>JASVEL010002366.1:0-138272 GCA_032618575.1 Nicotiana noctiflora | reverse complement strand
CATATTTCTCCTATTAATATAGGGGTCTTACCCATTATAAATCATCCCATATCAATAAAAATTCTCTCTCTCTCTTTCTCTGCAATATTGTTATTATTCTTTTATTGTTTCATAACATTTTTAAAATTTTGAACGGTTGAATTTTTGTTTTCTCGAAAAACAACTTACTCAAAATACCAAACCAGGTAATATAGGAGGATATAGCATCAGACACCTACCACCACACCAAACCCACTGGACCCCACAATCCCACGTACAGCCAAATAAAACTCACCTAACTCTCCCAATTCAAAAGGGCTCCTTTAACTACTTTACTTGCCTTAACCAGACGGCAGACGCCATTCGCAGCCAAATCCACCTATCTCCCTTCTTCTCCCTTTCCTCTTTCTTCATTTCCACTCTTTGTAATGGAAGCCCAATTGTTAAAGCTTCCATCTCCTTCCTTAACATGTACCAATTCTTCAAAACACAGTACCCTTTTACCCCATCAAAGATGGCCATTTTTTTCTAAGTTTCAATTACCCAATTCAGGTAGTGGCATTACTCTTCGCCCTCTTCAAGCTTCTGCTACTTCTCTTGGGTAAAAAAGCTACAATCTTTACTCCTTTAACTTCCTTTTTCTACTTTTATTTTTGAAGCATCATGTGCACTTTATAGTGGAATACGTTCTTGAAATTTTTAATCTTTATTAGCTCTGCATGTGTTTAGGTTAATGCCTCAGTGAGTTTTAATTTCTGGTTCCTGCTTTTTGCAAGCTTCCCATACCAAATTACCTTGACGAAGCTTCAATTTTTGTTCTTAACTTCCAATTCTACTTTATTATTTGAAGGATCATGTATACTTTATAGGAACGCGTTCTTGAAAAAGTCAATCTTTACATGCTCTGCAATGTGTTTAGGTTAATGCCACAGTAAATTTATGTTTTGGGTTCTGCTATTTATGCATGCTTTCTATGAAATTTACCTAGATGATTGCTTACTTTTTTAAGGTTATTTCACACTGGGGAGTTGAAATTTGCTTACAACGGAATCTAAACTTTTATGCTACTGAATTGGGACATTCACTTTTTTTCTGCTTCTTACGTTATGCTTTGCACTGACATTTTTGTTTCGTCCCTGCTTCAGTTCCATTAACATTCGAGAGTCTTGGCGCAATATGCCAATTGTCTCATGAGTCATTCTTAAAATTTGATTTTGAAGTGTTTATAATCACGTTTATGGCTGCTCAATCAAAACTTGCCCTTATCGGTTTGACCAACATTTCTACTATTGCCATTGTTTTGCTGCAATTGGTAGGCGTGGTTTGAAGTAATAGAGGAGAGCAGATGATCCACTTTCCCCGAAATGACCTGGACCAATAGAAAAATCCCAATTCATTGAGCCTTCTTAATAATTTATGTTACCTACATTAGCAATGAAAGAAAAGTCCGCAGTGAATGTGAAACTTTGAATCATTATCAGGCTTATCCCGTGGTGTAGTCTACCGTTTCCTAGTCTTCCTCCTTTGTTTGTGTGTTTTCTTGGAAAATACATAGCATACTGGAGACATGGCTCAAACTTGCGTGCCTAATTGTTGGAGCCTTTGGGCCACATAGTTTGTAAACATTAGAATTATAAGACATCTAAACGGAGTTCAACCTTCGGATCACTAAGTTTTTCCAATTATAGGTTGTTGAAAACATAAATAATAAAGGAGGAAGATGAAAATGATATTGAATGTGGCAGATAAGCTGGATATCTAAGGAACATAAGATCAAGTTACCGCCAGGCATAAAAGTCATATTGTCTACTAGGGAATTGAAACAATCAGCATCCCAAATTGATAAAAGTCAGTCTTTTATTAAGATGATATTCCTTTCATCTGAATGCCAAGGCTTGCAAGTAGCAGGGTGGATTATGCAATAAGTAAAAGACTTTCAGCACCTTAAGAAGATTTAATGAAAAAATTGCATCCAAAGGCAGACACGAGACCAAATTTTGAAGTTTATGGGTTCAAAATTATAATTATTTTGAGTTACTGGGTTCTAAATCAACCATTTATAAATATTTAATTGATTTCTTAACACAAATACAAGGTTTGAACAAAAGTTACCCCGTTCGGCCGAACCCGTAACTTATACATTGGCTCTGCCCCTCTCCAAAGGTGAGTCCTATTGGTCAATGAAATGGGTTGAGAACATAAGCAACGGGTTCAAATCCCACCATAGGCAAAAAACTAGATGATTTCTTCCAATATGTTAGATGATTTCTTCCAATATGTCCGAGTCTTAATGGTCAGAGTTACCTGGTACCTGGTGTGGTTGCTGGTGGGAGGTAACAGGTATCCCGTAGAATTAGATGAAATCCGCACAAGTTGGCTCAGATAACATGGTTATTAAAATAAAAAGATTTGATCAAGAAATCCCCTTTAAGCTAAATGAAAATATCATAGCATATTTGAGGACAACAGTGAAAATCTCCATTCTGCTCATCTCTAGGCTGCACCGTGCTGAATGAGATTGTGGCATTGTGTCTTGCATCTTTAAGAAATGCCTTTTGTAGTGTGGTGAGATGGACATGGGTGGGCATTACCTAATTTCATAATAAACAGCTCTAACGCTTTGCTCACAACTCAGGAGATAAGCATAGGAATGGCAAACGGTGCGGGGCGGGGCGGGGCGGGGCGGTTTTTCAGCATTCGCGGGGCGGGGCGAGTTACATTGTTTGCGGGGCGGGGCATAATTTTTTTAAAAAAAATTAACGCGGGGCGGTGCGGGTCGCGGGTTATTAAAAATCTAAAGTCTAAAACTCTAAATCCCTAACGCTAATTTTAATATAGAACATTTAAACAAGAAAGTTAGGTAAGAGGTATTGAGTTACACATTTATTTTGGCATTATAAAACTATAATTATCTCATTCTATTTCTGTGTCTTTTTTCATATATATTTTTTTCTTATACATATCTTTGTAATTTGTTTTTGCATGTATGCCTTATATATACATAAAAATTTGTGACTTTTATCACGAGTAAATTTATTAGGCAGCATTAGTTTATGAATGTATTGAAGGAAAAAAGAAAGATAACTTGGCACCTCTCATTAGCCAAGAAATTCATTTATATCTTTTTTGTCTCTTTTTTTTTTTTGGGCTTTGCTTCCTCAATTTTTATTTATTTTGTTTTTAATTAATAGTACCAAAATTAAGTCTTTAAATACAAAGTCTACTTTTTTCTATAAAGGGTAATATTTTCGCGGAGCGGGGCGGTGCGGTTTTTCGTGGGGCGGGGCGGAGCGGTTAAAATTAGAAAATTTTGTTTTGCGGGGCGGTGCGGGGCGGGTTGGAATCTTCGCGGATGTGCGCGGGTGTGACCCGCAACCGTCCCGCCCCGCACCGTTTGCTATCCCTAATAAGCATTGTGATGTGTCTTGCTTTGTTTCCAGACTTGGGCCAAAGAAGAGAATAGATGAGACAGAGAGTTACACTCTTGATGGTATAAGGACTTCTTTAATTCGACAAGAAGATAGCATAATATTCAGCCTTGTGGAGAGAGCTCAGTACTGTTACAATGCAGAGACATATGATCCTGATGTTTTTTTGATGGATGGGTTCCATGGCTCTTTGGTTGAATATATTGTCAAAGAAACTGAAAAGCTTCATGCTAAGGTATTCTCATTCTAAGCGTGCATGTATAGGAGTATCTACTTTCTTTGCATATTTTTCTGATTTGTAGCTTTATAGGTTGGAAGATATAAAAGCCCTGATGAGCACCCATTCTTCCCAAAAGAGTTACCTGAGCCAATGTTGCCACCCATGCAGTTCCCAAAGGTGCAGTATTCGTCACAATCTGATGTGCTGTTTTTTTCGATATGGAATTTGATAATTCATATACACATTTCTGGTTTCTATATTGTAATCATCAGATATTAGATATCTTGAGTGATGCACTGGATGCTACTTTATGCTGTGAAAAGCTAGAGAAATTTCTTTCCTATATACGTATGTACAGACTGCAGGTACATAACCAGAAATGGATGCTTTCTCTGTCCTCTGTGTAGGTTCCGTGTTGGTTCCTATTAATCAGAAGGAACTATACAGCTGCCCTAGACTTAGGATTTCTTTTTGTTTCGAATGTAGGATCATAAGTTGTGTATTGTTTCCTTACCCTTTTCATCAATTTACCACTCTTATTTAGGCCATCCTCTCATGAGAAAACCATTTTATTTATTTGTAAAGGTTCTGCATTCAGTTGCCGATTCAATAAATATCAATGTCAAAATATGGGAAATGTATTTCAAGAATCTCCTCCCAAGATTAGTAAAGGAAGGTGACGATGGTAATTTTGGATCTACAGCAGTTTGTGACACTATTTGCTTGCAGGTATGTTTTCTATTAAGCTCTGTCTCATTAGAGCTAGCTTGAGATTAGGCACTGGAAATTATATTGCTTTCCGTGGCTATTCTTGTTGACATTTTATACATTTGCAAGTCCCCCCGTCCCCTAACTGGCCTCGATTTTTGCTTTATCGAGTCATTTCCTTAGACCAAAAACATCATAGACAGTGTCTTTTAGGGCAATAGGAACTATGCTGTCAGAAGATGAACTCAAGTCCTTGCAATAAGTGTCACCGTGGTAGAAGAATGATCATTCCGTTTCCAAACAATATCTCAAAAGTTTTTGATAGGATTCCAGATTGATTGTGAATAGCTTCATATCCCCTCCCATTGACAATGTGTTTCTTTTTAGTTCCCGTTTTATACCATATTTCTTTGTTATAAGTGAACTGCCACAACAATGTTCTGATCAATCTGTGTATCTAAATGGTTAGAGCTTTCTCGCCCTGTCCTCATGTGCAAGATCATCTGTTAGAATGAGTAGAACCAGCCACATCACAAAGCTCCTTTTTTTTGGGGTGTTGTTGTGAGGGTTGTGGGGTTGGGGGGGGGGGGAACTGGCTATTGTTTGGGTGCATCTCGAGATTTCATCGAGTACTTGCATCCTCCCACCAGTTCAAGCATCGGGTAACTTTGAGCGACAATAGTTTGGTAGATGAAAAGAGATCACCGAGCTGTCTTGTCATTCCAGCTTCATCGACCGTTGGGCCATACCTTTGAGTGCACCATATCTGGGAGCAGTAGTTCATATTTTTGATATATTGTCTGATTAGGGTGCAACTAGCTGGAAAATCAAACTACTTCTGGGTTAGCTTTATTGGACTTATATTTCTAAGCTTAAGCTCAATCTAGTTGAATTTCCTCTATTGTACTCAGAATTTAATAGGAATAATATGCTCAAGCTTTGCTTGCCATGCCAAGACCACCACAGAGTTTCAATCCTCTTAAGGTCAATATTATTTTTTGTTCTTTTTGTGATATAGATTTCAAATAAGAGTAACATATTTAAGACTGTTTTGGATTATCAAAATCATTTTTTTCTATTTAAGCAAGTGATTAGTTGAGAATTAAGTTAAATAATCAATTATTTAGAATTTACTGATTGGTGGAACCCTATATGCAGGCCCTGTCGAAGAGAATTCATTATGGGAAATTTGTCGCTGAAGCGAAATTTCGAGCCTCACCAGATGTCTATAAGGCTGCCATAAGAGCACAAGTAATTCATTTTCTAATATGCTCGCTTATCTTTAAGGATATCTATTGCTTAAATTTTTTGTAATGAAGAAAGTGAATCCAGCTTAATTTCTCTGCTTTGTGAATTTTATTAAAAATGTGCAAGAGCGCTTAAATTGTTATTTTATGATGGCTATCATTTCCCAGGACAGAAACGGACTGATGGACTTGTTGACGTACCCTACTGTTGAAGAGGCTATCACGAGGAGAGTAGAAATGAAAACCAGAACTTACGGACAAGAATTTAACATCAGTGGACCGGAAAATGGAGGTGACCCAGTGTACAAAATAAAACCAAGCCTAGTTGCTGAATTGTACGGTGACTGGATCATGCCATTGACAAAGGAAGTTCAAGTTGAGTATCTCCTGAGAAGACTGGATTAGATAGAAAAAAGAACATCTGCTGGAAGTCATGTAACTTATACGAGTATTGAATTATATGCACAAATATTATATTGTTCCACCAGAGATGAACACTTTTCGATGCAGATGCCGATAAATATGTGGTGGTTTTCGGATTTGGGACTAGGTTTCTAACAGTGATTTCTTGCATTGTAAATGAACATTATCTGGGAAAGACTAAACTGTGATTCTTTGCCTAAGAATATGTGTTGTAATTTATGATTTATAGTCCTTGAGAATGTAGGAGAGAGATGTACTTTGAGTTATGAACATTATAAGCTGGTCTTTACCGACGAATTCCCATGTTGTTTCTGTCAGTGCTTTTGCACACTGTACTTTTCCAGATATGTTTAAAGGTTTCAAATTCTTTTTGACTGCTACCTGAGAAACCGATCTGTTTTGACCAAAGCCGTGCTGCTATTTTCGTCTTGTGACTTTATCGGTCCTCAACGGCCAGTAAGGGTTTGCATCCATTGCTAACGGTTATGAGGTGTCGAATTTAGTTCCAAAAAAAAATGTAGCCGAATTTACCTGTTTGAACATGAATATACGAGTCAATTTAACCTGTCATAAAATTTGAGTTATTACAAAAGGAAAATAATATTGTATAGCTGTTTTCAAAATAATAGCAAAAAAAAAATATATTAGGTATATTATATATAAATTTTATGCACTTTTACGGGTATTAAATGTAAATAGTGTCAGCTGCACCCTAAAAGTGAACTTTGTCCTATTTTGAACTATGTGAATAATTTGCTCAAAAAAAAAAAAAAAAACTACGTGAATAAGCCCAAATTAATGAATAAAAATGTTTCTTCAGTTTACTTTTACTTGTACACTATATTAGAAATACATTTTCACTTTTACTTATCTATGTAAGTAAATCAAGAGAAAGATATTTTTTTTCATGTTTTCCCTTATCCATTAACTACTTATTCCCCGAATTATTTTTCAATTTTTCTTGAAATACTTCATTATTGTGGGTATTATTGCAGAATGTATACTTCATTTATTATTTCTTACGGAGAGTGCAAAGTCCACGAGTAAAAGTGAATGGAAGTAAATGAAATTGCTCCCTATTTCTGGGTTTAACTTCTATAGCATTAGACAAAAAGCAGTAGAAGAATATTAGTATATCCTCTATATTTCTTTTTGTATTCCTTCGAAAATAGTTTGAAAAGTTATTTTACTGGTGTAATTATTTTTGATATGCATGTGCATTAAACGCGTCATACTTTCAGGTTCAATTGTATAATTGTACATGAAATCATAAAAAATAAATAAAAAGTTCTGGTTGGAGGTGGTTGCAAATGCAAGCCATAAATCTCGGGCCAGAAATCCAAGCTGGATATGTTCGTTGAGAAATTCTTGGTTATTTAAAGAGCAGGAATCAATATCAAACGTATAAGCAACGTTAAAATTTAGAAAGAAATAGGCTGTACATGAAATATCCGTTTCCCATAAACTAATGGAAATAAAGATAATCATTGACATATTTGTCCGCCGTGTTTCAACAACACGGAAAGAAAAATGACCACCTTTGCTGCTATTTGTTACATTTAATGGGATAGAGACAGATATAGAGAAGGCAAAGAACCATCTAGGTTCTAAATACTTTAATAATAACTTAAATTTTATCTGCTCATCATATAAACTTTTAATGCTCATCATGTCTTTTATCAATGAACATAATTTATTATTTTTTTAGTTAATTGGAAAATTTAAATAAACTTCATAAGCCACAGATCATTTTCTAGATCATATTTGTGCATTGAGCTGCTCTTTAATTTTGGTCGCAATTAATGTTTAAGCAAACCTATTTGTATAAACGTGTGGTACATTGTTTAAATTTTGATTTAAATTAAAAGGTACTCCCTCTGGTTCACAATAAGTGTTTAATTTATTTTTAGCACGTCTTAAATTTTATACAAAAATATCTAGTATAACTAAATTATTCATAATTAAATATTTAATGTAAGGAATAAGAAATTTTTTTAGGAATGTATACGGGATAAATTTGATTATATACACCTATTTTGAATCAAAATAAAAATATAAATTAAATATTTACCGTAAACCGGAGAGAGTAATGGATAACATGCTGTTGGAAGGTAGAAAGTAAGGCGTGTCCTACGGATTCCACCAACAAATGAGCTGTAAGTTTGAACATTGCCTTGGACTTTGTATATTGTTACTCCACTTCACTAATTAATCCCATGTTCTCTTAGATTAATTTATTAGAAAAAAACAGTCCCATACATTAATTAATCACAAGAGCTATTATATACCGTCTTAACCTTCAATTCTATTAGAAGAATTCGTAACCTTTTGATTACATATAGATACTTTATTTTATTACTAAAACATAATAAGTAACCTATACTGTGGCAGTTAAAGAGAGATTTTACATTTTACAGTTCAGTGAAGTTTCCACTTTTCCACTATAAATAAGTCTTCAATATTTCCAAAAAAGACACTTAAAAATACAGCTTAGCTAAGAAACTCTAGAGAGTGCGAATACTACTGTAGCAATGGAGGTGGTGGGAAGGAGGAGCTTCGGTTGGCCGACGATGGCGATGTTGCTAACGTACGCCTTGTTGGTGATGTTACCCGAAGTCTACTCGGTTCGATATATTGTAGGATCGAGAATGGGTTGGACTAGCAATGTCAATTACACTAATTGGGCTAAGGACAAACATTTCTACAACGGCGACTGGCTTTGTATGCTTTTTTTCCCTTGGATCTACTTCCTTTTTAGCTCTTTTTTAAGATATGTTTGTTCTTAGCTCGCTTCTAATAATGTTTCCTTAATTAGCAATTTGTAGAGCTAACGGCGGATCTTAAATATAGGAAATGCTTCTTTGGTTCGAATTTAGTATAAATTTCTGTTTTTAGTAATTGTATGACTAGAATTTTGTTACTCCAATTAGAGCTTGGAGCTTTAGTTTTCTCCTGCAGCTATTCAGTTTTCCCCTTTCTGGGTGTATTATTTTGTTACTCTAAAAAACTAGGAATCTTTTCTGTCGTTCAGATCTATGGTTTTGGTTTGCATTTTGAATGCCTTTACACTTTTTTACCTAAGAATGATAAGAGATTAAGCTAGACTTTGGATAAGGATTTGATTGAAACTTGAAAATAGAATTTAAGTTCTGTTCAACAAAAATGTTGAAATTGTAGTTGGGCATGCATTTTATTTTAAAAAAAGTTTGAAGTTTTGAGAACTTTGGGAACTTGAGAACTTTTGAATTTTTTTCCCCCAAAACATGATAACGACAACATACGCAGACCTTACCCCTACTTGAGAGTCAAAAAGACTGCTTTCGATAGTCCCATGCTCAAGAAAAGGCGGAAAGAAAGAATAGGGGAGAAAGGCGATAAGCAAAGAGGAGAAAAAGTAGCATCAAATAGTAACCATCAGGGAGCAACAATATTCTGTAAAAGGGAGAAAGTGTAGCATCATAGTAATAATCAAGGAGCAACAACCCCAGTAGCAATTATAAAAAACAAAGGACGTGGTTACTAATACCAAATACCCTCAAAACTTGATAATATTCATATTCCATAAACAAATAATATTTTCAAAAAAAATTAAGAAATGAAGTCAAAATCTATGGCCAAACGGGAGTTAAGAGTTTCCAGTTGGGCACTTTCTGAGCTGAAAGTTTGAAGTTGTTTTGTAACTGTTATTAGCTTTGCACAAAGCAACTTCTCGAGCTATAAGCAGTATATTTATCATAAAAATAGCAGTGTTTAATTTGTATTGCTGTTGCCCTTTTCTTATTTGTGGTTAACCTAGAATCTAAGTCGCAGAAATATCCCTACAGTTTTACAATTAAAGAAAGCATCCAGCTGTTACTTGGTATTCTTGGATATAGTTGCAATATCATTAGAATTCCCATTGAACTCATGATTTTTGATATCCTTGTTTTTGTAACTGTAGAGATAGCTAAGCAACTTCACCTCTGATCTCAAACTTTTTTTCTTCTCTAAATTGCATTAGCACATAAAGATACGTAGTTGTGCAGAGCCATAGCGTAGAAAACTTGTTTTGACCTTTAGGTGTCTGTAAAATTCTATCATTATACTCGAGATTCAGTCTAACGGTCGGTTGGTTTTTAGGTTCAAGTAACTAGTGATGCTCACATTTTTTAAGCCAATTTTAACAATTATTAAATGCTTGAGATAATGAGTTGGGTAGGGCATTATAGCTAAATCTAGAGAGGAATATGTCAGTGGATAAGACAATAGTTCCAGTCACATGCTTAGCTGTCACCCTCATGCCTGATCCTGTCCAGAATGATCCAGTTGTTTGTAGGGACAAAGTTGTTTGTGACTGTGTTGGTTACCAGCTAATTCTGGACAAGCACACAGAAGTTTCCTAATATACTTTGGCAAGTCACACTTTTCGTGTCGCTTTGAAACAGCTTCAACTATATACATGTATGTATTTATGCATATACATGTATAGTGTTTGCTGACTGCTATGCTTATCTTGTTGCATAATTGAGTGCAAGATACATTTACAAAGTTAGGACGAATGACTATCTACATAGTCATGCCATATGCATATGAAACTTTGTTTTCTCGAATACAGATATATCTGCAGCTACTCATTGCTGTTCATTAACTCTTTCTCTGCCATCCCAGATTTTGTGTATGACAGGAACCAGGCTAGTGTGCTTGAGCTAAACAAGACCAACTACGAGAACTGCATTACAGATCACCCTCTCCACAATTACACCACTGGAGCAGGAAGGGACGTGGTTCCACTTAATGTGACGAAGACCTATTATTTCGCTAGTAGTGGAGGACTCTGCTATGGAGGCATGAAAGTGGCTATTCATGTTGAAAAGGCACCTCCACCACCAAAAGCTGCTCCAGTACGTAGCGGTTCGACCAATGTGCTCACCTCTTTTACAGGGCAAATACTGATACCAGCTCTTTTTGCAACTTCTGCTGTGTGGAATGCATTTCTTCTACTCTGGTAGGATGGTCAATTGTCCAAAAAGTTGGATGGTTAAGACAATTAGTTAAACCAAAGTGTCAAGAAAGCGTTTTTGTTTTGTCTTGCGTGTGTTTGTATTTTTTTTTTCTTGAAAGTTACCATTTTTCTTTTCGCTGCTGCCATCATCATTTGACCTGAAAATCAATTTTTTATTTCAGATCAAATTGGTGGGGTTCATTTGAATATTTATTTATTTATGTTTCACCTAAACAACTGTACCAAATATTTCATCGGAGAAATTGATTGCGTGGATCACGGAGGTCTTTCATTTTACTGTTCTTGAATGAATGCATTGGTCTCTTAATCCGTGTCAATTGTATTACCTCTCTTAGTTGATTTATCAATCATTAATTTGTTGTAAGTTGCTGACTCGATTATTGGAGGCTTGGATTGGATAGCCAGCTCCCCCCCCCCCTCTCTACAAAGAGATACAGTATTTCCCAAGTCATCCAAATTCAAATGTATTTAAAAGGTCTCATTTTGAAATGTAGTGAATCTTACATGGTGGTCCTGCAATGTTGTTGTGAAAAGTTTGTCTGCATTTTAAGAGTTCACATGATAGATTCTGATCATTTTGCTGTCTATCTAAAAGAGGGAACTAAGGAGCGCGGGCTGGGTTAATGGATTCATTATCAAATCCTCTCTGGCGAGGCCGATGGTGGCCCCGAGGCATGTGACTTGATGATTTTGTACGTGTAACTACATTCTCTTAGCTGGTTTCGAATATAATACGTAAGGTTGGGTGTGACCCCCCTCCCCCGGGTGGCGTGCAATTAAAAAGGCGCTACAAAATGTTATGAATTATTTGTGATGTCTTAATAAAATTGTTTACCTAAAAAATACAGAGTAACAATTAAATTTGATTTGTGATTTAAGAATATGTGATTTAGTTCAATACTGATTAATAATCAAGAAATAAGAAGTAGAAGCGAAAGAAACAAGTGAATCAAACCAGTATTATTCAGCAGTAGTGACATTCAGCTTAGTGACTTCAAGATGGATCAAGAGCAATAAAGTAAGAGCATTAAATGTAAAGAAAAATTCGGATGAATAGTAAGAGAGAAAAGTAGAATAGTATATTTTGCAAATAATGAGATGCGATTACAATGATGGGGCTCCCTTTATATAATGGGGAACGCAAAATAAAGTATGTGTCTATTTACAGTAAAGAGTATTCTCGGTACACCTCTCTAACCGCCTAGTACGAAATCATACAATCCTATTTCGGGATTGGCGCCATGATCTTGGGGATGTGGTAGGAATCTAGCTCATTCTGTTACAATTGATAACAGTATAATTTCAGGGTCGAGCATACTTAATATTGGTATTCCTCGCACTCCTATCTCCAGGCATTGTATTCCGTCCTCGAGCTCGAGCCTAGTGTGTTGACCCTGAACTCGAGCTTGCTTGAACTCAGACTTAAGGCGATCCTAGGCTTAAGGCGACCTCTCGAGCCTATGGATCAAAGACATACGATCTCGACCCTAAATAGATAGTCCCTGCGTTTCTTAGAGTAAGATGATAAGAAACAATCTTGACCTTAATTCCCCGGAGTCTACAATGATGATGTTATTTCCGCGACGTATGCGCTCGAAGTGACTGAAATATCGTTCGCATCCCCAAAACATTAATTGCATACCCGTACTGGTCGGCCATTAGCTTCGCCGAACCATCATCTCCTTTCTATAAATATGAGGCTACTTCTTTGAATAAAAGACATTACTCTTTTATCACTTTTACTCTGATTCTTCTCCATTGCTTTCTCTAATCATCTGTCTTTACCGCCCCTTTTAAGCATTGAAAAATGACAAGTTCCCGTAAAACACCATTTAGCTTAAAACCATGGCTAAAATTTCCAAAAGTTTCCTAAAAAAGATAAAGCTTGTTTTCTTCTACCTTCCAACCAGCCAAACCGGTGGTGCCGCCGACTCTTGAAAAAATTGCCCCTGGCCCTTGCATGATTAAGAAGGATTTCAATATTGAAAACCCCCCTGATTTTTCAGGCCTATGCTAGCATGCATCTCGATATCTTAGTTTGATATCGAAGAAGTACCTCGAAGCAATGAAGAGGGACTACGGTTGGGGGGGGGGGGGGTTACGAGGTCCTAGTTCAGATCCCGAGCCCCGAGGAAAGCATTATTACCCACGTGGCGGGTTTTTAAGTGTTTATACTTACCCCTTTACACTGGGTCCCCTTGATCCGGTAGTGATCGACTTCTGCAAAACATACAAGATCACCTACGGCCAGATTTACCCTTTTTTGGCGTATCGTGATCATGCTGTTCTACTTTAGCCTAAGAATAATAAATTCTTGACAAAAAAAAAGTGTAAAAAATAATGTATGTAAAGAGAATCAATAAAGAACTAATCATTATTATCTTTAGCCCCACAATGGACGCTAAACTGTTTATCTCAAAAATTAAATTTGATTTGTGATTTTAAAGATATGTGATTTAGTTCAATATTGATTAATAATCAAGAAATAAGAAGTAGAAGTGAAAGAAACAAGTGAATCAAACCAATGTGATTCAACAGTGGTGACCTCAAGATGGATTACGAGCAATAGTAAGAACAATAAATGTAAAGGATGAGAAAAGTAAGATAATATATTCTTGCCAATGATGAGATGAAATTAAAATTGTTGTGGTCCCCTTTATATAATAGGGGAAGCCTAAATAAGATATATTTATATTTACAGTAAAGAATATTCTTGGTACAACTGTCTAACCGCCTAATAGGAATCATACAATCCTATTCCTGGATTTGAGCCATGATCTTGGGGACGTGACAAGAATCTAGCTCATTCTGTTGCAAACGATAACGGTACAATTTCGAGGTCGAACATACTTAACCTCATTATTCCTCACACTCCTATCTTCGGGCATTGCATTCCGTCTTCGAGCTCGAGCCCGAGCCTAGTGTGTCAACCCTCAAACTCGAGCTTTGCTGGAACTCGGGCCTAAGGCGATCCCGGGCTTAGGATGACTTCTCGAGTCTATGGATAGAGGGCATACGATTACGACCATATACAAAAATATATTTCTAATTTGATCATCAAACGTTACTGCAGTTTAATTAGGTCTCCATTACAATTTCGATTGAAACCTTCGTGAGATCTTGTGCAAACATACATCATTGCTGTTAACCAAGGCATACATTAAGCTGTCACAGAACCTTATTTTGTTAGGACTTGGGACTAAAGACCCGAAATTTGATGCTCGTCAGGCTTGTAAGTCTTTTATATGTGAATATTGTTGAAAACCTAGATGTAAGAACTCTTCGAGAGTCTGAAATTTTTTTGATGATTTTTCGAATAAAAAGTACATTTTTAATGCTAAAAAAAAGTATTTCGCAGTATTATACTGCGAATTACCTTAACAAAAATTTAGCCGTTAAAGTAATTCGCAATATAATACTGTAAATTATAATTTTTTTTAATAATTTGCAGTATTATACTGCGAATTATTAGAAAAAACTTTTTTTGTGTAGTTTGCAGTATTATACTGCAAATTATTAAAAAAAAATTCTTAATTAATTCGCAGTACCTTATTAATTTGACCCCACCAATTAACTGACATAACAATAATTCAAACTAGTACACCAAAATTAGGTAATTAGTTGAATCTCAAATTAGTAACACGCTCTTAGAATTTTGCTGGGTTCATCAAAGAATTTATATTTTCTAAGTGTGACGGAGCATGAATTAGTTATTGTGGTGAGAAAAATGTTCATATATTGCATATTTTCTATCTTCTTGTTTGAACAACTTAAGTCCAGAGCAACATAAGTTTTTTAGGCAAAGAATCTTTGTATATCACTACCAATATTGTTTAACGTTAGCGTCTTTTGTTATTGAAGTATATAGTATTTGAGTTTTCTCATTCAAATATATATTGTAGTGTACTTTCATTTAAGAAAGATAGATCTACTGTTCATTCTCTTTTTGTCAAGAAGGTATCTTTTATTTCTATGAAATCTAATTCTTTAAAGTAATTGGTACTTCTAACACAATAGAGATTTTTTTTTAGCAAACATGAAAAGGTTAATTCTACAAGTTTTGCATCAAAATACTTAGAGAAGATAAACAATCTTCCTAGCAATAATTTACTAGATAAAAAAAATATAAAAAATGACTCAGATTTCGACATATTTTAATTATCATAAAAGTCACTACAACAAATATGGGATACGACGACATTTTATAAATGTCGTAAATGTCACAAACTTGTTTATCGACATTTATTTTACATTTATATTAAATGTTAGAAATTTCAATGTCGTTAATTTTGCGACATTTAAATTAATGTCGGCAACTAAGTAGTGACATTTATTTACTACATTTTCAAATGTCAATAATTTGAGCTCTTAACCTTTTTTATTTGTGACATGTAATAAAATGTCACTAAATTATTTATAATTTTCACATACAATTTAAATATTAATATCACTATCAATATTTATGGTTAACATTAGAATAAAGGCGTTTCTCACAAGTGTCAAACTGTTATTTTTTTGCTCTTTAATGTAGTGTAAAAAGCAATAAATAAATTTTTATTCATTTCAAACCTTTTCAAGAGGAATACAGCCACACGACAGTAACACCGTAGACAATTAGAATAACACAATAATTACATCAAACATGGAACTACAATTACAAATTATAACTTTTTCCTAGAAATCTTCAACACCAATAATTCAAAGCTTCACGCAGCCATGTGTTTTCCTGATGAAGTGCTTCATGCTTTCTCTAAGTCAAGATCCTTCACAATAGTAATTGATCTCACAACCTTCAAAAAATTGTTGTATCCAATATCTAAAATCAAAAAAGAAAATTATCACTAATTAAACAGATTAAGGCAAAACAACACTAATATCAATACATGATAAAAAGTCACAGTCACCATGCTTATAAACTTTTTTGCAGCAAATTCACTTATAGAGAGAATATTCATATAAACAACGAAAGAGATACAAAAAGTTCAAGGCCTTTAGTTATCACAATGACACAAGTCCCATTTCACTCGAAAAGAAAAAGATAACTTACAGAGAACGAGTTAGATTAGATTCTGATCGGAAATTGCGAGACTGACAATGGTTAGTGCTTGAAATTTCAAATATGGCTGGCGGCTTTCCTAGGTTTAAAACGTTTCAAAGAATCAATATAAATCCCAAATCTAGGGATAAGGACAAACAGTCAAAAGCAGCCACAAATCAAAATATAGAAGATTGAGATTTAGAAATCTTAGATTGAGATTGAAATACCTTACATGTGAATTGGGATAAGAATGAATGGAAGTTATAGAGATGAAAGTTTCATAGTGACTCGGCGGCTTGAAGAGTCATAAACGAAATAGGGTTCAATGTTTTTAAACATAGATTAATTTCTCATATTGGGAAAAGAAATTACTTTTTGGCATTTATGAAATATCACTTATTAATGTCGTGTAACTCCTATATTATGACATTTAAATTAAATGTGAGAATATTTTTGTCATTTTTCATCAAATATCGTTATTTAAATGACATCTCCTTAAAAAATGTCAAGAAATTAGCTCTTTCCTGACCTTTATTACGAGTGTCATTAATTAAATGTCATTGTATCCCATATTTCTTGCAGTGAGTATAAGATTTTGCAAATGAAAATAAACTCAGTCTTTAGTATACCTGTTAAACGGGCCGGGTTGGACCGGTTCCGGACCGGCCCAGACCGGTAGAAACCGGAACCGGCCCGGACCAGTTGCAAGGGGGCCGGGTGGGCTGGGTTTTTAAGGGGTAGGGGTTTGTTCCGGAAAAAAATGTTGAACGGGTAACCGGAACCGGGTAGGCCCGGTCCGGCAAACAGTAACATTAACGGTTAAACCGGACCGGCCCGGCCCGGTTCAACGGTCAAAAAAAATTTTTTTTTTTTTTTAATACAGAAATATGGGGCCCACCCCAAACGGCTATATCAAAAAAAATCCGTTGGCCAACGGATTTATTGAAGTTTTGGCCATTTTTTTTTAATTTTTAACACATTTTTAATTTACAAATGTAGCCTTATGTAAATCTATAAATACCCCTCCCCCTTCTTCATTTCTCACTCAAAATTCTCATCTCAATCTCAAATTCTCTCATTCACCTATTCTCTAATTATCTAGTTCAAGACTTCAAGTCTTCAACTTCAAGTCTTAATAATTTCTCATTTCATCTTCGAATTTATTTGGCTCATTTTTGTTGAATAATTGAAATTCAATTATAGTATTTTATCATTCGGGTTTTGAACTTCAAGTTGGAATATTGGCTTGACGTTTGTTCGTGGTAACATCGAAAATTCGGAATTGCATAACCAAGTGCTCTAATTCGGTGCACTCCCTCCAACTCTTTCTCTTATTAATATTTTAATTGCATATTTATTTTGAGCTTATTTATTCCTTAAATTTTACAATATGTTTAGTGCTTCTAAAAAAGCGTGTAGAAAAGTTACTGGTAGGGGGAGTAAAAGTAGAGGTAATTCTTCAGCATCTGGTAGTAATAGCCCAATATCTATTGTTCCCGAAACAACGCCTAATGAAAATATAGATTATGATCAATTACAAGAAGATTGTGGAATAGAAGATAATGAAATAGGAATTGAAGAAGAGATATCTGCTACACCTACTAGTGCACCTAGTGCTGGGGTAGGTAGTGTTGGAGTTGGTACAAGGGGTGGTGGTCGTGGGCCTCGTGGCACCGGGGGTAGACCACCTACGGTTCCGACGAGTAATCGTAGAAAAAGAAGTAAGGTTTGGAATTTTTTGAATTAATTGAAGGTTCTGATAGAGTGAGATGCAAAATTTGTAAAGATT
This sequence comes from Nicotiana noctiflora, assembly GCA_032618575.1. Taxonomy (NCBI): domain Eukaryota; kingdom Viridiplantae; phylum Streptophyta; class Magnoliopsida; order Solanales; family Solanaceae; genus Nicotiana; species Nicotiana noctiflora. Next base: position 120,438 of record JASVEL010002366.1, on the reverse strand, counting down.
CATTTAAACATTTGATTGGAGGAAATTTAGGGGGAACTGGAACGCTTAGTAGGCATATGAGAATTTCACACCCGATAGAATGGGGCCTAGATGGTGATGATAGTCAAACAACTATTAACCCTACTATTGGAGGGTTAGTAAAATATGATAAAATGAAGGATCGTGAGGAATTAGCGAAAATGATTGCTTTAGGTTGTCTACCTTTTTCGTTTGCTTCTTCGTCATATTATGTTACATATATTCAAAGAATATACAATCCATTATTTAAAGGTATACCTAGGAGTACTTGTAGAGCTGATATTTTCAGACTTCACGGACAATATCAAACATATTTACGTTATTTGTTTGAAAAACTTCCTTGTAGAGTATCTCTAACTTCTGATATTGGTCAAGCTGTTAATGGACGTGAATATGTTACTGTTACATGCCATTGGATAGATGATAATATTGTTATGCAAAAACGTATTATTGCTTTTAGATATGATGAAGATCAAAGTCATACCGCTGCATTTATAAGCAACACTATTTGTGAAGTTGTAGAATTTTATAATCTCAAACAAAAAATATTATGTATGTCTTTTGATAATGCTTCTAACAACACTGCTGCAATTTCAATATTAAAATTGCATTTGCAACCACCTGTTAATGAAACTTTTCATGTTAGGTGTGCATGTCATGTGTATAATTTAATTGTTAAAAGTGGCCTAGATTTATTTTCAACAGAGATTAGTCTTGTTAGAAGAGCAGTTGGTGTAATTCAAGGAAATAATAGACATTCTAGAATAAGGGAATTTAAAGATAAGTGTGTCCAATATAACCTTCAACCCCGATTCATGCCAGAAGAAATAGTTACTAGATGGAACTATACATATTTATTTTTAAAAGTTTGCTATAAATATAGATATCCAATAACTGAAGTTGCTAATGCACATTGTACGAATCCAAGTCGTATGTTAACAATTGATACTTGGGCGGTCATTAATGATGTTGTTAAATTTTTACATAAATTTTATACTGCTACTGTTGAGTTTTCTGGATCTTATTACCCTACTATTGCTATGGGTTTAGTACATATAGCGGAAATTTCTTTTCTACTCTTTGAATTTAAGAAAAAAGAAAAATATACGGCTGTTGTGATAAATATGCAAGACAAATTCAAAAAATATTTCTTTCCAATTCCTCCGATTTACTTAATTGGTGCAGTTTTAAATCCTTCAATTAAAATGTCTGATTGTCATCAATTAATGAATGCTTTATATACTTATATGGAGATTGGGGAAACTGAAACCCCAAATTTATATTCTTCTATGAACAGTTTAAATGATTATTTACAGCAATTATATAATTATTATGCAAATATAATTGATATAGCTGCAGGTAATGTTAATAATTCTATTATGCAATGTAGCACTTATGCTACATTGACTGAAGATGAAGGATTAGATGAAAGTTTTAATATTTTTTCTACTTTTTCTAACACTCAAACAAGTTGCAGGAACATTGATGAACTTCAATTCTACTTGCAGAAACAAAATGAGCCTCGCACAAAGGATTTTTCACCGTTGGGGTGGTGGCATGAAAATGGAAAGCAATTTCTTGTTCTCTACGCAATGGCTAGGGACGTGATGAATGTGCCAATTTCAACTGTTGCATCCGAGAGTGCATTTAGTCAAGCAAGACAACAACTTGGAGATACGCGTCACTCGTTGGGAAGCAATGCTTTGGAAGTTTTAGTATGTATGAGAGATTGGATTAGATCGGAAAGAAGAAATCAAGGACATGAAGATGTTGATCGCCTAGAAGACGAGGAACTTGGAGATATATTAACAAGTGGTCACCCATCCGAATTAAATACTCCAGAAGAAGGCCAATTAGTTCATATTGATTATGATGAACTTTGCAAGGCAATGCAAAATATTTGAATTTACTTATTGTTATTTGTTCAAGTCTTAAAGGATGTAAACATTCAATTTGTAAGTTTCAAATTTGAGTTATGAAATATGAAATAAAAGAAGCACTTGCAATTTGCAGCAAGTGCAATTTTTCTCACATTCCTTCTATTCTTTAATTTATATTTTAAAGTAATACAAATTCTTAATATAACTTAAATTGAAACTTTAAATTTGAAATTCAAACTTGAATGTTTCAAACTTAATTTCTTAAATTGAAACTTTAAATTTGAAATTCAAACTTGAATGTTTCAAACTTAATTTCTTAAATTGAAACTTTAATTTTGAAAATCAAACTTAAAGTGTTAAATTGAAACTTTTATTTAGAAATTCAAACTTAAAGGCTTAAATTGAAACTTCAATTTTTAAATTCAAAGTTTCAAACTTAAAGTCTTAAATTGAAACTTTAATTTTTAAATTATAACTTAAACTCTTAAATTGAAACTTTATAAGTCTAACTTAATTTTGAAATACAAACTTAAAGTCTTACATTGAAACTTTATAAGTGCAAGTTTTCTCATTTACTTTGTGTTCTTTAAATTATAAAGTTACAAACTATTAAAATAAATAATAATAGTTATACGAATTTAAAAAAAAAAAAAAAATATAAGACGTATAACCCGGCCCGGCCCGGCCCCTTTAACCCGTAACCCGTACGGGTCAATTTTTACCCGAAAATACACCAACCCGTTAAACCCGCTAAGAAGGCGACCGGAACCGGCCCGGTAAGGAACCCGTCCGGGTTCAAAAAAATTGGACCCGGCCCGGCCCGGCCCGGCCCACCCGTTAGACACCTTTAGTCTTTAGCAACCAATAACACAACCAAAATAAAATTAGTTAATTGTAAAAAGATGAAACCCATGTGAAAAAGTTGTTTTTATGTAGAAAAATTTAATAATTAATTCTTAATATAATACTATATTTTATGTGTTTGAATTATTGTTATGTCAGTTAATTGGTAGGGCCAAATTAATAAAGGTACTGCGAATTAGTTAAATTTCTTTTTTTAATAATTCGCAGTAGTACTGCGAATTATGGATTTTTTTTTTGTAATTTACAGTATTATACTGCGAATTATTAATTTTTTTTAAATAATTTGCAGTATTATACTACGGATTACGTTAACGACTAAATTTTCGTTAAGGTAATTCACAGTATAATACAACGAAATACCTATTTATGTAATTTTTTTTAAACATTAAAAATATATTTTTTATCCAAAAAATCATCAAAAATATTTTGAACTCAACTCTTCGCATATGGAGTAAGAGGCTCCCAACACGAACCTTAATATGACGAGTTCAAACTTCAAAGTTTAGTGATCTCAAAGTTTATCGATGTAAATTAGGTGTCCTAAAAACTTATTCTTACTGAGTGTTTACATCAAATCATACATTACATATATCTTTACAAACATAATTATCACTAAATTATAGTTAAATAAATATGTAGTTTCTCCTTAATAGTATAATAATGTATCACTTAATCATGAAAATTTAGTACGATTTGTCGTACACTTTGAATAAGTTTTTACCAATTTCTATTTGTGCAACAACATGAACAAATGAGCAGGCTGCGTGGGGCACATACGACAAGAGAGAAATGCTTAAAAAAAGTCCCAAATGGACGAACAGAAAAAGGAGACAAAATTAAAAACTAGGCACTTTTTTACCCATTTATTTCTTGTGGCATATGCCCTGACCAGTCCGGAAAATGATCAAACTGCTCATTTGGTTTGCATGTAGACTCACGCAGTCCTGTATGTCCGTATCCCACTTTCAACATGCAGTAGTGCATGTTCCTAACACAATTCTCCTGCTATACATGACTATATTGGTTCGTAGCAATATATTGCTGCTATACCTTCTCTTGTCAAGATTGGTCATTTTCTTCCCAATCGACGAAAGAAGAGAGAGTACTTCAATTTGAGACAATGAGAACAGAGGGAGTGATACTGCTGATAAGAGTGGCGATGTTATTGGGAATGATAAAGTGGGCGGCCAGTGGACTTGATAAGGTGGGCGGCAAGTATGGCTGGACTCAGAACGTTAACTACACTGATTGGGCTGTTCATCGCCATTTTTACGTCGGCGATTGGCTCTGTAAGAGACCTTAACCTTCCTCTCTCACACACTTAACTCAATTTTATTTGGATAGATTAACTTATACTCCCTCCGTTTTAGCTTATGTGAACCCATTTCACTTGGCACGCAGTTTGAGAAAAGAGAGAAGACTTTTAAATTTGCGGTATAAAATGAAGAATATATATATATTTTGTGTGGCTATAAATTATTGCATAAAGATAAATTGTTTCCAAATAAGGAAATGAGTCATTCTTTTTTATACGGACTAAAAAGGAAATATGTTCAGATAAATTAAAACGGAGGGAGTATATTACATGCATGATGATGTAATAATTTTTACACTATTTTAATTTTTGCATATTCTTACGAGTAATTTGTTTTATTTTTCAGATTATTACTCTTTATCTTTATTCTGAAAATTAAATTTACTTGTCGATATCTGTAATTGGGTGATAAGCTGATAGATATACAAAAATTTGTGTTGTGAAGCTAAGCTCCTTAGTTACAGTTGGAAATAAAAAACTAGCTTGATCATTTTGTAAAAAAATCTGATATAGATAAAATTAATTTTGCAGAATTAAAACTTAGAAATTCAAAAGCGAAAAGGGTAGTATAAGATATATAATAAGAGTTTCCTTGTGTTAGGAAGACCAAAATATTACAATTTGAAATGCGTTTGAACATTAAGAGGATGAATTTCATCTAAGCCAAATGCTGATTCAAAATTAAAATTTAATGTGTTCTAATGTTTTGACTTTATTGAAAAAATGGGTTAAAAACTTAAATGTTATATTATACTATATTACTTTTCAGATTTTTTCACGGACTATAATATCAATGACATTGTTTGACCAAAAAATATTATCTTTTAGTTAAACTATTATTTTGTACGTAATAAAAGGCTAAACCTAGTTACTGATATATCTCCAGATATTGATCTTGAAAATACGGATGATGCAAGACAAAGTCGGTGGGAGATTGAAAATAACATGTATTTAATGTTAAAAAAGGTATGAACAATTATGGAGTAGCTAGCGATAAATAACACTAGATGACATTTAAGTAAATAGGAGAAGTAATTGTTCACCAAATAATGAATGAGATATGACAATGATAAGTGACAGACAAATCCTAGAATATTTCAACTATTCTTGAATGTGATGGAAAAATATGAAATAAGGTGAATAAAATATTGATGAAAAGGTAAAGTTTGTGTCTTTGCTAGAGAGAGAATCTTTTTCCGAAAAGTATTGTTATCAAGTGAATGTATATGCCTTGCACCATTGTCTCTTTTTCTATTTATATAAGACATGTCCCTAACAACCCCTAATAATACATGTACAGAGAATATTCAGCAATATTCTATTTAGTATTCTATATTACAAGAACTAGCCGTTATTATTCTATCCTTGGTGCTTGACCTCGGTCATTATTGACAGTTCGACCGCAAAACTCACCGCTTCCTAGTCAACATTGACCGACTCTTTCTTCAATGCCGATTTACGTTAAATTTCCTTAGGGTAGATTTTGGTCTAGTAGAAAATTGGTGGATTGAATTGAATCCAGGGGCGGATCTATTAAGAGAGTACAGGGTGCCACGCCACCCGCAAACCTCTGCCGAAACTTATATAATTTTGTGTATATATAGAAGAAAACTTATATATACCAATAGATGGCACCCAGCTTACCGAACATGTGCTTGGTGCCACTGGTAATGTACTGTATTTTGTATCTAGATGCTCGTGTTCGAATCCCATTCAACATTTACTCTTAAAGTTTTATCGCCTCAATTTTAGGTTTTACACCCTTAGATACTTAAATTTTTGAGCTTCAGTTTTAGCTTTACAGCCTTGGATACTTAAATTTTTTGAGCTTCAATTTTACGCTTTCAGCCTCATATATTTTTATCTTCTGGATTTCCTTATTTTTCTTCACCTTTTTAAATATAACAATATCCTTTTCGTTTTTAAACTAAAGAAAGCAACTCCTTTCATCAAATAACAACCAAAATTTCAAAATCAATATCTTCTATTTTCTCCTATTTTTTGTGATGTAATAATGAAAGTTTGTACTTTGCTCTAGATTGTCATAACTATAATTACCAATTCTTTAAATCCTAGATCCGCCCCTGGCACCCGCAAACTTTAAATCCTAGATCCACCCCTGATTGAATCCACTTCTATCACTGTAGGTCTGGCCACCTATAAGTCTATAACATTAGCATTTAAAAGTTCCTTTTTGTTTTTTGTTTTTCATTAAAAGATATAAGCTTGAATTAGTTGCTCCCAAAATGTTTGAAGAACAAACATAAAATTAGACAAATACTGAGAACGAAAATGGTTTTTGAATCTAATTGTGGGTTTCAATATTTCAGATTTTGTATTTGACAAGCATCTTTACACTGTGCTTGAGGTGAACCAAACCAACTATGAGCAGTGTATTGATGATGACTATATAACAAACATTACAAGGGGTGGACGAGATGTTTATCAGCTAACTCAGGCAAGACCTTATTACTTTATCAGCAGTGGAGGTTACTGTTTCCATGGAATGAAATTAGCTATAAATGTTGAACAACCACCTTTGCCAGCTTCTCCTGCACCTCCTTTTTCATCAGCCAAAATTAATGCTTCTCCACCACACATTTTATTGTTACATTTGTGGTTACTCTTGTTTGCTCGTGCTAGATCCTCATGACTGCCTTGTATCACTGATGTATGCAACATTTAGGACTATGTATGCTATATATTTTAGGACTTTACGTCATGTCTGAAATTAATATTTATAATGTGTTATTTTAGAAAACATATATTCGCACATATATAAGAAAAAATTGTCATAAAGTGGTGTTGAGCGAATATTAGGTACGGCTGCATACAATAGACCTTTGTGGTTCGGTCCTTTTCCGAACCCCGTGCATAGCGGGAGTTTAATGAACCGGACTGTCCGTTTATATGTTTAGAATCTTTATTTATCTATGTAACAATCACTAGCAATAGTCTGAAATTCAAAACTAATTAATAAGATACTTGTGAGATTAAAACAAAAATCCTATACTGCAAAAAGAATTGATAGTACTACTACTTACTGGTTGAAAGTTTATTGTGTATAGTAACCGCTTGAGAAAGTATGGTAGAAGTATTACCAGCATTCAGGGAGCAGCATTACGGTTCCCACCTTATTTATCTTCTCAAAAGCTTCAACATACTGCTCAGCAATCCTCAAACTAGTAGCATCAGCACCTCCATTTTCAAGAATTGCTCTTGACACCTCGTAACAATTGAGCATCTTGTTGCTCATGTTCATACACAAAATGGTCTTGCAGAATCATTAATTAAACGTCTCTAATTAATTGCTAGACCAATGCTTATGAGAACAAAACTTCCCATTTCAGTATGGGGTTATGTTATTTTGCACGCAGCAGCACTTGTGCGGATAAGGCCCACAAGTTATCATAAAGTCTCCCCGTTGCAGTTGGCTTTTGGTCTGGAACCAAATATTTCTCATCTTAGAATCTTTGGTTGTACGACATATGTTCCAATTGCTCCACCACAACGCACAAAGATGGGTCCCCAAAGAAGGTTAGGGATATATGTTGGATATGAATCTCCTTCTATTATAAAATATCTAGAGCCAATGACTAGAGATTTATTTATGGCAAGATTTTCTGATTGCCATTTTCATGAATCAGTATATCCAACATTAGGGGGAGAAAATAAGCAGCTAAAAATGAAGATAGATTGGAATGCATTATCACTGTCTCATTTAGATCCTCGAACAAATCAATGTGAACAAGAGGTTCAAAAGATTATTCATTTGCAAAATATTGTAAATCAATTGCCAGATGCATTCACTAACCTACCAAGGGTGACTAAGTCACATATTCCAGCTGCTAATGCTCCAATTCGAGTTGATATCCCGGAAGGACAATTAATTAAAGCAAATGAGCTTAAGCCTTGCTTGAAACGTAGTAGATCAATCAGTTCTAAAGACAAAAATCCTCGAAGAAGAAAAGGAGCAAGTGATCAAAGTAAACATAACACAGAGGTAGTGGATCAAGAAGAGCCCCAAGACGTAACAAATGATAAGACCTTGGGGGAGGTCCAGGTACCTGAAAATAATGAAAATGAAGAGATATCAATAAGTTACGTCTCAACCGGAAAAAGATGGAACCGAAATAATATTGTTATCGATAACATTTTTGCTTATAATGTTGCTGTTGGAATAATTCAACAAGATGAGGATCTTGAACCAAAATTTGTCAATGAATGTAGACAGAGAAATGATTGGCTAAAATGAAAAGACGTTATCCAGGCAGAGTTAACTTCACTTGTAAAACGTGAAGTCTTCGGACCCATAGTTCGAATGCCTGGAGGCATAAAGCCCGTAGGGTATAAATGGATTTTTGTGCGAAAACGAAATGATAAAAATGAAGTCGTTAGATATAAAGCACGACTTGTGGCACAAGGGTTTACCCAAAGGCCTAGAATTGATTATATGGAGACATATTCTCCTATAATGGATGCTATCACCTTCAGGTATCTCATAAATATGGTAGTACAAGAAAAACTTGATATACATCTAATAGATGTTGTTACAGCCTATTTGTATGGATTATTAGACAACGAAATTTTTATGAAAGTACCTGAGGGATTTAAAGTGCCAGAAGCATATAAAGGTTTTCGAGAAAATTGTTCAATAAAGCTTCAGAAATCTTTATGTGGATTGAAACAATCAGGTCGTATGTGGTACAATCGTCCGAGTGAATACTTGTTGAAAGAAGGGTACAAGAATGATCCAATTTGTCCCTGTGTCTTTATAAAAAGGTCTGGATCCGAATTTGTTATAATCGCCGTATATGTTGATGATTTAAATATCATTGGAACTCTTGGGGAGCTTCTAAAAACAGTAGACTGTTTGAAGAAAGAATTTGAAATGAAAGATCTTGGAAAGACAAAATTTTGTCTTGATCTACAAATTGAGTATATGAAAGATGGAATATTTGTCCATCAATCAACATACACTGAAAAGATTTTAAAGCGATTATATGGATAAAGCACATCCATCAAGTACCCCGATGGTTGTGAGATCACTTGATATAAAGAAAGATCCATTCCGACCTCATGAAAATGATGAAGAGCTTCTTGGTGCCGAAGTACCATATCTTAGTGCAATTGGGGCATTAACGTATCTTGCTAATAATTCCCGACCAGATATATAGCGTCTCAGTAAGCTTATTGGCAAGATTTAGTATTTCGCCAACACAAAGACACTGGAATGGTATTAAACATATATTTAGATACCTCCAAGGGACCACTGATATGGATTTATTTTATTCAAATGAATTCAATCATTGGTTGGTTATGTAGATGCAGGATATTTGTCTGATCCACACAAAGGTCGATCTCAGACATGTTATTTATTTACAAGTGGAGGTACAACCATATCATGGCGTTCGACAAAACAAACTATGGTTGCTACTTCTTCAAATCATGTAGAGATAATAGCCATTCACGAAGCAAGTCGAGAATGTGTTTGGTTAAGATCTATAACTCAACACATTCAACAAACATGTGGTCTTTCTTCGAAAGAGAATATTCCAACAATATTGTATGAAGACAATGCTGCATGCATAGCTCAATTGAAAGGAGGATATATCAAAGGAGATCGAACAAAACACATTTCACCGAAATTCTTTTTCACTCATGATCTTCAGAAGAGTGGTGAAATAGATGTACAACAAGTTCGTTCAAGTGATAATTTGGTTGATCTGTTCACTAAGGCATTACCAACCTCAATATTTGAAAAGCTGATATATAAGATTGGAATGCGTCGTCTTCGAGACATTAAGTGATTTTTCATCAGGGGGAGTTAGTACATGTTGCACTCTTTTCTTTAACCAAGGTTTTGTCCTAGTGGGTTTTCCTTAGTAAGATTTTTAATGAGGCAGCAAGCAATGTATATTATAAATAACTATGTACATCTCAATATTTTTTTTGTAAGTTTTTAGTGAGGCACATTATCACATGGACATCCAAGGAGGAGTGTTATGAATAATTTGTACATTGGATGCTACATTGGACGCTACATTGGATACTATATTGGATGCCCATGTTGTGAATAGTTGAAAGATTAAATTTCCTATTTTATGTCAATCTTCTTTGCTTTTTATACCGATAAAGGGCCATGTAATTGCAATTGAAAAATACACCAAAGTGAAAGAACAAAACTCTTCTCCCTTCTTTTTATCTCTTCTTATTACATTTTACTGTATTGCTTTTTATTTTATAACAATATTGTCGAGAAAGAGAGAGAATTTTTATTGAATTTTGGAATAGTTTACAATAGAATAAAATCATCTGTTTATAGGTAAATAATAACGTAATCACCAAATAATAAACCTTATACGTAATATGTTTAAATATAAATATTCACCGTAAATAAAATTATATTTATAATATATTCATCAGAAATATATTTTCGTGCTGAAATGCCTAAACGGTTCGTAGGGTCTGATGGGGTCGGGGTACTAAAAGAGGAGCTAGATAATGGGATAAGATAATTCACATATGGTGGCACTAACAGGAAGAAGCGTCCCAATTCCCTCCATGGCAACGGCTATGTCCGCCATTTTTGTGCCTCCAGCTTCGCCCACTTCAGTCGCTTCCTCCAATAAACCACAAATAAATCTAAGTACATGGAGTGACAAATTTGTTAATCCGAAGTTTTTTCCCTTCCGGTCTCCGAAGAACCAGTCGAGGAAACCACCGTCATGCTCCAGTACCAATGGCGCGGCGGTCCAAAGTAATCGCAACACAATCGAACTGCCCATAAGTGTCGACGCACTTCAGCGTTTCATTCGCCTCAATTTGGGCAATTGGACCGGCTCTTTCCATGTCAGCATTAAATCTTTTCCACTTACTCTCTTGAAAAGATCTTGATAACTACTTTTTTTAATGTACAGGTTTAAAAAATTTATAAATACTTTTAACAAATATATATAAGTTGGACCAGAGATGTGCTTCAACGGTCTTTATGCTCGATGCGCCTCTAATTCAAGTTATCTGTCCTTTCACTCCTTAATCTGCTTGATTTATTTTGCAGCAATTTGATGGTCATGGCTATTTGATGCATAAAATTACAACGAAGCTTGCGGTGGGCTCTTATGGTGAAGATGAGTTGATGAGTTTACTACAAACGTGAGTTCCTATTTTTCAATTTTCACTTTTTTATATTTTTTATTTTTATTTTTTATGCTAGATAACTGTTGTAGCGAGCTAGTAGCCAGTGCATAGGCGGCTCAAGGAATCCGGAACCAAAGTGTTGTTAATTTTTAAAAAAAGAACATTTTTATGTTTTTAAAAAAAAATGTATATACAACGCCACTTTATGTGGCGTTGTACACTAACCGTAACGGCTCTGTTAGTGTACAACGCCACATAAAGTGACGTTGTATAATAGAGTATATGTACAACGCCACCTATTCAGACGTTGTACGTTGTTCATTTACTAAACAGTACAACGCCTGAATAGGTGGCGTTGTATAACCACCCTGGCCTAAATTCTACAGCATTTCTCACCACCCCGGCCTAAATTCTACAGCATTTCTCACCACCCCGAGCGAATTATAAGAACTTCTTTATATTGCCCGCTAAGTGTCATATTAAACAACAATTACTTGAACAATTTAAGTGGTTAGAACGTAGAGTAAATGGAAGTGTGGAATAAATAATTCCTACTATGTGTTTAGTTCATTTGTATGTTTCTCTTTCTTATTAAGTTATGTTTGTGTTTGTGTTCTAGTAATTTAAGTTTAAGTTAAATATTATGTATTAATAGACAAAATAATTAAATACGAAACAATAAACGAAATAATAAAACAAATGATGAACTAAAAAAACGAAATAATAAAACAAATGATGAACTAAAAAAACTAATAGATATATTTAATTAAATATTGTTTTTACAAAAAATATTATTTACAACATATACAAGATAAAAAGTAACTATCTTGTATATGTCCCGCAATGTGTGTGCTTCAAAGCAGCCATCGGCCTCAGGCGCATCCCCGCCCGTCCAGGTACGCTATCAGGATCATCATCATCGAATTTCCTATTTATAGCTGGATGTGGCTCAGGATGACATGCAACAGTGGTGCTGTCAGGTCCAGCAGAAGACTACATAATAAAGTAAAAAGTAGTTTACAAAATCGCATAATAATTTATAATTTACAGTTTTATTATCTTACCGTCATAGCGTCTGGATCCTGTATGTAGTCATCTGCCGCATCGTAAACTGAAGCCTGAACAAGGAGATTATTATAATGTAATAAATAAAATAAGTTACAGTTAAAAGAAATTTCATATTCAGAAGTAATAAACTCATAACTGAGCATGCGAAAAGCTCCCATAACTCAGACGGCGGCCACTGGATATATCCCTGGTCGGTGCACCCTCAGATGTGGTAGATGGGCCAGGGTAGTATGTACCCCAATCCGCTGCTTGGAAATCAGAGCCCGTGATCAATAATTGACCATGTGGGTCATCTGTGAAGGGCCTGCAGTGTCGTATATACCAAGTCTGTAAGACGGAATGTCCGTCTCATGCATGCCTCCTGGCATAGCAGCAACAACATCATCATCGGGAACATCACCGGCCTCATCGGCAGCATCCTGCTGGACACCACGTCCTCGGGCAGCACCTGATCGTCGGGCAGCAGGTCGTCTGGCACCAGCAGGTCGTGGAATACCACGACCTCGCTGGTATGTGGCTGGATCAACATAATCAGCATCTTGTGCCAAGCGCTCATCCGATCTGGCACGCTCTAGTGTCTCGGCAGCCACTATCATGAATCGATGACCATACTCTATAATGGCCACTGGATCGTACGCATAATCCTTCATCTCCCGCCCCATACGGTAGACGGTATGCACAAAAGTAAATAATGTAAACTAGGTTTAACTCACAACATTATATGTACATTATTAAATATAACATAAAACTTACCAGAGCCCCGTGTCTCCCGGCGTTTGAGACGTACCGCCCATCTACCTGATGCACTGGGTTGCCGACAAATAGACGGGACACTCTGCGATACCATGCCAGATACCATTCAATAGGATAGTGCTGCGGAGGTGAGATCAAATCACCTCGTCTATCCCAAATGCCCAGCTGAGTCTGGAGCCAGCCTAAAAAGGTGTCGTCCACCCTGCTACGATCACCCCTCTCATAATGTGTGGGATGCCATGAAGGATGAGGCGGTATAGGCTGCAACATGCCAAACTGAAAATCTCATGTACGGTTCTGTAGAGTGGCAGTAAGGGTGACTTATCTGTCAACTTTTCCACTATCACCCCAAAAAAACTCGCTCTGAGGCATGGTGCTCCACTATATCTAGGCATGTAAGAGGGACAAAAGACCTCCAAATAGCCCGGCCTAAAATACAGTATCCTGGGAGGGCAGCTAGCAATTCCTCACTATAGTCCAGATGAACTATCAAATAACAACACAAATGGTTAGTATTCGTAATACTAAATTAAACAATAACTGGTACGTTTAGTTAGATTTTTACCTGTGCATCCTCTAGGAAGTCTAACACATCCCTGACGGCTGGCAGATTATGATGGGTATCATATCCCCGCGTATATACACGCCGCATGACCCACCTGGCAGCTAAAGGAAGGTCTGGTAATGCGACGTCAGCTGGTATCAGTGGAAAAGGTGGGGTGAGCTGCACAAATCGCTCCCAAACCCAAATCTAACATAGAAAGTTGATGTATACTGTGAGATAAACTATATTTAGGTAGATTTTACTGGGGGCAGATATTTTCATTGAATATGTTCTCACCTGTAGAAGGGGTAGGAAGCCGCAGATATCTCTATGTGTGCCCATAGAAGCCCGGCACATCTGCCTGTACAGGAATGCGAGGACAGCAGCACCCCAGCTGTATGTAGCTGTATCCTCGAACTGTGTAATGTGGTGGAGAAACCGGAGGCTAACAAGATTACCCGAAGTGTTCGGGAACAAGACACCCCCAAATAAAAGGAGCAGCAACAACCTAGTGTAGTGGCTCACAACCTCCTCCTCTGAGTCATGAGTAATATGAGGGTGGAGCTGCTCCAGACACTATCTAATAGGGGTTAACTGTACCCGACTGATCCCAGCCCTATGATCAACAGCCTCCGGCCTCAAACCTGTCAGCATCTCTAGCAAATCCTAATACATCTCGCGCGGGAAATGCCTCATGCCCGAAGGAAAAAGAACAGGCAACCCATCGGCTGGCAGGCCGTATAAAACCTCTACGTCTTGCAACGTAATAGTGGCCTCGCCAATGGGAAGGTGGAAGGTGTGCGTCTCCGGTCGCCACCGCTCAATGATGGCCGTGATCAATGAGTAATCCAGCTGCTGTATCCGGCCAATCCGAATAATTCTGTAAAATCCCATCACCTCCAAGTGATGGACGACTCTAGGATGTAAATCTCGGACACTAAGGAACTCCCACAATATATCGATTCGCCGAGCCCGGAATGTGTCGGTCAATAACTGTCCGTCCTAGATACACTCAGATCGATGATACGGCTGTAGGCCTAATAGCTCTGAGCTCCTAGGGCCAGGATGTATGGGCGCATCCATGCCGTCGACTGTAAAAATTAAAAAATTCAATAACTTACTAAAGTTACACATTTAATAATTTAATTGTATAAATTGTTGATAATTTTTAATAACTTAATTTTGAGGCCCAGTGGCACCAAACTATTATTAATAGCTATGTATTTTTTTATAATTTAAAGTTATATTTTAAATAATTAAATTGTAGAAATTGCTGATAATATGGGTCCCGAACTCGATATATTATTTAAGTCCAGCGGCACCAAACTATTATTAATAGCTTTGTGTATGCATATAATTAAAAAATATATTTAGAATAATTGAATTGTCTAAATTAAATATTTTTGAGCTCCCGGGTTCGATAATTTTTAATAACTTAATTTTAAGGCCCAGCGGCACCAAACTATTATTAATAGCTATGTGTATGCATATAATTAAAAAATATATTTAGAATAGTTGAATTGTCTAAATTAAATATTTTTGAGCTCCCGGGTTCGATAATTTTTAATAACTTAATTTTAAGGCCCAGCGGCACCAAATTATTATTAATAGCTATGTGTATGCATATAATTAAAAAATATATTTAGAATAATTGAATTGTCTAAATTAAATATTTTTGAGCTCCCGGGTTCGATAATTTTTAATAACTTAATTTTAAGCCCCAGCGGCACCAAACTATTATTAATAGTTATGTGTATGCATATAATTATAAAATATATTTAGAATAATTGAATTGTCTAAATGAAATATTTTTGAGCTTCCGGGCTCGATGTTTTTGACCTCCCGGGTTCGATATTTTTTAATAACTTAATTTTGGGGCCCAGCGGCACCAAACTATTATTAATGGCTATGTATCCCGGACTCGATAATTTTTGAGCTCCCAGTTTCGATAATTTTTTAGCTCCCGAGTTCAATAATTTTTGAGCTCCCCGGTTTGATAATTTTTAATAACTTAATTTTGAGTATCAAAATTACAAGCTAAATACTACACATCACTACGCTACAAGGCTCTAAAATTTCCTAGCCTAAAAGAGTCTATGTTTTACTACGCTAAAAAGTTCTCTATTTTACAACTAACAACTAATATAAATTACACAAATATAAATAAACAACTAACATTTCTAACAAGTAATCTAAAATACAAACTAGTTCGGAAAATAACATAAAATAACTAAAACTAAAACTAACAAGTAATCTAAAATTCAAACTAGTTCGGATAAATTACACATACTAGTTCGGAAAATAACATAAAATAACTAAAACTAACAAGTAATCTAAAATACAAACTAAAAAATAGTAGTATAAACATACCTTTTTACGGATGAAATATATCAATATAAAGCTTCCAAATTTGTCTACCCACGAAGCCAATAGCGTAAAACTATAGCGGGACTAATACGTATAACCCGGGGGGACCAAAATTTTTTTCTTTTTTAACTTTGGTCGGCTGGTCGTGTGGGGAGAGGGGGGGGGGGGGACCGAGAGATTTTTTAATTTTAAAAAAGAAGAAGAAGTGTGAGGAAGAAGACGAGACTAGGGTTTAAATAATAGGTTCAACGCTACTTACTATGGCGTTGAACCTGTCAGATTCTTTAATGCAGGTTCAACGCCATAGTAAGTGGCGTTGTACATAACGGACGTTATGTACAACGCCACTTACTATGGCGTTGTATATAGTTATGTTTTTTTTTAACCTATTTATGTTACAAATTTTAAAATTAACAACACTTTGGTTCCGGATTCGCGGCTCAAGGGTAAGGCAGCATTAGGGCCCCAAATTTTGGGGGCCCCACTTACCCTTGGTAGTAATTTTAAATTATTTATATATAAAAATTGAGTATCTTATTGTTAAAAAGTAAATAACATAAAGCAAAAAGGAAAAGAAAATTTTAATTTATGACTAGCGCTGATAGCTGGGATTTTAATAATTTAAAGGGTATAAAGATAGCTTTGATTTTTTTATTTAGTGGGTAAAATTTGATTTTTTTTATTTAAAGGGTATAAAGATATCTTTTATTTTTGACAAGAGTGGATTGCTTTAGTGGTGAGCACCCTCCACTTCCAACCAAGAGGTTGTGAGTCCGAGTTAAACCAAAAGCAAGGCGGGTAGTTCTTGGAGGGTGGGGCCGACGTTAAAGGAAATATTATAAGCAAAAAATAATACTCTCATCCGTATACTCAATAAGATAACAAGAATTAATTTTTGTTAAATACCTATATTCCTCATAAAATAGTATTCCTATAACAATTTTGTATTAGGATCAATAATGTATTAGGAGAATCTAAATGGATCGGATTAGCTATATTATTATTTAAAAAAATTAAAAAAATAGATTTCAAACAAAAATATACAAATTTATTTTGTTAACTAATTAGGCCCCTCATCGAGATTTTGCTTTAAGCCACCAACAATGTCGGGCCGCCCTTGAGCCAGTGGCGGAGGCAGGATTAACCTTAAGGGTGCTCAAAAGACGAAAAAGTTAAAAATATTGTAGCTAGTGGAAATAATACCGATGACCTTACAAGATTTTTGAACCTCCTTGAACCACTAAGCTATGTCAAAGAGATTAAAAACATAATATTTATAGATAAAAAACATATTATGCCTTATATATGTAGTGTAATTTTTCGGCGGAGGGAGTTTGGGTGAACACCCTTCCGCCCCCGTAAATCCGCTGTTGCTAGTAGCAATTCAATATATCTCCACCTTGCTATGTTTCCCACATAGAGTAGAATGTAACAAAGGCGGATCCAGTGTTTGAACTTTATGAGTTTGGGATTCTTGAACATTGATCTGAAGTGCAAATAAGTGGGTCCAAAATTTTATACACCCTCCGTTTCAATTTATGTGAACCCATTTGACTGGGCACGGAGTTTAAGAAAAGAGAGAAGTCTTTTGATCTTGTGGTGTAAAATGAGGCACCTTTATTTTGTGTGGTTATAAATCATTGCATAAAGGTAAATTATTTCCAAATAAGGAAAGGGGTCATTCATTTTGGCACGGACTAAAAAGGAAATAGGTTCACATAAATTGAAACAGAGGGAGTATTTCATAGACTTAGTTGATTTCTTAACACATATATTGGGTGTAGGCCAAAGCTACTAGCTTACACTGTGGATCCGCCCCTGAATGTAATTACTGGAAAGAATTACATTGGTGCGTAAAGTATCTATATTCCTTGAGAATAATCCACTCTAGTTCCTCTTTAATTAGGACATTGCTAGTTATTATGTGGTTAGCATTTGACCTAAAACAACAACAACAACAACTACCCAATATACTCCCACAAAGTGGGGTCTGGGGAGGGTAATATGTAGACATGCCTTATCCCTACCCGAAAGGGCTGAGAGTTTCCAATCGACCATCGACTCAGGGAAGGAAAGGAAAAGCAAAAACAAAAACAAAAACAAAAGAGCATTAGTAACTCCAGCGGAAATCGCATAAATAATCCGCTAAACATAAGAACCATAAATAAAATGACATGCAATAATATCAAACAGTAACTATCATAAATAACTACCATAAGGGAACATACTCCAATACACAAATCATCTATGGAGAGCCCTACCAAGCCTCACCCAACCTCGGGAAAGGAGTGCAAAAAGATCTAGAAGTCCCTAACCTACAACTCTGATGCTAGACCTCCAGACTTTCCTATCAAGGGCCATGTCCTTGGAAATCCGCATTCTAGCCATGTCCAGCCTAATCACCTCTCCCTAATACCTCTTAGGCCTCCCTCTGCCTCGCCTCACGCCGGCCACCGCCAGCCGCTCACAACTCCTCACCGGGTCATCAAGGCTTCTTGCCCGCACATCCACCTGAGCATCCTCATCTCAGCAACCTTAATTCTCTGAACATGAGAGTTCTTCACCGGCCAGCACTTTGCCCCATACAGCATGGCAGGTCTAACCACATCTCTATAAAACTTTTCCTTGAGTTTCTGTTGCACTTTCTTGTCACACAGGACTTCTGATGCAAGCCTCCACTTCAACCACCCCGCCCCTATACGGTGGGTGACATTCCCGTCTATCTCTCCGTCCCCCTGAATCACCGACCCAAGATATCTGAAACTGTCCCTCTTGCTGATGACCTGAGATCCAATCTTCACGTCCCTGCCTACTTCGTTCGGCTCGGCGCTAAACTTGCACTCTAGGTATTCTGTCTTAGACCTGCTTATTTTGAAACCCTTAGGCTCGAGAATCTGTCCCCACACCTCTAGCCACTCGTTAACACACTTCATGTTACACAGGATATAGTTAAACCTATGTAGGTGAACTCAAGCATATAGAAATCCATGTGCATTTCTCTTTTCTCTTGAATTTAAAATTCATTCAGTTGTTTTCTCCCTGCACAAAAGAAAAAAAAAAATACACACACACACTATATATATATATATATATATATATATATAGGGTTTAAGATTTAGGGTTTAGGGTTTACTTGCACCTATATATCATTCAGTGGCATGCATATCTATAGGTGCAAGTAGCTTTTACGATCAAAAAGCTCAATCTTTAACTGGTTCAAATATAGTAAGTTTGGAGCATTGGTAAGAAAGCCAAGAGTTCCACATGCCTTTCCAACTCATGAGCCCCTTCACTTTCTCGTTGCTTGCCTTTTCATCAGCATACAATTACTTAACAGTGGACACTGGTGTAGGGGGATCCGATAACCTTGAGTACTATAATGTCTGTGCACTGTATGGTTTGGAAGACAAGTAGACTAATCAGCTTCAAATTTTTAGGTTATACATCAAACAACCTGCATCTACCACTTCATTTTCTGGTGATGATTATGAACAAGAGTGGTTTGAATACAAAATCAAAGAGACCAACATGTTTACAGTTGACAAATATCAACAGGTGAGCTTCACTAAGACAGAAAACTAATTTACATCCACCCACCGGTCATACTTAATTGAGATTGTTATCTGCAATTTTCTTTTCTTTTCAGATTTTATTGCATTTGAGGTACCACTAAAAGTAGTTTGCAGATTGGCTTCTTCCCTAAGGAGAAGGCGTACGCACTAAGATATCAGACTGCTGGCATGCTAGAGACAGTGTTAAGACAGGGAGTGCTTGGTGAAGATGATATTGGAGAAGAATCACCAAGGTAACTGTTTGGCAAATGGAGATGACTCAACAGATAAGCTAAAATATCAGTTCTGATGAAATCAGTGGTTGAAATTATGCACTCATATTGCTTCTAGCTTTATTTTGGAAATGATACCCTGTGTGGTCTACATGTTGTTTCTTCAAACTTATCTTGAAGATATCACTAAATGGATAAGCTAAAATATAAAATTCTATGAAACAAATGGTTGAATTAATCCATGTATTTTGCTTCTAGTTTTTTTGTCGACCTTATACCAATTACCCAGTATGGCCTGAATGTTGCTGCTTCTAGCTTATTTTGGATATTCTCGCATCTCTTTTGTGTTCCGTTCAGTGTTATTACACCTTGTGGAAAAAAAACCAATTCCTCCTTTTATGGTATCTACGGAATTCTAGAAGACAACTTTTTAATGTTTGCGAAATAATTATTGCTATTGAATCATAACATCTATTATTTTGTTCAGCATACCAGATGGATGTATCATAATATTCTTGAAAAATACGACATTCTCCTGCAAGCCAAGTGAGGTCATTTCAATGCATGTGTAGATAAATTATAAAAAATGTTGTGGATGATTTTCACGAAGAGGATGAAACATTAACTTATTCATAACTTTACATGCAGTATGTTAGTTGGAGTTTTGGGTGCTGGTGGTTTGGTTTGGGGGGGGGGGGTGTATGTGGATATAGATGTGTTCCTCTGTTTGTCCTATTTTTTGACCCCTAATCGAAATATGCCTGATCTTTTTGGAACATGCTTTCTTGTATTCTATTGCTTGAATGCACACAGCAACACTAGTTAGAGTGAATATATAGGACCTCTTTATCAGATTTATTGCCTGTCACTTTTATGTTAGAAATTGTAGACCATCTTTAATATCCAAATGCAAAGGTTAAGGACACTGAGATCTTTTTCGCATAAAGGACTGGTGCATATTATTTATTAGCTTTATCTTTTGGTTCCAATTTGGCTATGAATGTCTTACATTCTATAATTACTTATTTTCCTTCACAGAAATCTGAAGCTTCCCTCTAAAAAACCTTCTATTGTATGTGAAAATTGTCTTTATTCATTGGAGAAAGATAAGCGAGTGAGGGCCTTTCATATAATGGACCCAAAAGGGATTCTTGAAATGCTTCTAGTTTTCCTTGAAGAAAGAGGCAACGGAGAGGTCATTCCTCCCTCCCTTGACAATTTCAAGGTACTTTTGACTTAAAGGGGAAGGGTTCCCCTTCTATTCCTCCGTGATTGCCTAAACATTGTTTGATTCAGCATGTTAGTTACCAGAACCAAATATTGTTCTTATGCCTTGCCTTTGCATCCCATGTTCATCTTGTAGGAGGATTCTGAAAGGATTATGCCTCATCTTGGAACTTGGAAAGGTCATTCTCTAACAAAGCGTACTGGTGTTTATGGAGCAACAATTACTGAAGCAGAAACTACTGCTGTTCTTGAAATGAACAAGGATGGCCAGCTAGTTCAGGTTTGTTAGCTCCTTGCAATAAGTTCCTTATATGCAAAGGTTTGAGTAATCGTCACCAAACTACTGATATACATGAAATGATTCACACTGCCCATTTCCCCTTGGGACACTAATGGAGTCTCTCTCTATCTCCCTTGCCTTAAATTCAAATTCAAAACAGTTCAATGATACGACGAATATGCTATCTGACCAGATCCTCTGCTCTATATGAGGCACATATCTTGGTAGATTGGAATTGTCACCATAAGTTTAGCTCAAATATGGAGGGCAGAACATCATTGATGTCATTTTGTCATTGCTCCTGAAGGAGGATAACTAACACTAACTAATGGTTCTCAATCCTCTCATAATTTTTGGTTTTCAATCCTTAAGCAAAAAAACTATGTATCTCTTTTGGAGTCTCTCAAGTTATTTGTCCAATCTTTTCTAATCTTTTCATTTGCTTTGATTATTTATTTTTATTTTAGGCTATTTGGTGTCTGAAATGAATATTTTGGTCTTTGTTTCATTTAGTGCTTACCTTTTTGCTGCCAATTAATTTTCGTTTTATTTCCTTCTTGAATCAAGGATATCACGTCTACCTCTGGTGCAAGTAATGTTACAACCAATGTACATTGGACTGGTACCATATCCGAAAACCTAGTGACATTCGATGGTGGTTTCCAGCTTACTTTGTTGCCTGGGGGCATTTACATGGGATACCCGTCCGATGTGGCCAACAGTGTGCAAGAATCCAAGTCATTTCATCTGGAGTTATGTTGGCTTGAATCGCCTGGCAAGAGACAAAGACTTATTCGCACTTACGATGTAGAAGGCCTAGCCGTTTCATCTACATATTTCATTGAGTCCAAAATCTGAGTTGCTTTTCCTGATTCAAAGAGAGTTGCTTCTGGCTGTATATTTTGTTCCTACGTTAATCTTTTTCCTGGACACAATCACCATTATAGTATCAAATGATTCTTTATATAAAAGATACAACAGAAGATAGAGTATGTGGTCGCCTCCATTTAACCTATACCTATTTTTTTTTCTTTTTAACTTTTAACTTAGTACCTACTTCTTAAATAACTTCGTCTCTCTTCCTCCTTCTCCTTCGTTTTCTTCTTTTGAAATAAATAGCTGAAATATGCAAACAAGCAATTGACTGAGTTGTCAAGCAAGAGGACGACCATCCCGTATGCCATATTTGGTTTTCCTTTGCCTTTTTAAATATTAATTCTTCTACTATCTTCCTATAAATCTGAAGCTTTTCTGCTTTGACGTTATCTTCTCTATTGAACTGGATGAAGCAGTAATTCATTAGTAATGACCAATACATGAATACGTATGCCGGGATTATTTAATATTTTGTTTGATATATTACAGATTGTATATATTATAAATTGGTATACAATACGTAATATTAAAATTTAAACAAAATATTACAACACAAGAAGTTACATCATAAAAACTTTAGCTTTAGAACAGTCTCTCTATCCATTTAGGATAGGGGTAAGGTCTGTGTATATTTTACTCTCCCCAAACCCCACTAGTGGAATACTAGTGAGTGGTTGTTATTATTGTTACATTAATCAAGAAGGAATTAATTTTTTTTTTAAAAAGTTATCCTTATTTACATATTCTAATGTGTTAAGGTAATAATTAACTAAAAGTAATTTAGTGAATATATCTTTTTAAAGGGTGTCAAAGATTAAAAAATCGGAGAAAGAGGAGTACTAGACTTGGCTTGTCAAGTGGTAGGTGTTATTATAATGTATTTGTAAAATAATTCTGGAAATATAAATAAATACAAACAAGTATATGCATAAACAGAAATGAAGAAACCAATTCGAGCCCACTGAATTCACAATGTCTCCTTAACAAATTTAATCCCCTCCTAGTACCCAATGTTATGGATTATTTCTTCCCAGTATAGAACGAATTACACACTAGTGTAGTGGTACTGCAAACCACAGTGTTTCAGCAAACACAAAGTTTG
Organism: Nicotiana noctiflora; assembly: GCA_032618575.1. Classification (NCBI taxonomy): domain Eukaryota; kingdom Viridiplantae; phylum Streptophyta; class Magnoliopsida; order Solanales; family Solanaceae; genus Nicotiana; species Nicotiana noctiflora. Next base: position 97,220 of record JASVEL010002366.1, on the reverse strand, counting down.
GTAGCAAATCACACTTACTTTTTGCTTTGTTTGATGCTAAAAGTATGCGGAAGAAAGGAGGAGAAACTCAGAAATTCGTAGTGAAATTCTGAGCAGAATAGTATTGTATTTATAGCCAAAAGTTGGGCTGAAATCTGAAGAGTCTCTTCAGAATGGTTGTTTCTGCAAAACCGCCACAGCAAAAATGCCATTGCATAAATGGCTATTTACTCAATAATAAAGAGGGAAAATAAAGAGGAAAAATTGATGGGTAGTTAAGTTTCTGTTACAAAAACAGAAAAACTGAAATTTGGATTTAATATTAATATTTATTTAATATTAATATTATGTTATTAAAATAAATATTTAATAACATTTCTGTTAATATTTTACTATTAACAAATAAATTTGGTCCAAAAAGTTAATCAACCGATCATTTGACCAAATCCAAATCCAAATCCGAATCCGAAGCCGAAGCCGAAGCCGAAGCCGAAGCCGTAGCCGAAGCCGAAGCCCAGCCGAGCCGAGCGAGCGACGACGACGACGGCGTGAGGCTTGCTTTCTTCTTAACTCTTTAAGAGCTAGAATAAGAGCAATTGCTTATATACCCATAAAAAACCTCTTCCTCTTCCGATATGGGACAATGCCCATTTACCAAGGAGAGGAAAATTAAAATTTCACTCAAAATTTCATTTTCCTCCATTTCTCATTCACCCTCTTTTAACTCTTTAATATATTAATTAAATATATTTAAAAAAACCAACAATCCCCCACATGAATGAGGAATGGCTATATCACGGAAGTATGCATGAAAAACTGTGTGATTCGCAAGTAAGGATTACTTGCATCTGGATAAGTAGGTTTTCCTTTGAACTTTTCGTAGTGAACTTATGTCGGATATACTCGATCTATCGGCAGATTTGATATCTTTGAACCGTCGAACTTTGGTGTATACATAGACAACCACAAGTCACATAACCAACCCTTAACCGTCTTTGGTTCTCATTGTTGTGTTCGTTTCAGCCATGAACACCGCTTGGTTTCATAAGTGCGTAAAGAATGGCCTTACAAAATTCTCCTTGAAGCGGCTAACACTTCACACTTACATAGGTGATTCCTAAACGTGTCATCCCGTAGATACACTATTTGATATACCCCGTATCAAATTTAGAAATTATTAAAAAGCCTTAATGCTTTATCCTTGGTACTGAACATTTTCTTATAAGAGAATGGACCAAAAGTTTATTTGACAATGTTGAACCGTCATAAATGACTTTGTTTGATCTCCTTGAACCTAGATCTTGGGATCTCCAGTCTTCTAGGTAGAGTTACCGCCACTATGCCTTGTTCTCGGCCATAGTCCCATTCCCCCTGATGATTTCTCAACTACATCTCTAGTTAGGCCTTTTGTAAGTGGATCCGCCACATTATCACTTGACTTTACATAGTCAATCGTGATAATTCCTCTAGAGAGTAATTGTCTAACGATTTTATGTCTTCGTCGTATATGACGAGATTTACCGTTATACATAACGCTCCCAGCCCTTCCAATTGCCGCTTGACTATCGCAGTGTATGCATATTGGTGCCAAGGGTTTGGGCCAAAATGGAATATCTTCCAAGAAATTCCGGAGCCATTCAGCTTCTTCACCGACTTTATCCAAGGATATAAACTCAGCCTCCATTGTAGAGCGGAAAATACAAGTTTGTTTGGACGACTTCCAAGATACCGCTCCTCCACCGATGGTGAATACATATCCACTTGTGGACTTGGAATCAGTTGATCTGGTGATCCAGTTTGCATCACATTATCCCTCAATGACCGCAGGATATTTATTGTAGTGCAAAGCAAAGTCCTGGGTATGTACTAAGTACCCCAAAACTCGTTTCATGGCCATCCAATGAGATTGACCTGGATTGCTCGTATATCGACTCAATTTACTTATAGCACAAGCTATATCTAGTCGTGTACAATTCATGATGTACATTAAGCAACCCAACACACGAGCATAATCCAATTGTGATATGCTTTGGCCTTTGTTCTTTGCTAATGCAAGATTCACGTCAATTGGAGTCTTTGCAACTTTAAAGCCCAAGTGCTTGAATTTTTCAAGTACTGTCTTTATATAATGAGATTGTGACAACGCCGGACCTTGAGATGTCTTATGGATCTTAATTCCTAGAATTAAATCAGCAACTCCCGAGTCTTTCATATCAAACTTGCTAGTTAGCATACGCTTAGTAGCATTTATATTGGCAATGTCATTACTCATTATGAGCATATCATCCACATATAAGCAAACAATGACTATGTGATTTGGAACATTGTTAATGTACACACATTTATCACATTCATTTATTTCAAACCCATTTGACAACATTGTTTAGTCAAATTTAGCATGCCATTATTTGGGTGCTTGTTTTAATCCGTAAAGGGACTTAACAAGTCTACAGACTTTCTTTTCTTTACCTGGAACCACAAACCCTTCTGGTTGTTCCATTTAAGAAAGCCGTCTTAACATCCATTTGATGAATTTCAAGACCATAAACTGCAGCTAACGCTACTAACGTTCGTATGGACGTAATTCTTGTAACTCGAGAGTATGTATCAAAATAATCAAGACCTTCTCGTTGTCTATACCCTTTGACCACAAGTCTTGCTTTATATTTGTCAATAGTTCCATCATCTTTAATTTTCCTCTTAAAGATCCATTTAGAACCCAACGATTTATTTCCAGGAGGAAGATCAACCAATTTCCATGTATGGTTGTTCAATATGGATTCTATTTCACTATTGACTGTCTCTTTCCATAACAATGATTCCGAAGAAGACATAACTTCGTTAAATGTTTGAGGCTCATTTTCCAATAAGAAAGTCACAAAATCTGGTCCAAATGAAGTAGACGTTCTTTGACGTTTACTACGCCTTGGATCTTCCTGGTTAAGTGTACTTTCTTTTGCTTCTTCCCGAGGTCGTTTAGATCCTTCACTAATCGACTCACATTCCTTTTTGTTCGGATATATATTTTCAAAGAACTCAGCATTATCTGATTCTATAACCGTATTATTATGAATGTCGGGATTTTCTGATTTATGAACCAGAAATCGATATGCTTTACTATTAGTCGCATATCCTATGAAAACACAATCAACGGTTTTCGGTCCTATTTTTACCCTTTTGGGTTTAGGAACTTGCATTTTTGCCAAACGCCCCCACACTTTAAAATAATTCAAGTTGGGCTTCATTCCTTTCCATTTTTCATATGGAATAGATTGTGTTTTGCTATGGGATACTCGATTTAATATTTGGCTAGCCGTAAGTACGGATTCCCTCCACAAGTTCTGTGGCAAACCAGAACTTATCAATAATGCGGCCATCATCTCCTTTAATGTACGATTCTTTCTTTCTGCAATCCCATTGGATTGGGGCGTGTAAGGGGCCGTTGCTTGATAAATAATTTCATATTCTAAACATATTTGTTCAAAAGGAGATTCATATTCACCACTCCTATCACTTCTTATCATTTTGATTTTCTTGTTAAGTTGTGTTTCAACTTCATTTTTGTATTGCTTGAATGTGTCTATTGCTTCATATTTACTATTTAGTAAGTAAACATAGCAATATCGAGTACTATCGTCAATAAAAGTTATGAAATACTTCTTTCCACCGCGAGATGATATTGACTTCATGTCACAAATATCTGTGTGAATTAAGTCTAAAGGATTTGAATTCCTTTCAACCGACTTATAAGGATGTTTAACATACTTAGATTCCATACATACTTGACATTTTGATTTGTCACATTCAAATTTAGGCAATACTTCCAAATTAATCATTTTCCGTAAGGTTTTATAATTGACATGACCCAAACGTATATGCCATAATTCATTTGACTCAAGTAAGTAAGACGAAGCTGAAATTTTATTATTATTCTCAACAACCATTACATTCAGCTTGAAAAGGCCCTCAGTGAGGTAACCTTTTCCTACAAACATTTCATTCTTGCTTATTACAACCTTATCGGAAACAAAAACACATTTAAAACCATTTTTAACAAGAAGTTCAGTAGAGACCAAATTCTTCCTAATCTCGAGAACGTGAAGGACGTTGTTCAAAGTCACCACTTTGCCGGAAGTCATTTTGAGAAATATCTTCCCACATCCTTCAATATTGGCCTTTGAAGCATTTTCCATAGAAATCGTCTCATCGGGTCCAATAGGAGCATAAGTATCAAACGCTTCTCTAACAGCACAAACATGGCGAGTGGCTCCAGAATCAATCCACCACTCTTTAGGATTGCCTACCAAGTTGCATTCGGAAAGCATGGCACATAAGTCATCAACATCATCATGCTTTTCAACCATGTTTGCTTGACCCTTCTTCTTGCCTTTCTTCGGAGCACGACACTCCGTAGATTTGTGTCCGGGTTTTCCACAGTTGTAGCAGTTTCCACTGAACCTCTTCTTGCTTGGGTTGTATTTTGGTCCAGAAGCCTTCTTCCTCTTCTTGTTCTCTTCAACAATATTTGCTCTCATTATTGTTGAGTTTCCACGGCCTCTCTTTTCAGCAGCATTATTGTCCTCTTTAATTCTCAACCGAATAATGAAATCTTCAAGGGACATCTCCTTGCGTTTGTGTTTCAAGTAGTTTTTGAAGTCCTTCCACAAATGAGGTAACTTCTCAAACATTGCTGCTACTTGGAATGCTTCATTTATAACAAGACATTCAATGAAATTTTCATTAGTAAAAATACTAAGGTTACTACTTTCAACATCAATATTAATTTGATTTATACCTTCAGCAAGGAGATCGTGAATAATCACTTGCAATTCCTGGACTTGGGTGATAACAGACTTGCTATCTATCATTTTGTAGTCCAAAAACTTTAAAGCAACAAACTTTTTCAACCCGGCATCTTCAGTTTTGTATTTCTTTTCAAGCGCAGTCCACAGTTCCTTTGACGTTTCTACACCACTGTAGACGTTATACAAAGCATCTTCCAGTCCGCTTAAAATATAATTCTTGCATAAAAAATCTGAATGCTTCCACGCCTCAATGACAAGAAAGCGTTCAGTTTCTGGAGTTTCGTCGGACAACACAGGAACATCTTCCTTGATGAACATCTGGAGACTTAGAGTAGTCAAATAGAAGAACATCTTTTGTTGCGAGCACTTGAAATCAATCCCAGAAAAATTTTCGGGTTTCTCCGCCTGTGCCAATGCTGTCGGAGTCGTTCGGCTTGTTGAGGCATTATCAGTCACCATTGGAACAGCTTGGTTCTCATTCCCGTTAGTCATTTCTGTAAAAGTATGACACAAATATTAAAATCACGTAGATTTTAATAGAGTACAAAACCACAAAGGATTTACTCTTCCAGAAACAGTAAAAACAAATACAGAAATAAATTAAATTTCTTAAGCTTGTTATTACAATGTATTTGTAAAATAATTCTGGAAATATAAATAAATACAAACAAGTATACGCATAAACAGAAATGAAGAAACCAATTCGAGCCCACTGAATTCACAGTGTTTCCTTAAGGAATTTAATCCCATCCTAGTACCAAGGTTATGGATTATTTCCTCCCATGATAGAACGAATTACACACTGGTGTAGTGGTACTTCAAACCCTAGTGTTTCAACGAACACAAAGTTCGGTAGCAAATCACACTTACTTTTTGCTTTGTTTGATGCTAAAAGTATGCAGAAGAAAGGAGGAGAAACTCAGAAAATTCGTAGTGAAATTCTGAGCAGAATAGTGTTGTATTTATAGCCAAAAGTTGGGCTGGAATCTGAAAAGTCTCTTCAGAATGGTTGTTTCTGCAAAACTGCTACAAGATAAATGTCATTGCATAAATGGCCATTTACTCAATAATAAAGAGGGAAAATAAAGAGGGAAAATTGAATTTGACCAAAGCCGAAGCTGTACCCGTAGCCGTAGCCGTAGCCGAGCCGAGCCGAGCGAGCGATAACGACGACGGCGCGAGGCTTGCTTTCTTCTCAACTCTTTAAGAGCTAGAAGAAGAGCAATTGCTTATATACCCATAAAAAATCTCTTCCTCTTCCAATATGAGACAATGCCCATTTACCAAGGAGAGGAAAATTAAAATTTCACTCAAAATTTCATTTCCCTCCATTTCCCATTCACCCTCTTTTAACTCTTTAATATATTAATTAAATATATTAAAAAAACCCAACAGTAGGCAAGTGAGACATTAAGCTGAAAGGTGTTTGATGGTGAATGACTCCTCAAGTTGGCAACTTGCCTCTTGTCAAAAACAAAGCTTATTTGAGTTGTTGTAGCAACGACAAAATATCACTTTATTTTTATTGAACTGCAACTTGCTTCCATCTTTTTGCCTTATTTATTGCTGTTGGGCCACGTTGACCCCTCGAATTTATATCGTAGCTAGAGTAACGTACTAACCGACATGTTTCTCTTTTCTGTTTCATAAAATTATCAGAGAGAAAAAATTGTTTAAAAACGAATTTCATAATATTCATATCTGAGATTTTCGTTTGAATCGGCCGACACTCTTCTAATTTTCCAATTCTTACTCCCCAAATAGAAATCATTTACTTTTTCTTAACAAATCAACTTCTACGCACAAACAATCTCACATATTTTTTAACTGTCAGTTTACTTAAAAGCTAATTACATGTACTATTTGACAGCAAACATTGTCTGTAACCTATAAAAAATGGTAGAATGATTTATTACAGCAAATGAAATCACGTTTATATTTTAAAATAGTTGAAGCTATTATGTGAGTATATATATAAGGTACAATAATCTACTTCTCCCAAGTGGCAGTTGGTATGTGTAGGGAGTAGTACTCTTTATTTGGACTCATTTCTGCCCACTAGCCTGACATTCTTATCCGTTTATTGACAACTTGCAATCTAACTTCATTAATTAATTTTTTCTTCTCCTCTAATATATCTAAAATCTTATACTGTTTCAATTTATATCAACCTATTTCCTTTTTAATCCGTGCAAAAAAAAAATGACCCCTTTTCTTATTTGGAAACAATTTACTTTTATGCAATGATTTATAATCACACAAAATAAAGGTACCTTATTTTACACCATAAGATCAAAAGTCTTCTCTTTTTTCTTAAACTCCGTACCCAGTCAAATAGGTTCACATAAATTTTAAAATGGAGGGAGTAGCAAATAAAAATATTTTTTTCTAGTTCGAGGTGTTTGGTCATGTACAATAAGCAGATCGCAGCAGTAATTACATTGACGAATGACGACTGCAGTCCCCCTATCATATAGCCAATATATATACGTCACAGCCAAAATCCAAAAGCATAACAGAAAACAACAACTCCAAACAATCTAATTGTCTTTCTTTCTTCTTCAGTGAAAATAAATTTGCTTTCATACAGTTCTGCTTCAGCTGATAGAATTTTTTTTTCTTCTGAAGACTGAAAATGAGGGAAACAGGAGGAGCTTCAGCGATGTCGTTTCCGTCTTTAACAATCCCACTTCGGCCCTCGTTCGAATCCTTTTTAAGTAACTTGCCTTCTTTTAGCCCAGGTCCAATGTCCCTAGTTTCCAGTTTCTTCTCTGACCAGAGCCCTGATTCATCCGATTATCCTTCTTTCTCTTCGTTTCTTGCCGGAGCTATGGCTTCTCCACTTGCAAAGCAGGATAATTCTGGAGAAGGAAATCAAAAGAACTCAGGGTATAAGCAGAATCGGCCCATGGGTCTTGTATTGGCCCAATCTCCTTTGTTCATGATTCCGCCTGGTTTGAGTCCTTCTGGATTGCTTAGTTCACCTGGGTTTCTTTCTCCACTGCAGGTAATTATTCAGTCAAAATAGCACGGCGTTTACAGTGTCACTGAAAAATAGATGCTATTTTGCTACAACATAGATCGGTCCCGTATAATATATTGGAGTTTGCTGCATTTGTGTATAAACTTCGGCTGTATAATATACGGGATAATAGAGCACCGGTGCTTAAAATTTCAGTATATTAAACTGCATATTTTTGCTTGCTGGAAGTCCAATATATTACGCTGGATTTCCAGTATAATTATACTTGATCTCCCGTATATTATACGAGAGTTCCAGCATAGTTATACTGAAACTCCCGCAAGCATACTATTTTTTGGATTTTGAATAGTATTTTCGCTTAAATTTATTTTTATACGAAAAGTAGTTAAATTTCGATTACTTTTGAAACTGAGCTATTCTTGAATAACCAGTCGTAAATGCGGCTATTTTTAAATTTCTCCCAATTATTCACTGAGGCGTCCTTCATATGACATATAAGAGTATATAAGGGTGATATAAAAAAAGTAATACCACCTTACTGCTCTGTTTGGTTAGCAAATAAACTATGTTATTCCGGTGTAAATTTTTTCACCGCGATAACTTATACGTTATAGATGGTGGGATAAGTAGCACCAGTATATCTATACCTTCTTCTTATAGATTATACAATTGTCGTTCTTAATATAACATAGCAACAACAACAACAACTACCCAGTATAGTCCCACAAGGTGGGGTCTGGCAACAATAACATAGCAAACATTAAATAAACAATAATCCCAACATAACTAATCCCGCATAAGTTATTCCAACATTACTTATACCGGCATAACTTAGATCGGCATAAGCCCTATTTCAACCGAACGACCCCCGATGAATGTTCATTTTCACTTGCAAAAATAGCCAAAGATTTCTCCATTTTCTGTTTTATTTTAGTGATGTTGCTGCTTCTTTAATTCAATAAATATATATGCTAATTCTTTTCTAAGATCATACTTCTGTTACAGACTAAAACTGGAAAACTGCTTCCAGAGTGCAAAAAAAGTTTCTTTCTTTGGCTGGATTTATCTTCTTAGTAAATTCAAATGGAAGAAAGTACTTTTTTTCACATGGTCACACACTTTCCAACATAGGATTAGAGCATGCATAGGTCCTCGGTTCAAGTTTCACCTTCATCCATTTGTCCGACAAAAATGAACAAAATACTTTAGATTCCTAGTAGAAATTTCTTCATTGTTCGACACCTAAAATTTGAGACGTCGCACTTATTGGTAGAGTCTGTCAATTATGATGCATCCAATGGTTGGTTATAGAAATAGTTAAACTAAAATGTAATCTCATTTCAGTGGCATAATGCGGTTACTTATGGTATTTCAATTTGGTTGCAGAGTCCTTTTGGAATGTCACATCAACAGGCTCTAGCACATGTTACAGCCCAGGCTGCATTTTCTAATTCTTACATGCAAATGCAAGCCGAAGATCAATGTTCGTCTCAGGTGGCTTCAGCAGAAGCATTAGGACTTGAGTTGACAACTGAGCTAAAGGAAGCTTCTTTGCAGCTAAAGGAACCTTCGCAAACTAGAATGGACAGCAAACTGTTGGACAAGCAGGGTAAGAAATTTGAACTGCTAGAGTTTTCTCAATCTGAGAACAAGCCGTCTTTTATTACTGTCGAAAAACCAGCTTGTGATGGTTACAACTGGAGAAAATATGGCCAGAAGAAAGTAAAGGCTAGTGAATGCCCTCGGAGCTACTATAAGTGCACACATCTGAAATGTCCAGTGAAGAAGAAAGTTGGGCGATCTGTTGATGGTCACGTAACTGAGATCACATATAATGGCCAGCACAACCATGAACTTCCTCAACCAAGCAAGCAAAGAAAGGATTGTTCTGCTTTGAATGGTACAGACTGCTCGGAAGTCCAACCTGACATTCAAACACATGATTGGACAGTGATGAATGGCTCAGACGGGTCTTCCCCTTTTCGTTCTGATCAGGTCCCAACCCAAACGGCATCTGAACTTCTCATGAAAAGAGAACATGATGAAACCAAAAACATTTTGGTAGCAGTAGATGAGGGGCATGATGAACCAAATGCAAAGAGAACGTGAGTCCTCCTTTCATGAGTAAAGAACGCCCCATCCTTCTGTTATGAAACAAGAAGAAAAATGGTATAGCAACAAAAGTATGTATCTAATTCAGTTACTGTAACACAGGAAGACGGCATTTGAGACACTAGCTTCATCACATAGCACAATAGCTGAACCCAAGATTGTTCTGCAGACAAGAAGTGAAGTTGATTTCTTAGATGACGGGTACAAATGGCGTAAGTACGGGCAGAAGGTGGTAAAGGGGAATCGGCACCCAAGGTACTTATAGTCTATATATCTTCAACTGCAAGATTTTGTATAAATATTATTTTTGCATAATATTTATTTTACTAAAGAACTTAATGCGTGATTGCATCATGTTTTTGGTAAAATGTCCAGGAAATGATTCTAGCTTATCGCCTTGTCCTATTGAAATATGCCAAAACCCATAGTTTAGAAACTTTGTCTATCATGATTTTACAAACTATTATAGTTCTGAAATGGAAGTTTTAAGAAAACTATAGTTCTGAAATGGTTACAGTGTGAAGTCTGATAGAAGAGGAAACTTTCACACTGCACTTACCAATCAATCAGGCCATGTTTTCTGGCTCTGATTTATAATAGTTCTGAATAGTGCTTTGTAATTTTACATTGAATCATGAATGTTTTTGGTGATGAGCATAAGACTAATGAGGAACACTCTGGAACTGTAGATGCAAGTTGTAGGACTAACTTTTTCAAATAATGTAAAAAGGAAAACTGTAAAATATAGTTCTCTTTTAAGTTGCAGGTCATCCATTTTTTTCTTTTGAATTCCTGGATTCATTCTTGTTAACATTATGTGCTATTTGTAATGATGTGTGGGCAAAGACATTCATTGTCTTCTAAAGGTTTAGTTTGCTACCTGATCACCAAACTAGATCACTTGGTTCATGAGCTCAAGTTTGTGACGTGGGATATTAAATCACAAGAAAAGAAAGGGGAAAGGGGGGGGGGGGAGGATCCCTTCTTAGCTACTTTTTGCTTTTGCTTGTGTCACTTTTCTTTTTCTTTTATGTGTGCCCTTGTTGCTATGACAAACTTCCACCCCGATAAATCTGTTCGGCTTCAAGAAAGACAAAATATAAGTCCACATCTGGTTTATGCTCTCGCTCTCATGATCCTTTGTTTTGGACATGAAGAATTTGATAGTAATAATTCAATAATGGCTTTCATGATTATTAATTTGGCTTGTCAGATTTTGTTTTGAAACCTCTGGACAATGCAAGATATTCAGCTATATCCAGGTACAGGATTATACTGTGCACTATGGGATAGGGCCGTGGAAAAATTACAATATATGAATTTTTTATGTGAAAGCATGTGGCAGAATTTAGAAATTCTTATACATGCATCTGATAAAACAAACAAGTGTTATAAGATCATTTGGTGATTAGAATTAAGTTCTACAATCAGTAGCACTGTCTAGTTTGAGCCCTTGGCAGTTCTGTCTTCTCGGAATATGATTTCACATGTTATTGAAAATTTCTAGAACATTTCTCTTACCTGGAACTGGTCATTCATTTGATTACTCTTCTTTTCTTAAGTTGAACAAAACATCCCCTTATGCATCCAAACTTGATATACAGGGGTTATTATCGGTGCACGTATCCTGGATGCAATGTGCGCAAACAAGTAGAGAGGGCTTCAGCTGATCCTAAATCTGTCATAACAACCTATGAAGGCAAGCATAATCATGACATTCCCTCTGTTAGGAATAAAAACAGCCAAAGATAGTACTCAGTGTTGCAAAGTAAAAGATGGTGACTTTGAGGCCTTTATTTCACAAAGAAATTGATTTTGGAAGTAACAATGAAATACCCGTGGGTGAAAGGATTGCAGCATAAGCTGCATTACTGAAAAAGAGTGAAAGGATACTAAGATTGTAGCATAAGTAGAGCATTACCAAAGGTAAAAGAGTGAAATGATACAGGATTGAGCAGCTAATTTCTGTACCGAATAGTCAGTCTTTTCTTTTGAAAACCTCATGCTTGGTGAATCTGTTGGTAGTTCTCAATAAGTATTTGTAAATTCTATGCTACTTTCTGAAGTTGTCTGATATAATGTTAAAGTAAAGAAGGTTGTAATAGCTTGCCCTTGCCATTTAAGCTTCTTCTGGTCAGCTTCACACTCTAGACCAGCAGAGTACATAAGCTTATTCAAGCAAAGTTGTCAACTTTTGATACCATATTTACTTTGTAAATTAGAAGTTATATTTCGTTTGCATCTCTTGATCGCTCAGCCTATTTTACTTTTCCATTTATTTCGAAACTAAGGATGAGAATTCATGGAACGAAGTGGATGCAATTAGTTATCTCTTTATAGCTTGTTTGTTAGGTTTGACTGCAGTTATGATAATTTTTTGACAAGAAAAAAATTATGGGCTCAGAAGGACGACCTAAATTTCTATTTTTTTTTTCTTTTTTATGACTTGGAAATCTGTCTGGTTCTTGATGGTTAGACCAAAGAAGCAGAAAGAAAATTTTTATTAGACCAGCTCAATGAATACATAACATGTATCTTAACATGCACTTTTATGACTCAATTATAGTTATCAATACACATTCTCACCAAATTTATCACTTAACCACAATATAAATATGGTTTGTCTAGTGTGCAACTAGGAGGTATAGGATAATATATCCTCTGTCCTTAAACTTGGAAAACTTATTCCTATGTGAGGCCCAACGACGAAGTAGCAAATTCAATATTTTGAATACCTTTTGTCGGCGGGTTACGCAAGGGTATTCAAAGTCTATTTTTAATCAGTAACAAATAATATTTTAGATTTTTCAGCGAATGGTGTTCAGTTGACTAACCTTGGATCAACGTAGCTTCGCCACTGGTAAGGCCTCAGTGTTACGACCTCTGTAATTTGAGCTCAAAATCGCCTAAAGAGCAGGGAAAGGAGAACTGCTCTTGAACAGCTGACTCGAGCACTCAATTGAGAGATATAGCGAGATGGACAAGATAGAGAAGAAGAGAGAATTTTTATTCCAAATTTCTGAATGAATCCTTACAATTGGAATTGCACAGCCTATATACTTAGTTATAACTAACTTTTGGATCCCACAGTTTATACGAATGCACGTGCCTATCACGTGACGGTAACTAACTAATAACCAAATCTGCAACTAACTAATACTAATCAGCTGGTGATTAACAACTAACACAGCTAACTATTACAAAGAATCGAGCTAGAACTGGAGGGAATTTCTATTAGGCTCGTAATAATACTCCCCCCCTTCAAAGAATCCTTGTCCTCAAGGATTGAATTGAGGAAAGCGCTGCTTAAGATCATAATACTTCTCCCAGGTGCTATCTTCAGGGTCTGTATTAAACATTTCACGAAGACCTGTGAGATAGCTTTGCCATTCTTCTGAATCATCCTTCGATCAAGTATGGTTTCAGGTTCCAGCAACACATGAACCTCCTCTGATAGGACCATAGGAAGGGTGATTGAGGTGGGGTGTGATCCTACCTTCTTCTTTAGTTGGGAAATGTGGAAGGTAGGGTGGATCTTGGAGCCAGCAGGAAGGTTCAAAGTGTAGGCTACAGGTCCTACTCTAGCAGTGATTTGAAAAGGGCCAAAATATTTGGAAGAGACATTTTGAAAGCCATGTTGTTTCAGGAGATAACTGCTTGTAAGGTTGGAGTTTAACGTAGACCCAATCTCCCACACTATATGATCTATATGTTCTGTGTTTATTAACTTGAATTTTCATTTTATATATAAAACTTTTATCATTGTCAAATACCACGCAAATTAGAAAAGTGCTTAAAAGCCAATAATCACTTAAAAAAAGCTGACCCAAACACCCTCTTAGTATGCTAGTGGTACATGTTATGCTCATACTATTTTCTAGGACCTTGTCACTGCATTAATTATTGATATTGTTTTTCCAGGTATATTTTTTGACTCTTAGCCCACCGATACTATCTTATTGGTTATGTTATTGTTACTATTCTATTGTCATATTTCATCTTCTTGTGTTGAGGGTCTATCGGAAATAACTTCTCTATTCCCATGGTAGGGGTAAGGTTTGCGTACACACTACCCTCTTATGATGACCCAAAAGTTCATCTCGTATTTAAGAAGTCAAATTTATGTTTCGAGGCCTTAAAAACCTCCTTTTGTATCACCTCGATTTGCGTGTGCATCCCGGGAATATATCCGAAAAGCCCTTATGTGAAAGTTTGAGAAAAATGCTAAGTTTTGCCTTTAAAATAGAATTAAGTTGACTTCGGTCAACATTTTGGGTAAACGGACCTGGACCCGTGTTCCGACGGTCCCGTAGTAAAATGCGAGACTTGGGCATATGCCCCGAATCGAATTCCGAGGTCCCTAGCCTGAGAAAAGAATGTTTAAACATAATTGTTTGCTGGAAAATATAAGTATTTGTAGAAATGGAATAGTGTGTAATCTTGATAGTATCAGACCCACATCTTGGTTCCAGAGCTGCTACAGGTTTAAAATAATATTTAAGTTGAATCTGTAAAATCTGGTAAGAATCGGAGTTGATTTGGCATAAATCGGATCCATAGTTTAGAAAATGAAAATTTCAATTGTCTTGAGAATTTTATGAATTTTGGTGCTAAAGTCGTAGTTGTTGATGTAATTTTGACGATTTGATTGCACGAGCAAGTCCGTATAATATTTTTAGACTTGTGTGCATGTTTTATTTGGAGCCCCGAGGACTCGGGTGAGTTTTTGATAGGCCACGAAGTGAGTTTGGACTTAGAAAATTTCTGATTTACATCTGGTATTGTTGCAGGCTCTGATCTCGCAATTTCGATATCAGGCTTCGCAATTGCGAGCCTGTCAGGCTTGGAAATTGCGAGGGGGCTGATCGCAATTGCGATGAATGCCCTGGCCAGCCTTGTTGCCCATTTGCGAGCTTTTCTTCGGAAATGTGAAGGTCCCAATAGTCGCAAATGCGACCTTATTGTCGCAAATGCGAAGGGAGCAGAAATTCCTAGGGTACGTAATTGCAAACACCTAATCGCAATTGCGATTAGTGCGACCTGTAAGTGGGATCTTAGACGGGATCTTCATATTGCAATTTTCCCAAATCCTAAACATCGTTTGGCGGATTTTTGATAGAGTCAATGATTTCTCACTCATCTTCTTTAATCTAATTCTTCTTTTTACATAATTTCACTTCAAAATCTAGGATTTTCCACGGGGAATTGGGTATTTTTGGGTAGAAGTTAGGATTTTCAAATATTGGGGGTTTGAACCTCAAATTGAGGTCCTATTCAAAACTAATTATATATTTGAGTTCGTGGGTGATCGAATTTTCTTCGAATATCAGGTTTTGGCAAAGCGGGCCCGGGGTCGGTTTTTGACTTTTGGGAAAAACCTTAGAAAACTTATTTTCATGCAATAGAATTGTTTTATTTTGAATTTATTGATGTTAATAAATACTCCCTCCGTTTCAATTTATGTGAACCTATTTCCTTTTTAGTCCGTGCCAAAAAGAATGACCTCTTTCCTTATTTGGAAACAATTTACCTTTATGCAATAATTTATAGCCACACAAAATAAAGGTGCCCCATTTTACACCACAAGATCAAAAGTCTTCTCTCTTTTCTTAAACTCCGTGCCCAGTCAAATGGGTTCACATAAATTGAAACGGAGGGAGTAAATTATTACTACATACAATGGATTGGAAGTGAAAAAAGAGGTAAAACGGTAATTGAGGCTTGACTTTTGTCCGTAAAATTGAGGTAAGTGTTTGGTCTAACTCGGTACGGGCATTACGAGTTTTTAGTGATATCATTTGGGTTGAAAAATGACCTAGAAGCATTCATGGATCTGATGAACCGAGTTTCCACGCCGTATCTAGATTCCTTCGTGATTGTCTTCATTGATGATATTTTGATCTACTCCCGTAGCCGAGAGGAGCGTGAGCAGTATCTTCGAGTCGTTCTTCAGACTCTAAGAGACAGACAATTGTATGCTAAGTTCGAAGTGCGAGTTTTGGTTGAGTTCAGTTGAATTCTTGGGCCACGTCGTATTAACAAAGGGTATTCAGGTGGATCCGAAGAAGGTAGAGGCAGTCAAGGACTGACCTCGACCGATATCAGCTACAGAGATCCAGAGTTTCTTGGGTTTGGCGGGGTATTACCGTTGGTTTGTGGAGGGGTATTCATCTATAGCATCCTGATTACCAGGTTGACCCAGAAGGGTGGCCAGATTAAATGGTCGAACGAGTGTGAGGTGAGTTTTCAGAAGCTCAAGACAGCTTTGACTACGTCATTGGTATTGGTTTTGCCCACAAGTTTAGGGCCATATACAGTATATTGTGACGCATCTCATAGTGGACTTATGCGATGTTGATGCAGAATGGAAAGGTTATTGTGTATGCTTCATGGCAGTTGAAGATTCACGAGAAAAATTATCCAGTTCATGATTTGGATCTAGAAACCATTGTTCATGCATTGAAGAATTGGAGGCATTATTTATATGGCGTGTCGTGTGAGATATTCACATATCACAAGAGTCTACAGTATTTGTTCAAGTAGAAGGAGCTAAATTTGAGGTAGAGATGGTGGTTGGAGCTATTGAAAAAGTATGATATCACTATCTTGAATCATCAAAGGAAGGCCAATGTGGTGGCCGATGATTTGAGTAGGAAGTCAGCCAGTATGGGCAGTCTTACGTATATTCCAATCAATAAGAGACCGCTTTCTTTGGATGTTCAGGCTTTAGCCAATCAGTTCGTGATGTTGGATGTATGTGATCCTAACCGTGTTTTAGCTTGCACAGTTGCTCTCTTCATTATTTGAGCGTATCAAGGATTGGCAGTATGATGACCCTCATTTGCTTGTGCTTAGGGACATAGTGCGGCACTGTGGTGCCAAGCAGGTTACAGTTAGAGATGGAGTTTTGAGGATGCAGGGTCGAGTTTGTAAGCCTAATGTGGATGGACTTCGAGAGTTGACTCTACAAGAGGCCCATAGTTCCCGATATTCTATTCATCTGGGCGCCCCTAAGATGTATTAGGACTTGCGGCAGCATTATTTGTGGAGGAGGATGAAAAGGGATAATATTGCCTATGTAGCTCAGTGTTTGAACTGTCAGCATGTAAAGTACGAGCCTTAGACACCTAGTGGTTTGCTTCAGCAGATTGTGATTCCTGAGTGGAAGTGGGAGCGTATCACTATGGACTTCGTTGTTGGACTCCCACAGACTCAAAGAAGTTCGATGCGGTATGGGTTATTGTTGATAGGTTGACTAAGTCGGTGCATTTCATTCCTGTGGCAGTGTCCTATTCTTTAGAGAGGTTAGTTGAGACCAATATCTAGGAGATTGTTCGTCATCATGGTGTGCCCGTGTATATTATTTATGGCCGAGTAGTACAGCGTGAGTTGGGTACCCGGGTCGAGTTGAGCACAATATTTCATCCTTAGACGGACGGAAAGTTCGAGCGTACTATTCAAATTTTAGAGAATATGCTCCGAGCATGTGTTATTGACTTTGGGGGGTTTGTGGGATCAGTTTTTGCCTTTAGCTGAGTTTTCCTACAATAATAATTACCAGTCGAGCATCCCGATGGCTCTCTATGAGGCATTATATGGTGCGCGGTGTTGGTCGCCAATTGGGTAGTTTAAGCCGGGGGAGGCTCGTTTATTGGGTACGAATTTGGTACAAGATGCTTTGGACAAGGTTAAGATCATCCAAGATGGCTTCGTACAACTCTGTCTAGATAAAAAAAGTTATGCCGACTATAAGGTTCGTGATGTGGCATTCATGGTCGGAGAGTGAGTGTTGCTTCGGGTGTCGCCCATGAAGGACGTGATGAGATTTGAAAAGAAGGGCAAGTTAAGCCCTAGGTTAATCGCTCATTTTGAGATTCTTGATCGAGTGGGAGAGGTGGTTTACAGACTTGCGTTTCCGTCGAGTTTATCAACTGTGCATCCGGTGCTTCATGTGTCCATGCTTCGGAAGTATCACAGCGATACATCCCACGTGTTAGACTTCACCACTTTCCAGTTGGACAAGGACTTGACCTACGAGGAGGAGCCGATAGGTATTCTAGACCGGTAGGTTTGTCAGTTGAGATCGAAGAATTTTCCTTCAGTTCGTGTGCAGTGGGGAGGTCAGCCTGTTGAAGCAGCGATTTCGAAGTCCGAGTTTGATATGCGGAGCCTATATAACCATAATTTTCTCTACTCGGGTACTTTTCTATGTCTTTTGGAGGATGAACGGTTATTTTAGAGGTGGAGAATGTGATGATACAAAAGATCATCTCGTGTCTGAGGCCTTAAAAATCTCTTTTTATTTTATCTCGATTTGCGTGCGCAGTCCAGGCATATATCTGGAAAGCCTTTATGTGATGATTTGAGATAAATGCTAAGTTTTGCCTTTAAAATGAATTAAGTTGACTTCGATCAATATTTTGGTAAAATGGACCCAAACCCGTATTCCGACGGTCCCGTAGGGTCCATAGTAAAATATGGGACTTGGGCGTATGTCCGGAACCAAAAGTACAAGGCCCCTAGCTCGAGAAAAGAATTTTTAAAGAAAATTGTTTGCTGGAAAATATAAGCATTTGTAGAAATGAAATACTGTGTAATCCTGATGATATCGGGCACGTATTTTGGTTTCGGAGCCCGGTACATGTTTAAAACTAGTATTTAAGTTTAATATGTGAAATTTGGTATGAATCGGAGTTGATTTGGCCTAAATCGGACCCATAGTTGAGAAAATGGAAATTTCAATATTCTTGAGAACTTTATTAATTTTTGTGCTAAATTCGTAGTTTTTGATGTTATTTTGATGATTTGATTGCACAAGCAAGTCCGTAGATGCTTTTAGACTTACGTGCATGTTTGGTTTGAAGCCCCGAAGACTCGGGTGAGTTTTGGATAGGCCACAGGGTGAGTTTGGACTTTGAAAATTTCTGATTTGCATCTGGTATTGTTGCAGGCTCTGATCCCGCAATGGCGAGATCAGGCCTTGCA
Organism: Nicotiana noctiflora; assembly: GCA_032618575.1. Lineage (NCBI taxonomy): Eukaryota > Viridiplantae > Streptophyta > Magnoliopsida > Solanales > Solanaceae > Nicotiana > Nicotiana noctiflora. The sequence continues at coordinate 78,356 of JASVEL010002366.1, read as the reverse complement.
ATTGCGAGCATATCAGGCTTGGTAATTGCGAGGGGCCTGATCGCAATTGCGATGAATGCCCTGGCCACCCTTGTTCGCATTTGCAAGCTTTTCTTCGCAAATGCGGCCTCAATAGTCGCAAATGCGCAGGGAGAAGAAATTCCTAGGGTTCACAATTGCAAACCCATGATCGCAATTGCGATAACTACTACCTATAAGTGGGATTTCAGACGGGATCTTCATCATTTTGCAATTTTCCTAAATCCTAAATATTCTTAGGCTATTTTTCAAGGACTCAAACTTCTCCAAATCATAAGTAAGTGATTTGTATCTTATCTTCTTCAATCTAATTCATCTTTTTACATAATTTTACTTCAAAATCTATGGTTTTCCACGGGTAATTGGGTGTTTTTGGGTAGAAGTTAGGATATTCGAATTTTGGGGATTTGCACCTCAAATTGAGGTACGATTTCGAAACTAATTACATATTTGAGTTTGTGGGTGAATGGTGATCGAATTTTGGGTTGAACTTTGGGTTTTGACCAAGTGGGCCCGGGGTCAGTTTTTGACTTTTTGGGGAAAATATTGGAAAACCTATTTTCATGCATTGGGATTGATTTATTTACCATTTATTGATGTTAGTAAGTAAATTATGACTAGATACAAGGGATTGGAAGTGAAAAAAGAGGTAAAGCGGTAATTGAGGCTTGATTTTTGTTCGTGAAATTGAGGTAAGTGTTTGGTCTAACCTTAGCTTGAGAGAATATGATTTGTGGTCTTAATTGCTATGTGCTAGTGTTGAGTACGACGTATATGCATGGTGACGAGTATCTATACGTTGGTATCTAGCATGCCTGTGAGTCTTATACCTTGATTGTTGTGACTCTATTGTGTATTTTCCATGCTTATGTTGATGATTATAAATGTTAAATATGATTCATGCTAAATCCTTGATATTGATCATTGTTGAGTATTGGATCAAGTTGGGAATTGTTTTGTGAAGTAAATGTTGGAACGAAATTTATTATAGATGATTCCCTTGTCGGGATGTTATTGTTCATGTTGTTGATTCTCTTGCCGGGATGTTAGTATTTAGTTTGTTGATTCCCTTGTCGGGATGTATTGTTTCTAATATTTGAGTGAGGAAGAGTGTAAAGCATGAAGGGTTATGTCGTGCATGATATCGTGAGTGAGTGTTAAAGCACGAAGGGTGACGACGTGCCGATATTGTGAGTGTTAATGCACAAAGGGTGATGTCGTGCCATGATTATGAGAGTTAAAGCACATATGGTGATGTTGTGCCAATATTGTGAGAGTTAATGCACGAAGGATAATGTCGTGCCATGATTATGAGAGTTAATGCACGAAGGGTGTTGTCGTGCCGGTTCTGTTGATTCTTAGGTAAGGACGAGAGTAAAAGAACGAAGAGTGATGCCCACATGTTACTATTTTCCATATACCTATTGATATCATTATGGTGTTCTTTATGCTTCTTTACTGAATTTTTGTTAAGTATTTGATATTCCCCACATCATGCTTCCCTTCCCGTCTTTATATGTTATTTCCTATTTTTATTATCCGTTTGTATATGATTTAACTGCACAAGTTTATATGGTTGTCATGTCCTAGCCTCGTCACTACTTCGCCGAGGTTAGACTCAACATTTACCAGTCCACGGGGTTAGTTGTACTGATACTGTACTCTGCACTTTCTGTGCATATTTTGTTGCTGGACCTCATGAGTTGATCGTGGGTTGCTTCTTTCAGTCCATAGGATACCCGAGGTAGATCTGCCGGCGTTTGTAGACTCTGGAGTCCCCTTCCTTATGTTTTTGATGTATTGTCTCTTTTCATTTCAATAAAAGTTGTACTTTTCTTTCTAGACCAATGTTTGTAAACATTCATAGATGTTCGTAAAATTGTGATACCAGATTCTTAGGTAGACATGTACTGGAGTATTGATTTTGTTATAACATTTTCGCGCTTTATATCTGCTTAATTTTAGTTAATGTTTATATCTATTTGGGTTGATTGCTAATGTGTTAAAATCATAATAGTTGGCTTGCCTAATTTTAACGAGTAGGCTCATTACGACTCCCGAGGGCGTAAAATTCGGACCGTGACACCTCCCCACACCCCCACTCATGTCTTGTACATATAGTTGAAAGAACACATTTAATTCTTTAATAAATCCAACACCTTGTTGTAGAGAATAAAATTTAATATCTTAAACCTTGTTTGTGTAAATTAGAATTATAGGATGTAGTTGTTTGCCTATTAGTTTCTTATTTGCGAAATTTTATTGCAATCTTGTTTATATTATAATAAGATGATTTTTCATTAATGCAACACTTTTTTTTTTTATTCTATTGTAAGGTGAATATAAATAAGGGCTTATTCAATTAGAGTCTAGCATAAAGCATAACCATAGTTAAACCTAAAAATTACCCATTACATTAGATAATATTTTAACCAAAACTCCTAGAATTAATCAGTCAGCCGAGAGTAATACATCATGAATAAATTACATACAAAATTTAGTACAAACTATACGGTACACACCACTAAGAATGCAATGATGAGGTTTTACTATGAAGGGCAATATAATTTGGGGGAGGGGGGGGGGGGGCGGTGGGAGACATTGAATAGTTTAAGAAGATTTTAGGATATTAACTCAAAACTAATATGATATCTAGAAAATAGAAAAATAATTTGTGACAACCAGTGGCGGACGGAGGATTTATAGCAAGGGTGTTCAAAAATTTTGAAATGCAAGTCATGGGAATCGAACCCGTGATCCTTTACTAATTTTGAACACCCTTGACCACTGAGCCAAGCATTAGCTTTGTGTCAAGGGTGTTCAAAACTTAATATATAGAGATAAAAAATAGATTTTTCCTTATATAAACAATGTAATTTTTCGGCGAAGGGTGTTCGGGTGAACACCCTTGCGCCCCCCTGCGTCCGCCCCTGGTGACAACCAATTAAAATTATAATGAGAGTAAAAGAAATACAATATTATCCATGTATATAACATAAATCCGTTCCAAAATTGACAATAGAGTAGACGACATGTCCAAAAACCCAGAAAGAAGCATGCCTTTCTGTCTTTCGTCCAAGTCTGAACAATTATTGGTATTATTTTGTACAAATGATTACTCAATAATCTGAAGATAGAGATGAGTGGTTGAGCAGTTAGTTGGCTTTGTTTGTTTACAATCTTCTTTATCCAGCAGCTCACCAGAACACGACCCCAGGGGCGGAGGGAGAGTATAATTACGGTTCGGCCGAATCCAATAGCTTTCGTTCGAATTATGTATTTATCTTAAAAAATTCATTGAATATGTATAAATTAGAACCCAATAACTTAAAAAATTTTAAATTCTGAACCCATAAATTTTAAATTCTGACTCCGCTTATGCACGACCCCATCTCGCTCCTAAACAAAAATAAAAGGAAATAAAACCAAAAAAAGGGAAGGAAAACGAACTCCTAACGGCTACATTTCACTTACGCGCCAATTTCTGCATGTTTTCGTAAAAATGGCGTAAGAATTGGTCTCAACCGAAAACACAAAGACAAAACTGAAAAAGAAAAAAGAAAAAGCAGATGATGATTCTTTTTGGACCCACAAACACAACCCATACAAATGTTGTACTATCTAATGTTTCTCTTTCTCCTTTCTCTGTTGTTCCTTTGCTTTCGCACCTCTCCGCACCAACTCTAATTTCTTGGCTTTCAAATAAAAATCCCCTCTCCGCATATCTCGCAAAATTGAAATTCCCCAAATGATGAATAGAATTTCCTCCTCCGCAAATCTTTGAACTCTTTTCCAAATGAACAATCTTTTTACGCAGACCCAATGAGCTAATGTAGAGACCCTTTTTTTAAAACTATTTTCAACTCCCTTTGACCCATTTTCTCTATCCGGGTTATGGGTCATGGGTTGCGTCAGCTCCAAGCAAGCCACGTCCCATTCCCCGGCCCACGATTCATCGTCGGTGACTGTTGTAGACAATGGCGATCATTTATTGCATATAAAAGCAGCTGGGTTTGCCCCATTGGAGAAGATCAAAGAGGAGCCTGATAAAGAAGGGGTGGATAATTCTGTCCACCGTAGCCGATTTTCCGGGAATTTGAGGAGAACCTCCTCCTCTTCCAAAAAAGGGGCTAATTCTGAAAAAAGGGCTACTTTTAGCATTAAATTTGGGAGGTTAAATGAAGGTGAACATTTGGCCGCCGGTTGGCCAGCTTGGCTTACTGCCGTTGCTGGTGAAGCCATTGATGGATGGATGCCTCTTCGATCAAACATGTTCCAGAAATTGGAAAAGGTAAATCAATAGCTTCAATGGAAAGGAGCAATCGGCCATGCCATAAAAACAAAAAAAACAAAAAAACAAAATTTCCCGTATTATATGTTGGGCAATGTTTACATTCCCTAAATGCTACTATATTTACACCCCTCCCCCCTTCCCCCCCCCCCCCAATTTTTTCTGTTGCTGTTGTTTTTGAATAAGTTTAAATTGAATTTTTTTTGGACTGAAGGTAGTTGTTCTTTGTTGTTATTTTATGATCCTTCTTTTGTTATGTGGTCAACTTCCCACCTTTTTGAAGGTTTTGAAAGTTAAAAAAACTAGCACAAATCCTAGTTGAACTTGCAAATTTAGCTTCATTGGATATATTAAGAAGTGCAAATAGTTTTTGATAATTTTTCATCATAAGCATTTGTATTCATGTTTGTGTATGCAGCATAAAAGAGTTATCCTTTCAGTATCTTCAAGCAACTCTGGCATATGCTAATTATATTTTAGGTATTAGTTCAAGTCATTGTCTCCTACTTTACTGCAATCAATCATGTAAGGAAGCTAATTATTCAGCTCTAAGAAATAATGATGAAATCTTAGGCATCACTAATGAAGTTAGACTGCTAGATAGCCATCTTGCGGTAAAAGGAATACAACCCCCGGGAAGAAACTATCTAGAAAAAATTGATTCTTGTACTTATTGATAAGAACCTCAAGGAATAGACCTATTCTTTTTTGCATAAATAGTAATGAACGACTCGCATTTATTTCAAGACTATAAATTACTCAGCATCGTCGTACTTTGACTATTTTTACGCTGGTGTCATCCTATCATTATCCTCCTCCTTTACTTGAGTTTAGGATTTGGTGTGTTTTCAAACTCACATAGGTAAGTTTATCTAGTATTGGGAGAAGGAGCAGTAGGATACGGAGGATTCTTATGGTCAATGTTAAATAATTCGGGAAGGCATGGTAGATTAATTGAAACTTCGTGACTTTTCCATCGAGGTGATTTTGGAAGAATAATTTTCTGAGAGAAATGCTGTGCCACCTCATGCTTTCTCATCAGTTCCTCCTCAATCTTCAGCGTTTAAATTTGATTATATGTTACCTCTGGAGAAAGAAAAACTTATAGTCAGAGTTGTTAAATCTTAAAGAAAATCGGAGAGAGAGAGAGAGATTCGACTCTGAATTGGGATTTAGGTAATATGGTTTATATTGAGGGGTTTTACTACATATTTAGACTTGACTGTCTAGTTTGAGATTAGCTTTGTCACTGGCATTAGGACTGTTAGTTTGTAATTATATATCACCACCCTACTAATGTAAATTATTTTCTTCTTACGAGGATTTTTTCTGCTTTCAACATCTATAGATTGGACAAGGTACATATAGCAGTGTTTACCGAGCACGTGATATCGAAAGTGGTAAAATGGTCGCCCTAAAGAAGGTGCGATTTGACAATTTCCAACCAGATAGTGTCAGATTTATGGCACGAGAAATTGCAATTCTCCGCAAACTTGACCATCCAAACATCATGAAGCTGGAAGGGATAATCACTTCTCGGTTATCATGTAGCATCTACCTTGTATTTGAATATATGGAACATGACCTCTCTGGATTATTATCATGTCCTGACATCAAATTTACTGATTCACAGGTTTGTTCATCTTTGACGATGTCTCTCTAGCATTAATTTGGTGTTAAGATCACTGTTTGTGTCTATCTCTTGTCTTGCAAGAAGGAAAAGAAAAAGAAAAAATAGAATTGTAAGAAGATTCGGTTTGTTTATCTCTGAATTTCTATTTTGCATGGAAGTAGATCAAATGCTACATGCAGCAGCTACTGAGTGGACTAGAGCACTGCCATTCACGAGGAATAATGCATCGGGATATTAAAGTTTCCAACATTTTGGTAAACAATGAAGGAATTCTGAAAATAGCAGATTTTGGTCTTGCAAATTTCCTTAGTTCAAGGCACAAGCAACCACTGACCAGTCGTGTGGTTACATTATGGTATCGACCTCCTGAACTTCTGTTGGGATCAACAAATTATGGGGTCACTGTGGATTTGTGGAGTGTTGGTTGTGTTTTTGCAGAACTCTTTTTTGGAAGGCCTCTTCTGAAAGGGAGGACCGAGGTCAGTAGGTTTAAAAATTCTTCTTGAATTTGATAATATTTCTTGCACAACTCTGTGAACAGGTTTCAAAATGGGACATGATTGACAAATAATTTTATATTAATATGACTGAAATCTCCCAAAATGATACGAAGTGATTAAATAGTTTTCCTATATCGAATGCCTTGTAATATCTCTGTTTCTGGTCAATTGTGAAAAGTTTCTGTTTTTGTTTATACTTCAGGTTGAGCAACTGCACAAAATTTTCAAACTCTGTGGTACTCCAGCTGATGATTACTGGAAAAAGTCTAAACTTCCACTCGCAACTATGTTTAAGCCCAAGCAACCATATGACAGTACCCTTCGAGATAGATGTAAAGAATTACCAAAAACTGCTGTGAACCTTATTGAAACACTTCTTTCAATAGATCCTTTTAAACGTGGAACTGCTTCATCTGCTCTAAATTCTGAGGTAAGCTTTAACAAAGACAGCAGTATATGAGTTTTTATCTCACTGGAAAATGTCCATTTTGACCGAGGCACCTTATTCTTTTTATTTTTTCTTTTAGTATTATGTTCCTCTTGGTATTAATGAAGTTTCTCTTTGAGTATTTTCAGTTTAGTTCTTAAGCATATTTTGACCTGGTTTTTAATTGCTAACTTCCTGGTTCAACATTCACCTTTCTTTAGTATTTCAATACAAAGCCTTATGCTTGTGACCCGTCAAGCCTGCCTAAGTACCCACCGAACAAGGAAATTGATGCAAAGTTCCGAGAAGATGCGCGAAGGTGAATTCCTTTATTATTATTATTATTATTATTATTATTATTATTCATAGAAAGTATTTTACTGCATGTGGTTCCACAAAATCATTGCGTAGTCCATAGATGGGACAGAAAGACAATAAAGGCCAGATAACATGCTCTAGTCGATAAAAGAAAAGAATAAAAAGAACATGCTATTTGAGCCGAGGGTCTATTGGAAACAGCCTCTCTACCTGAATTAGGCAGGGGTAAGGTCCGCGTACAGACTACCCTCCCCCAGACCCCACTTGGGGTCAAACTGGATTTTTTGTTGTTATATTTGTCTGTCACTCACTGCTTTGAGCATTAGTTCAATGCTGTAGTTCAAAGTTATCTCGACAAACCTAACCAAACATATCATTAACGGCCTTTGAGTGAGTTAGCTAGATCTAATGAATTAAAATTGTACATCTCATCCATCTCCTGTTTTTAGTAACCCTGCACCTTTCATGACTTTGCATTTCTCTTACCATCTTTAAAAGCTTAATTTGAAGGAGTGTTTCATTTTCAGAAAAAGAGCCAGTTCCACTGCACAAGCATCTGAAACTTCAAGAAATTCAAGAAAAGCCCGGAAAGCTCTCCAAGAACCAAGCAGTTTCTGCAAAGTGGTTCCATCAGAGGTTTCAGTCTCATCTCACAGACACTCATTCACATTTCCTCTTTGATGGTATATTGAGAAAGTCGTCTTTGTACTTTTGAAGGAAGTTGAGGCCAATGTTCATGGTTCTCGTAGAAACCACGGCGGTAGTGTCCATATTTCTAAAGGAAGGCGAGCTACCGTCTCACGGATATCAATGAAACCACTGTATGACACGGTGTCAGAAGTTTCTCAAATGACTGATGAATCTCAAGGGGACAGCACCATTCTTTCTGTCCCCGTGCAAATGCCAGAATCGAGTGGTTTTGCATGGGCCAAAAAAGGAAAGCTGGATTCCGCAACGACAAGGCTATATCCACCTGCCAATTCAACAAGTCAAAAGTTAAGTGCCGTAGATCCTTCTGGTGTACTGCACGCTGAGGATACCTGGGACTCAAACATGCAGGATAATTATGAGCTTTTAAGTAGGGCCCACACTTTCAAACATTCTATCCATAGGCAACATGGTCATCATGAACGATCAGATTCATTTGACTCGTGTGATCAGGAAACGTCAGTGGTAAGTATCCTTCCTCGAACTTAGCAACTTCAAATAAGTGGTGCTGACTAAATCTTTTTGTCTTTGCTTCTTAATGCCCATAGGGTGGGTTGTCTTCTATTTTTTTTGCAACTTTTAGTATTTTCATTTTTTGACATCCACATGTAAAATATGCTTAGTGAAATTATCTTTTCGTCAACTTTTGTATACATCTTGGTGTTATGGTCTGTGATCTCTCTGAAATGGACCAGGATTACAATGGCCAACAAGGAAGGGTTGCGTACTCGGGGCCCTTGTTATGTCAGTCCCTGAAGTTCGATACCAAGCAGGATAGTCAATCTCGAAAAGCTGGTCATAGGTCCCGGTTTTATAGAGGTAAATTAAACCCTGCATCTGGAAAATTCTCTTTATAAATGTCGAGAAACTATTTTCCGTTGCATCAACTAGACATTTTCCGGTCACCTACTATAATAGAATATTGCTTCCATAGAACTTGCCTCTCTACATACACACTACCCTCCCCAAACCCCACTTGTGGGATTATATTGGGTTTGTTGTTGTTGTTACTTTCTGTAGCACTTATACCAGGTTTGTTTTTTGTTGCTGCAGATTTATAAATGGAATGATCGGACATGCCTTAACTAGTGAATTTTGAGGGTAGACTGACTTTGTAGCTCTCTCTTATACTCCTCCTTGGATTATCTGTTTCGTGCTCACAAGTTGATTGACAGTTGAGCAATACGATCTCCGGGTCCCATTTTTATATCGTCTCCCGAAACACCTGCTCAGCGCGTGTACACGCATTGTGGTTTTTTAGCTGTACTCTGATCCATGCAGTTATTTTTCTCACAAATCTTAGGGGGATCGGGCGAAAAAATCATGCATAAGAAAATATTAGTGCAAAGTTCACATCATAGAGATCAAAGGAACAGCCTGAATATTGTTGCTCAGAGTGGTTTGCTAATTTGGAGATTTGATTAACAGGTTGGAAAATATTAACATGCTCCCCTATTAGTATCCAACCTGATTTTATAATTCTCCTCGTTTTTCTTTTAACTTTTCCTTTTATTCCTTTTTTTTTTACACGTTTACCTCATTTATTATTAGCTTTCACGTTATTTTTGTTCTTTATTTTTTATCTTGTGTATAGATGCATTGGGCTTAGAGGGAATGTTATATAATTTGTTTATATTCTATGCGATCTCTGTACATATGCATACTCTAAAGAAGAATATGAAAAAATTGTGTAACAAAAAAAACCGATGTTTATAAACCTCTTACACATTTTTCTTTTGAAACTTACACGCATTATATGTGAATATGTAATTATTTATTGTTTAATTTGTAATACTCTAACAAGCAGTTTTAGCAAATTCGTTATTTTGGATTTTGGGGAAGTTCTAGTTCAACCTAACGATCTACTGCATTTTATTTATTTATTTATCTGTTTAATTCCCATGATTTTTCGTTTTCTTTGATAGATGAGTTCCAATTGAAAACCAGAACAATAAAAAGCAGAGGTTATCCAATAATATAAAAAAATTGGAAGATCTTGTTGTTTACCCTTAAAATTAGATAACAATTAAACTCATAAGTAGTTTAAGGATATGCGATTTCACTTGGCACAAAGGAGAAGTATGAGAACTAATGTTAGAAATTAGCCGTAAAATAAAGCAAAACCAATATAATGAACGGCTATGGCCTTCGAGCTAGATCGCCCTCGAACCAACAGAATGAGCTAATAAAAGTATGAATTGAACAAAAGAGCTTAAGAGAGAAAATGTGATATATTGCTTTGTTATACGTGAATTTAGACCTTATAAAATAATCAAAATCCTCTTTATATAGTAGAGGAATTCTACTAGTGGTATAATTTTAAATACAGAAGGAAATTCCATGATTGGCAAAATGCCCAGTCTTGACTTGATGTGTGCCGAGATTCCGCCACGATCCTTGCCCGATCACGGATATCTCGACTTCATATTATTCGGTTTAGCAAGCTTTCTTCGATCATACTCGGTCCTTATCTCGCTTCAGTCTTGATCATGGTTGGTCTTGATCTTGACCGATCATCGACTCACGAGCATAACGATCCATCTGTGTGCCATGGTCCGATACAATACGAGGTCGGGCCTTGGTCTGCCATTCTGGTTTCTATTAGCCATGCAAAGTTAGCGAGGCCCGACTTTGACTATATACAGGTAGTCTCCTCGTTTTTTGGAGTGTAATGACAAGAAACGAATTGAGTCTTCGAACTTCCCCTCGATTTACCATGACGTAAGCATTGTGATGCAAGCGACTGAAATGTCCCATCGGTTAAATTTCCTAGGCATTGAATGGCGTCAGTCAACGATCGACCACTACCCGTATTCAACCGTCGTTGCGAAACCAATAAATAGCCACCTTCTTTATTCTTTCAAACTTTACTTTCAATTTCCTTTATCTTAATCCCCACAGTTCTTTGCCTTCTCCAGATCTTTGTGTTTTCAATTTCCTGGGTTTCTTTACTTGTTTCTTCACAAAACATCCAAGCATTCCTTCTCCGTTTTGTTTTTCCCCATCTACAAAATGGCTAAGACCTCAAAAACTGTCGCACACAAGGAAAACGCTTCCTCATCAAAGCCCGTCTGTGCCGCAGCCGTGGTAGAGCATCCCCTTGAGGACTTCGTTCCGACAAAGTGCGTCACTACTGTTGATTTTAAGGTGGAGAATACACCCACGACACTGGTTTGATGCAAACAGATGTCGAGGTACATATCTACGATTGTAGAAGATCTCCTCGGGAAGGTGAAAGAGGAGTGCAACTAGGAAGGCAAAGGTGTAATAGTTCCTACCCCCGAGGAATCCATCATAACTCACGTGGAGAGGTATCTAACTATTTGTACTTACCCCTTCATGGTAGGTCCCTTAGAACATATCATTAGCGCCTTTTGCAAGAGGTACGATGTCACTCTTGGCCAAATTTACCCATCATTTTGAAGGATCGTGATCCTCTTTTGATTTTTTGTAAGCAAGATCAAGGGGCACCCCTTTAGATTCGATCACCGCATGCGTCTCTACATCCCCTGGCTTTATCGTGGTGGTATGATCAAACTTTAACGCCGAGCCACAAAACCCCCATTCTCGATGATAGACGAGACTCGAGGCCGAGGTAGGATGGGCATATTTGTCCGAATAAAGACTTCGAACTTAATCTCTGCCGAAGACATGTTGTTCCCTGAAAAATGGAACATGAATCATAAATATTGCCTCACCTTGAGTATCTAACTTTGCCGTTTTGATTTTATCTTCCTTCTTCATCTTAGCCTTTATGTTGTAGTTGTGGTCGTTGTTCCAGATGTGATCCCTAATCTCGAGAAATGGGTCAGGAGCCTGGTGTCATAGAGGTCATACTTCGAGCGTGCTTGGTTGGAAATATCAAAGGGCCAATGAGAGGCCCGTAACCATGGTAATCTTCTCTTCTGAGAATGGTTTTCATTTGCAATTCGTATTGTATTTACTCATCTTTTTACTTTGTAGGCCTAGGGAAGGATGTACTAATGAGACCCCCCCCCCACTGAAGAAGAGCCACTTTCGCCTCCACCTGTTCTAAAGCAGACCAAGGAGAAGAAAAGAAAAGGGGCTCCGAGCTCTCCAAGCTCTCCAGACCCGAAAAAGAAAATTTTGGTGATGAGGCCCCATAAACCCAAGGGTAACATCATCCGCTTAACTATGGAGTCAGTCAAATAGCTGAGGTATGAGGCTGAAGAGGAAGAAGAAGAAAAAGACTCCGAGTTGGTGATCTGTGAGCGAACTAGCACCGAACTCAAAAAGAAAGCTAAAGGTGCAGTTTAGGCCAGCGGGGGCCGAAACTGGTTTTCCTCGTCTTGACGAGTCCCCGAGTCAAAAAAAGCTGAAGATGCTTTACCTTGAGAAGGGAAGGCTACCAAGGAAGCGATTGAAGATGATGCAGAAACTGGGCTTGAGGCTATCAGATACGGAGGCGATGCCTCGAAATACCCACTTGGGGCAATAGATATCGGGGATTCCTCCTCATTCCCTCCAATTTCTGATTCGATGATATGTGACGCTCAGGCTTTGGAGACTTGTCACGCGGAAGAAGCCCACGGAGAGGATAATTTTTCTGTGGTTATTTTACTGAGGTAGCAGTTGTCACCGATTTTGTTGACTTGGATGTACCGAGGAAGAGCTCGAGTAAGGCTTCCTCGAGCTTTAAGTTGAGAAACCAGTTCCCGACTCCTAGTGTCGATCCTGGACGTAAGCGGCCACTTATCATCTCGGTCCCGGAGGATGCTTGAGTTTTTTTTTGCCCCCGTGGGAGTGGCTAGCTATCTCTGATGCTTGGTCACTAAAGAGGACCAAGCCAAGATGGATGAAATGGAAGTTGCTTTCTTGTTCAACGAGGCCCAGCACGCTTTGAATCAGGTAAGTTCGAGGGTCATTCAATTATCTCTTTATAACTTTGAATCGTAGATATTTCTAACATTTTCTTCCTTTCTTGTAGGATTCGGTGTTGCATCATGAGGCCTTTCTTCGAATCTGAGAGGAATGCAAGGCTCGAGGTGAACATGCTGAGATAGCAGAGCAGATACTCCGAGTTCTTTATGATAGTGAGGATGAATCAGAGATAACAACTAATGATCCAGTTCTGTAGGTTCGATAGAGGCTCGAATAGATTAAGGGCCTACAAGGGCAAATAGATAAGGTACGAGCCGAGGCTGAAGAGTTCAAAGGGTGTATGGACATTTTAGTTGCACAAACGAAGGTCGTTCAAACAGAGTTGTATTCGGCCGAGTCTCAACTTCGGTCTGCAAGAGAGAGTTCCTCGGTTCAGGCAAAGAAAGTCGAGGAGCTTGAATCCAATTTAGCTAGTTTGGCCAAAGAGCTCGAGATAGCCAGATTCGAGGAGTTCACGGCTAATATTAAGGCTCGGTCTGGCGCGACCCAATACAAGGCTGATGTTGAAGCCACCCTAGCATAGGCCAAGAGCATGGTGAATCATGCAAAGTGTCAAGCTCGAAGGGAGGCCCTTGAGGGGGAGATTCGATATATCTGCTGAAATCGGGGTTGTCGGGGCAAAGGAAGCGTAATCTTAGAAGATGGATTTTCCTGAGGAGGACTCTGAGAGTTTGACTGGATCTGGTGAAGAAGATTCCGAGGGTGAACATACTTCCTCCGACAAGGACCATGCTGCTTAGGCTTAGTGTTTTGTTTTTGTTTTTCAGTCGAGGTCGTCCAGCCATTGTAAAGAATTCTTAACCTGGCCATACGGCCTTTTTAAAAAGATCTGACGAATATATAAAACATATTCTCCTCCACTGCTTCTGAATCTGTTTTCTTTTTTGTTAATTCATGTAAGGGTCAAATGCCTTAGCATAAGATCATGAAGTTGTGTTCGAGGGTCTGAGGTTTTAGGTAGGTAAGGGCTAATAATAGGCCTTACCTTCGACCTCTTCCAGTTGATGGACCCCGAAAGATAACTCAAGATTGAATTTATGTAGTACCTAAGTTTAATGATCGAGTGATTAGATGCTCGAACTCGGAATTGCGTAACCCTTAGTCTTTCTAGTCGAGTGAGAAGGATCTTTCGAACTCGAAGTTAAAGTAGCCCTTAGGCCTTCTTAAATTTTGTATTCGGCGAATCTGGCCTTTGTAAAACGATTGTTTAATCATATGTATAAGGTTTTTCTACCCTTTTCGGCTTTCAATATTTTCCTTTGTTTATCATTCATGTTCACAAAGGTTGCAATGTATTAGCATGAAGTACGGAACTGTTCGAGAGTTCGAACAATTTTGTACTCATTAGCATTTTCATGGCTTGATACTATCAAAGCCTTTTATGATTTCATCGGGGTAGCCCTTTTAGCCGGTTTATGAAAGAATTCGAAGGCCTGTTTTGTTAAGCTATTCGGATATCTCTAAACTGTGTTAATACGGTCGTAGCTAGTTATATCCGGGATTATCCCTTTGGGCTTATTTTTTCTATTTTACTTCGAGCTTGCCTGAAGTGTCAGTCAACGAATGGGGTGGCCGTGGCCTATAAAGTTCGAGAGTTGCCTAAAAGGTCTTATGATCTCGAAGCTTTAATGATTTGATCTATTTATTTTTCGAACGGTAGTCCCCGAGCATGGGGGTAATTATCCAAACTCTGGTTATGATCCCTTGAGCCGCTTTATATAATAGAACGAGAGTATGGAATTGTAAAGTAGAAATTTTTTTCTAAGGCATGTATTGGCAAGGAAAAATACTTCACTTTATAATTGATTTTACATGCGTGCATATTATGTGCCAGGGCTCGAGTAAAGTATGCAGACACAGTTCGTTTGAACGTTAGGCCCTTACATATTTTCCTATCGAGACCCTGATGCCATGAAGTAATTTCCTCGCAACAAAGTTGACATTCAAGGGTAATGCCCCTAGTATTAGAGGTTAATTGTAAACAAGCCTCGGATACTATTAACTTGTTCTAAGTTAGCACGATCAATGGTTGCCTCATTTAAAACCTCGTCAGAAAACCCATTTGGGACAAAATTGTTCTAAGGGAAAAAGAGTGCAACGCATGTTTTCACACCTAAAGACTTTGTGTCGAGGAGTCCATTGTTGTTTATGATCTAACACATGCAAGAGCTAGTTTAAAATACACATGAAAATGGAAGGGGTCGTACCTTTGTAGTAGTACTATTTTAAGTGCGATACATTCCAATTGCTCGATAGTTGTTTGCCGCTTATCGTGTTGAGCTTGTAGGATCCTTTTCATGTGATTTCGAGAATCTGATATGGCCCTTCCCAATTCGAACCCAATTTTCCTTCATTAGGATTTTTGGTGTTAGCGTCACCTTCCTTAGTACCAAGTCCCAACATTAAAGTGTCGAAGTTTGGCCCTTCGATTGTAATACCTCTTAATTCGTTGGTTCTAGGAGGCTAGTCGAACGAAGGCAGTTTCACGTCATTTATCTAATAGTTCTGGGCTTGTATTCATGGCCTCGCCATTTTATTCCTTTTTCGCATATCAGAATCTGATGCTTGGCTCCCCAACTTTGACAAGTATTAAATCTTCGGTGCCATACACTAAAGAGAATGGGGTAGCCTTGGTACTGGATTTCGAAGTTGTGTGATACGCCCAAAGGACTTCTGGAGGACTTCTCTCCATTTTCCTTTAACGTCGGTCAACCATATCTTGAGGTTTTGTATTATGGTTTTGTTGGTTGATTCGGCTTGCCCACTTCCACTAGAGAGATAAGGTGTTGATAAGATCTTTTTGAACTTGAGGCCTTCGAGAAATTTGTTCACCTTGCTACCGACAAAATGTTTCTCTTTTGTCACATGCAATTTCGGATGGTATCTCGATCAACATACGATATGGTCCCAAATAAAGTCAATGACTTCTTTTTCCCTGACCTTCTGGTAGGCCTGTGCTTCAACCCACTTAAAGAAATAGAGTGTTACAAATAAACAAATTCAGCCTTACCTTGTGACGATGGAAGAGGGTCGACGATGTCCATTCCGCACTTCATGAATGACCATGGAGACAAAACCGAATGTAGCAGCTACTCAGGTTGATGAATCAACGCAACATTCCTTTGACATTTATCACATTTTTTCACAAACTCCTTCACCTCATTTTCCATATCAATCCAATAATAGTCGGCTCGGTTTACCTTTCGAACCAGTGATTCGGCGCCTGAGTGGTTCCCATATGTGCCTTCGTGGACTTCCCTCAAAATATACTCGGTATCACCCGGTCCCAGACATATCACCAGCAGATCTTGGAACATCCTCCTGAGTAAGGTTCCGTCTTCGGACAAGCTAAATAGGACTGCCTTAGTATGTAGGGTCCTCGGTTCCTTCAGATCTGAAGGAAGTATTATGTTCTTTAAATACTCTATGTACTTGTTTCTGCAATCCCAAGTCAAGCTTGTGGAATTTATCTTGGCAAGGCCTTCTTCGACCACTTATCTCATGAGCTATACAACAACCCACAAATTAAGTTCGTTGTCTTCGACTAACAAGCCTAGGTTTGCGAGTGCATCGGCTTCGCTATTGTGATCTCGAGGCACATGTTACAAAGTCCATTCTTTGAACCAATATAGAGTTACTTGTAGCTTGTCCAAGTATCTTTGCATCCGCTCTTCCCGAACTTCAAAGGTCCCGTTAACCCGATTCACAATGAGGAGAGAGTCGCATTTTGCTTCGATCACCTCTACTCCAAAGCCTTTGGCTAGTTCAAGACCTGCAATCATGGCCTCATATTCAGCCTCGTCGTTAGTTAATTTTACAGTTCTAATAGATTGACTAACCACATTACATATGGGTGGTTTTAGCACAATGCCAAGTTCAGACCCTTTTACATTTGAGGCACCATCTGTAAAGAGGGTTTAGATCTCCGAAGATGTACCCGAGTTGACTAATAATTCTCTTTCAACCTCAGGTACTAGGGCCGGCGTGAAGTCAGCCATGAAGTCTGCCAAGATTTGAGACTTGATAGTCGATACTCATTATTGTACCCATTGAGTTCCACGACCCATTTGGCCAATTGACTCGAAAGCTCGGGTTTGTGCAAAATATTTCGAAGAGGATAAGTTGTTACAACACATATGGGATGACACTAAAAATATGGTTTTAATATCCTAGAGGCACTTATCAAAGCGAGCGCTAACTTTTATGAATGAGGATAACTAGTTTCGGCCTCACCTAAGTCTCGCTAACATAATAGACAGGGAATTGCGTACATTATTCTTCTCGGACCAGGACTCCACTTACCACTATCTCTGATATTTTCGAATACAAGTAAAGTTGTTCGTCCACTTTTGGGGTATGAAGCAGCGGCGGGCTCAATAAATACTGCTTAGTTCCTCCAAGGCTTATTGCCATTGCGGGTCCATGCAAAATTGCTCCTCCTCTTAAGCAGTGAGAACAATAGGTGACTCATATCTGAGGATCTTGAAATGAATCACCCTAGGGCGGCTATAAGCCCGGTTAACCTCTGCACAACCTTTACAATATCCACGAACGTGATATCCTTAATATCTTTGATTTTATCGGGGTTGATCTCGATTCCCCTATTGGACACCATGAAGCTAAGAAACTAGCCCGAGCCAACCCCGAACGTGTACTTTTCTGGGTTGAGCTTCATATTGAACTTCCTCAGTATATCGAAAGTTTCTTCGAAATTCTTCAAATGGTCCTCTGCCCGTGTGGACTTAACCAACATGTTACAATATAAACTTCCATAGATTTCCATATTTGTTGTTTGAACATTCGATTTACTAGGCATTGATAGGTTGCACTAGTATTTGTTAGTTCAAACGACATTACATTATAACAATAGGTGCCATAGTGATAAACGAGGTCTTTTCCTGGTCCTTCGGGTTCATCTATATTTGGTTGTAACCGGAGTAGGCATCGATAAAATTGAGAGTCTTGTGGTCGTTCGTGGCATCGATCATACGATCGATGTTAGGCAAGGGAAAAGAATCCTTGGGGAATTCTAAGTTTATTTCCCTTATTAGGGACTACCACTACGTTTGCTAACCATTCGGGATACTTTACTTCCCGAATGGATCCTATTTTAAGAAGTTTGGTTATCTCATCTTTGATGAAAGCGTGTTTTACCCCAAACTGAGGCCTCATTTCTTGTTTCACCGGGCGGAACTTCGGGTCCAAGATTAGTTTATGAGTAGTGATCTCCAGTGGGATCCTTGTCATATCGAGAAAGGACCAGGAAAAGCAATCCATATTAGCTTTAAGAAATTGAATAAGCTTTTTCCTGAGCACAAGAGTTAACCATGTGCCCAGGTATACCTTTCGATCTAGCAGATGCTCGATAAATATAATTTCTTCCAGCTCTTCGACCGTTGATTTTGTGACGTCAAAATCATCAGGGATTACGAAGGATCGAGGTTTCATACAGTCATCATCCTCGTAAGTTCTTTACTCCTTTGACTGGGTCGAGGATGGTGACTGTGGTTGCTATTTGGCCTCATGTTTTCCCTTCGACTCCGATCCCGTTGCTGATAGAAGTGCCGATACGAGTATCACTTTGTCGATTACAAACATCTTCTTGGCGGTGGGTTGTTCCCCGTACACTGTTTTGACACTTTCCAATGTTGGGAAATTTGAAACTTGGTGAAGTGTCGAGGGTACTACCCTCATGTTATGGATCCAAGGCCTTCCGAGTAGTGAATTGTACCTCATGTCACCCTCGATCACGTGGAAGTTTATTTATTGGAAGGTCACGTTTACCAGCAAAATAATTCACCTTTGGTGGTTTCACTTGCCATGTTGAAGCCATTAAATACTCTGGCTGCGGGCACAATTTTATCTTGTAGGCCGAGCTTCCTAGACCAATCAAAATATGTTTAACTTGAATTTTACTCATAAGGACAGATATTACCATTGCATCATTATGAGGTTGTTCGATCCCTTCTGCATTCTCGTCATTGAAAGACAACGTCTCTTCCGGTAAGTAGTCTTGAGTTTGTTTTTCCTTTGTGATTGTGACCTTGGTGCGCTTGAATACCAGCCTCTAAGGAATATTGACTCTACCAATGATTATGTGAATCACGTGTTGTGGATTTTCTTGCTTGTTCTGTTTGTTAGAATCCTTGTTTTTGAAGTGATTCTTGGCCCGATCACTTAAGAATTCCCGAAGGTGCCCCTTGTTGAACAATCGGGCCACTTCCTCCCTTAATTGTCTACAAAATTCTATTTTATGGTCATAGGTGCCATGATACCTGTATATTTGATTGGGGTTTCTCTAGGCCAGATCGGTCTGTAGAGTTCGATGCCATCTAATATCCTTGATACGTTTGATGGCTGATGCATCTACACTGAAGTTATATCCTGACAATCGTGGAGCTTTTTTGGGTCCGGCATCCTTGTCAAAACCACTCTTGCTCATGAGTCCCCGTGAATTTTGACTTCGATAAGTTCTCCTCTCATTTTGTGCAAAGCTTCGCCTGGAACTGCTGCCTCTAATGTCTTTGTTGTAGGGTTGTTAGCGATCTCTATTCGACCTTGGCTCTTGATCGATATCCCTCTTAATTCTATCCATGGGCCTATTAGGATAAACGGACCCAGAAGGAGTCCTTAGTTGATTTTTCTCGACCCTGATCTTCGACTGATGTCGATTATATACGTCGTTCCAAGTAGCTGCATGGCATTCAATCAAATTTTGCTTCAAATACTGTGAAGACATGGAGCTCCGAGTGTTGAGACCTTGAGTGAAAGCTTGAACAACACAGTCATCGATGACTAGAGGCAAATCCATTCTCTCCGTTTGGGATCGAGATACGAATTCCCTGAGCATCTCGTTATCTTTTTGGCTTACCTTGAAAAGGTCCGGCTTCCTTGATGTAAATTTAATGGCTCCGACATGCGCCTTTACAAATTAATCTGCAAGCATAGCAAACGAATCAATAAAATTAGGCAGTAAGTTATGATGCAAGATCATGGCACCTTTCTATAGAGTGTCCCCGAATTTCTTCAGCAATACAGATTCAATTTCATCATCTTCCAAGTCATTTCCTTTGGTGGCACACGTATACAAGGTGACATGTTCATTTTGATCAGTTGTCCTGTTATACTTAGGAATATCATGCATACCAAACTTCTGGGAGATTGCCTTCGAATCCACACTAGGGGGAAGGGTTTCTGCATAAATTTTTTAGAATCTAGTACTTCAATATCGGTGGTTCCCCCGGGATTATGTCGACCACGATGCTATAGGTTTCCATCTTCTAATCATTTTCCTCGATCTTTTTTTCCTATGTCTCGATTGCTTCGTCAATTCTTCGAGCATTTTTAGGATTGTGGGATTTGTCTCCAATTCATTCTCATTCGATTTTCTCGAAGTCGATTCGACCTTGTGCACAGGCTCGAGTTCGACCATGCTCGGCATGTGGTTCTGATTTTGGAGTCGGGCTATTGCTGTCTGTTGGGCCTATAACATTTCGAAGATTACTCGCAGGCTTATCCCGCCACCTTCACCGTTATGCGAATTCTGAGTAGCAGATCGGGTACCCCAAAGGACATTGTTTTCGGGATCGATGGCCACATTTTCATTGATGGCTACATGTGAACTAACGTCGATTGGGTCTGCAGTCGGAACTCTATCGAGGCCAGCAAGGGGTGCAATGTTCTCATTCTCGCTGTGTTGGCTGAGATCATTGTCAATGTGTTGAGGTGATCACTGAGAGTTTGACATCTTTCAATCTGTAACCAAAGATACTTCAAAGAACAAACGTAAAATAGTGTGTGTTACAAAATTTTGTACCAAGCAATCACTATTATCCTTAACCCCTCGGTGGGGGTAAAACTCTTTACCCCTTAAAATTGGATAACAATTAAACTTATAAGTGGTTTTAAGGATATGCTATTTCAGTTGGCATAGACTAAGAAGTATGAGAATTAATGTTAGAAGTTAATTGTAAAATAAAGCAAACCAGTATAATGAACGGCTATGAACTTCGAGCTAGATCGCCCTCGAACCAACAAAATGAGCTAATAAAGGTATGAACTGAACAGCAGAGCTTAAGAGATAAAATGTGAAATATTGCTTTGTTATGCATGAATCTACTCCTTGCAAAATAATTAGAACCCTCTTTATATAGTAGAGAAATTATACTTATGGTACATCTAGATACAGAAGAAAATCCCACGATTGGCTAAATTTCCGGTCTTAACTTGATATGTGCCGAGATTTCCGTCACGATCCTTGTTTGGTCACAGATATATCTCGGCTTCTTATTATTCGGTTTAGCAGGCTTTCTTCGATCACGCTCGGTCCATATCTCACTTCGGTCTCGATCACTGCTCATCTCGATCTTGATCGATTATCAACTCACGAGCTTAGCGATCCATCTACATGTCATGGTCCGATGCAATGCGAGACCTGGCCTTGGTTAGCCACCCCAGTTTTGATTAGCCATGCAAAGTTAGAGAGGACCAATTTTGACCGCATACACTTGTATCATCCCGTGCACAAAATCTTATATTGTTCATCTAACCCATATCAATTAACTTCAAATTTAATAATATTACTTTTGAGTCGACTGCGGCAGCAACTAGATTAAGAAATATTTAATTTTTAAAACAGTAGTATATATAAAGACGTTATTTTAATAATATTCACTATTCAAGTTTTCAACTTATTGTAACCTATTCTTAATTACTACAAAATATATTATATCAACTCAAAATAATTGATAATTTATTACAGATCGACTAATATTTTGACGTAATATGTTCGTCATCACTCGAGCTTGTAAAAATTAGAAAAACTTAAGTTTATTTTACTCAATAGATCACATACTTATTAGTTTGTAAAAAATGAATGTTGGAAGTAACATTTCACATAATGTAGTACCATTTGTACCATTATATCTACGGAAGTCATATTCAGTCTAATTATAAATTGTAACTTCAGACACTAAATTCTTAACATTCTATAATTTGATTTTAAATACAAGCAAAGACGATAAATTTTTATTATAACTCTAATAGAATTTGTAAGAAATTATGACCCCTAGAAGTGGTAAAACTTCTATGTCTCGTCATGATCAAATTCATGTATTATTATGAGCACAAGAAGCAAAGACTCATCCCATTGAATTTGTTTTATTCACATTCCCTTAAGACAATGTGATATCAATATGTGATAAGCCTGAAAGAAGACAAAAATATTAATATGAAGGTATCAATGGATGTGAACGTAGCAATAGACGAAATTATAATCATCATTATCGTGATAATAAAAATACCAAGGATTTCAAAATAATCCTTCACTCTGTGAAAATAATATTTGTCATTGATTTGACATGAAATTTTATAAAGCACATATAGATGATTATAATCCATTCATGACGTGAATGTGACAACGTGATTTATGACTACATATTTATTCTTAGAAGAATATGAATATGCGTGGTAGTGAATATACCAACACTCACCTCTAAAATGAGGTTTGAGATGATATAAGAAAACAATGTCCTTATTATAGTATGAATGGTCATTGGTCACGTACCTATTGTACGCCAAATATTTTGGTAATGTGATTATTAAATAATAACAGTAATGCAAGAAATAAATCTTGTACATAATTTTGGCCATGATTATAATTGTATAGCTTTATCTTTAAAAGATATATTCACCATATGGATGTTGATGGATATGTGGTAATACCAAAATT
This sequence comes from Nicotiana noctiflora, assembly GCA_032618575.1. Taxonomy (NCBI): domain Eukaryota; kingdom Viridiplantae; phylum Streptophyta; class Magnoliopsida; order Solanales; family Solanaceae; genus Nicotiana; species Nicotiana noctiflora. The sequence continues at coordinate 55,829 of JASVEL010002366.1, read as the reverse complement.
AATTGAGAGCTCTGAAAGAGCCAATTATTACTCTTTTTGATGAATAAAATTGATTATCAATAAGGCATTACGTTGTAGTAAGTCTCAAAGAAACTTAATTGAGTTTCTAAAGTATTCACGAAAATGGTTGATTATATTGAGACAATAAACAAAAAGAAAGATTTATATCTTCTACTACTACAACTTGTAGTTGGGTACTATGTATGTGAAAAGTTACCCGCTTTATTCTTCAGTTTGTACTACACATATAAAAGAATACCATAATAAAGTGAATGTTTATTGATATAAAAATTCATATCATGATAAACTTGAAGTATATTGATAATTACACACGTCATGGTATAAATCCGAATTTTATCAATATTAATAATTTATTCAGTTGGCATAATGTTTGGTCATGTTACTTTAAGTATGATGTGCAAAAATAAAAGAGATTTCACATGGGTAAATATTAAAGAACTAGAAAGTTCTTTACGAGTTCTCTTATGTTGCTTGTTCTTATTAATTAATAGACCAATTAAAATTGGAATTGAATCCCATGAATGCTGGAAATACCAAAAGTGAATATGCACTTATTCACCTGCCATGTATACCATATAAGATGCATCTATGAGATGATTACATGTGCGATTATTATTAACCTGTAACATGGTATTTTGTGAGGTAACATACTCAATAATATAATTTCGAGCATAATTTCAAGATTTACTATTCAAGAAGTTCATCTTGATAAGTTGGTTTAGCAAAATAATTTGTTGAGTGTCTCCACTTAATAGCTAAAGTATTGCTTATAAGAACAAAGTTATCTATATCGGTTTGATATAGCTTATATACAAAGGTATATTACATTCTCCCTCTCACAAGTGGTTCAGTGCTAGGAACCAGATAATTCCATCTTATTATTATTGATGTGCGGTATATATTTTGATTAACACCATAACACAAAGGCGAGTTTCCAAAATTGAGGAAGAAAGTTTTTTCTAACATGAAGGGGAGACATGATAAACAGTTGAGAAAAAGTTATGATGAATGAATTATCATTTGTACTTTTAGATCCTCGAATAAGATAATATGAATTTGAAGTTCACAGAAATATAATTCATGTGCAATATATTGCAAAACATACCATACGCATTTGCTGACCAAAAAAAATAACTATATTCTCACTGCAAATGCTCCTATTAGAATAAGTCCTAGAAGGACAAAGTCTATGGTACGCTTAAAGCGTATAGACAAACCATTTTCAAATAAATTCTTGATATAGAAGATGAGCAAATGATCATAATAAGGAGGCAAGTGATCTAGGAGATCACATGACATAACACTTTGTAAAATCTCATGAGAGATTCAAATACGTGAATTCATAGTGAATATATGAATGAGGAGATCTCTATGTTATGTCTTTATGAAAGACAATGACGTTGGAACCGATATAAAATATTTGTTGGCTATATCTATGACAACGCTAAATATATATGAGGATCTTAAGTCTGGAGAATTTTTTTTGAATAAAATTAGTTTCATGTGAAAGACATGTAGTTTTGAACATGTAGTTCAAATACTTGAAAGTATAAAGTTAATGATATGTGCAATCAGTTTTCGATATCTTATTTATCTAACATGACATAAGAACTTGATATGTGTCCAAAGTCTATTTAAATTGCTTATATGAGTTAACTTATATGACAACTCCTAAAGGATTCAAATTGCTTAAAGCATATAGAATTCTTGATTCTGAAGTATCATATTCTAAGTGGAATATGTGCACATATGTATCTTGCTATAACTATAAACATGATAATATAATAGCGAGAATCTCTATGAAGATATTGAAAAAGCAATTCCACGTCATTATATGAAGACATTACATATCTCTCAAGAATGATGATTTCAATGTGCAACATATTGATTCAAGTTAATATGACTGATTTATTTATCAAATCTCTACCAATGATCTTTTGAAGATGATGCACATGATTGGAATGTGAAGGCTCAAGGATATGATTTAATGCTCTTATCTAGGGGAATTAATACGCGTTATACTCTGTTTTCCTTACAAGGTTTTGTCCCACTGGGTTTTCCTTGTAAGGTTTTTAACAGAACACCTAAAATGCATATTGTTAGATATGTGTACTCTTTTTTCCTTTACTAAATTTTTTTTCTCATTTTTTTTTAGTTAAGGTTTTAATGAGGCACATTATCTTTTGAATAGCATTCAAGGGGAAGTGTTATAAATAGAGTTTTACTTATGGTGAACGTCTATATTTTAGAGAGATTTTAGGAATCTTACTTGGTGGCTAAGTCACCTTTTCCTACAAATAGAAGAATCTTATTTCATTGCAATTCATCCAAAAAGCAATAAGAATTCTCTATCTTTCTTTGCATATTCTTCTTTATTGTTTTATTACAAAATTAATGATATCAAAACTAGGCTCCTCTTATTTTTATACCTAGCAAAAATCGACAATCTTCTATACGATTGTGACACAAAAGGAAACTTCATATTGCTTCGACTCACGTTTCTCTTATTAAATGTCAGAATCTAAATTTAAAGCATAAAAATGTTTTTTTTTTCTTCAAGATAATAGGAAATTCCTTATTATATTGGCAATGTTAAAAGTTTATCAATATTCTGAATTTATATGCTCGAGTTATTTTGGAGAACACAACATACTATGTCGGGAAGAGAAACAAAGAAAGCAGATCAAACTCATTTGTCCCTTTTTTTCTTTTTGGTTTTTCATGTTCATCAAGTGTCTTAATGCCTCCTATAAAAAATAAAAAAAAAATAATTAAAAAAAAAATTGCAAGTTCGTTTTGAGTTGTAGAAAAAACCTAAGCTACTGAGATTGAATTAGAAATCTATCGTTTTGGAAAACTTGGTAATAGGCGTGTTAAATAGGCGAATTTATAGCCTATTTGGCCAAGCTGCAAAATCAGTTTATTTTGAGAAGTGCTTTTTCTCAAAAAGTACTTTGGTGAGAAGCAGTTTGACAAATGGATTTCAAAAGTACTTCTGATGAGCACTTAGTATTTGTTCAAGCTTTAAAAAACCGTTTTTAAGTGTATATTTCTCAAAAGTGCTTTTGGAGAGAAACTATTTTTTTCTGCTTCTCCTTAAAAGTACTTTTTTCCTTCCAAAAGCTTGGCCAAATACCTTAATTTTACAAAGAAAAAAAAGTGCTTTTGACAACAAAAAAAAAATTTTGCCTCAAAAGAAGTTTGGCCGAACATGCTATTAGTCGATTTTGGGCAGATTGAGTCAATAATTGACCTGCCCAAAAGTTACTTGGGCTGAAGTGTGCTGGGTCAAGATGGGCCTAAATATGTTGTTTTCTTTAAAATTGTATAATTAATAAATAAGACTTTTTTGTTCTTTTGTTATGGTTACATACTCACAATAACATATCAAACAAAAAAACATAGTTCTAAGATATTTTAACAAAGTTACTCATGGTTCAATTTGGGTTAAAAATTAGCCCAACTTTAAATGGGTGGAGATGAATTGAGTCAAGATGTGCCAAGTTCAATAAATGTTTGGGTCAATAACCAACCAAACCTTGGGCGGGTTGGGCGAATCATTTGGGCTTGGGCCAAATTTGATGGTCATACATGGTAAAATATAAGGTAAAAATAGCACACGCTAGCCAGTTTTCTTACTGGTCATTCAAAAATAGCAGTGTTTGCAAAGTCATTTGAAAATAGCCACTATTTTACTGCAACACGGAAAGTTCCAGCATAATATACTGGAGATCGGTGCACCTGTGTATAAACTTCCAGCATATTATGCTGGAACTCCAACATGCGGAAAGTTTTAGTATAATAGACTGGATATTGGAGCATCGGTGCTCCAATCTCCAATATATTATGCTGGACCGGTATATTATACTATACTGGAGTTCCATTATACTTATGCTGCAACTCTAGTATAATATACTGGAGTTGTTCCAATATATTATACTGGAGTATTTTTCCAGATCTTAAATTGTATTTTCGTTCATATTTATCTTTACGTGAAAACTGACTAAATTTTGATTACTTTTGAAATTGTTACTATTTTTGAATGATCACTTGTATATCTGGTTATTTTGAATTTCGGGCACAAGTCGGATCACAATGTTATGAGTTCGATTTTCAAAAGTTTTTAAGGTAGGATAAAATAGATAAATAAATAGAGTTAAACAAGGTAGATTACCATCGTATTTAATTGCAAGCAAATAGTTCGTAGTTGTCCTACTCGTAAGAAATAATGAATTGTCAAGTCTTCTTTGTAAGCACATAAACTATAGACTTGGACTTTAGAACACTCAATTGCCTTCCCAAGTATGTACAGTATATCAAAATATAAATGATAAGTGATAGTGGTTTATGTTATTAAATTATGTTAAGGTAAATGTAAAAAACTGTTTATGGACAATCAGTTACAAAAATCTGGTATCTTACAAAGTTAAATTATCAACATGATCACCTTTTAATTTCATCTTTCAGAATACAATTCCTATACTTTTCTTAAATATTCATTCTTGTCGGAATTGCTTGATCATCAAGGGACCATTTGAAAATTCCCCCATACAACATGCAGGTATCGATATATAACGCGAAAACCTTCTTCATAATTGATTGTATTATTACGGTCATAAATCTTCGTCAATGCTCATAAGCGTTGGAATTTGTCCATGATCAACAAAATCAATCTTGTTTAACCTCACACAAGCTAGCACTTTCTCTGGCAGCTCCTCTGGCTTTTGTGCCTGTGAGATTTAGTCAATACGCGATGAGAGCACATCATTTATAAGGCAACAACGTCAGCTCATTTTCTATTTTTTAAGAACAAAAAACTAGAAGGTTTTAAGTTAAATACGTTGACAGTATAAAGATTTTTCACACGATCAAGAGTATGCACAACATGTCATAGCATGTTAGCGGAGATAGAGCCAAAATTTAAACTTTATGGTTCTGAATTCTAGGACAGTGACCTCAAGTGTTAGTAACAGGATTAAGGTTTCCAGTTAATGTTTTATCATATAGATTCACTTCTAATTACCTTATATGTGATCTGATTGTGTAAACATTGTTTACACTGCCAACATATAGAATTTAAACTCAAATTAAAGTAGAATAGCGAGAAACCTGAATTGTTAGACCAAGATCCAGTATTCCATGCTGTAAGCGATCTCTGAAAGCATCGAGTCCCCTTCTTGCTATGTAGCTGAAGCGATGAATGTCAAGATCAATCTCAAAGTAATTTGGGCCCTGCAATTAACACAGAACAAGTAAATATAATTCAGTAATTCTGCTGTTCAAGAAGAGCTAGCTGGACATTGCTAAACTGACTTAATAGACTAAGAAAATCATGGAATATCCACCTGATAAAAGCTGTGTTGAGGGCGGGAAAGCACAGGCTTCTCGTTGTAACTATTCAAAAGCTTCCTTTCAGTTGAACTGGAAACAAGCTCTTCCGGATTAACCACCCCAACCATTATTTTCAACCTCTCTCTGAAAGGAACTATTGAATCTTTTGCAAATCCTTTAACCTTCTCCGTATCATCATCAATGAATCTCTGTCACACAAGCCAGTAGAAAGGAAAATTTAATTGGGAAGCAAGTTGCAGTGAAAATAAACGGCTTAGAGGGTCACCACAGTTTCAGGAAATTAAAGAATAACCCATGTCAATAAAAGTTCGCTTTAAGGAAATTCAAGAACTAATATTTTGCTGCAGTGGAGCTTTTGCTTGAAAAAGTTGACATAACCAACCTTAATGCTGTCCTGAAACTGGGGAGAGATGTCTTTCTCTAAAGTTTCAGAAAGTTTAAAATATAATACAAGGCTAAGGCCTTCACCATCAGCATCACCAATGAACATCGGAGCAGGATAAGTAGGTAACTGTACGGAAGAGCAACTTTATTTCATTAGCATAACATATCAATAGAGATTCTTTCCTTAGGCGGGGAGGGGAGGAGGTTCGTCATATACCTGAATGTTGACAATTAGTAGAGCAGGTAATTTTCCATCTCCCTTTATAGAAGGAAGTTCGATATGTTGGGCAATGTGACTGATCTTTCTTGAGCACAAAAATAAATCCACTCCAATTGGAGTATAAGGAGATGCATTTGGAGCAGGTGATTTTTTCTTATCTCTGCATATGCAAAGGAACAAATGTATAACATTCAATTATGAAAAGTGACTTAACAATAGTTAATTGACAAAAAATGCAAGTTGAGAGCATACGTGAAAAAACTATCGCTACGAAGCTTAAAAGTAGAGGGCTCAATCTCAGACCAACTTCCTGCCATTGGCTTTTCTTCTGTACAACGAGGAATAATAAGCCCAGCCCTGGGACGCAAAAGATATTTTCTTGGTGCGCCTACAAGAATACCATTATGGTTAATGTATTGCTACCTTTGCATTAGTTTTTTCATCTTTCTTTACATTCCAGAAAAGGAAATTAAACACGAGAGTATCAAGTTATGGTTCAGTAAGTATGGTTCTTAGACTACAAAATAATCAGGATTCAAATACCGAAAATGTGAAGTTTCAAATCGGGCTCAATTCAATACTGCAGAATAATGGCCAATGGAAAGTCACGAGGTACTTACGAAATCCACTTTTTTCTTCTTCAACAGATGTTCTCAGAGAGAGCCTTATAATTGTTGATTTCTTTACTTGAGAAACTCGACCTGAATTTGATGCACTAATGATCGTCATTGAAATGCATGGAGTGATCAGCTTTGCGACTATGATATGCAACAGAGAGAGTGAACATATGTACATAATGTTGAGAAGGGTATAGACTAAATTGGATACATTGATCTAAAGGATTAAAAGAAAACTTTGGGAGCTAAAGTTTCTGTAGCAAAAGTAATCCCAAGGATATTAATCATACAGCATAACAGCAATTTCAACAAAAGATAAGACGAAAAAGCCCGTCCCATGAATCATGAAAGCTAAAAGAAAGGGACAAGAACTAGTTAATTGTCAAACTATCTATTCATAATTAAGCATTGACTACAAGTAAAAAGCAAAGATAGTGAAGTACTTACCTCCATGAACACTACTGAATTCATCATCTGAGTCAGACTCAAAAATGCTGACTGTGTCAAACCATGCATCTTCCTGGCAAAGAACTGCAAACAGGTAAATCTTTTATTATTACAAGTCTTAGTTATATTAATCTGACTGCCAGTTCTCAAACCAACTAGACTCCTTTCAAAATGCTTTGGAGACAATGAACATTCACTTTGTCAAAGCAGCACAATATACTTATAGCAGGATATATTCTTCAGACACTACAGCTATCGGTCAATGAACCATAATTTGTCCATCAACAAAATAAATACTCACAGTTGATATGGTTTATAAGTTGAACTTTCCATCAATCATAAACATGTAATAAGGTTCAAATAAACACAGAGAGATTGCATACCATTGGCATCTATTTGACTATGGTGCCATTCCATCTGAGTAACATGGAATTTAGAACTGGAGCACTCAGATCTTCTGCAGGTTGTGGTGGTTTTGTGTACAAACTCACTAACAGCAATATCTGTTACCCGTGCTCCTGCATCACTGTTTCTTTTCGGAATAGAGCTTGAATTCTTTCCGTGGTACTTTCTAGGGCGACCAGGAAACTTCTTTCTCATTTTGATAGGTATTGCTGGAGTTGATACACAAGCACCCATTCCTCTGACTCAGATAACAAATCTCTTTGTCAATTGATACTATTCCATGCGAGACGCCACATCCAATTGGAACACAAGAAATAATAAGGATATCTGCCACATGCATAAGAGAAAATTTGAAATGTCTGATTATAGTACTAGTACTCCAATGGATTACTACGCTTTAATCTCACACAAGTTGTTGTGCCTATATGCATGGGTGGTGCCAGGACGGCTGAAGGGGGCTCATCGGAACCCCCTCCGTCAGAAAATTACACTATGCATATTAGGTCAAAATTATTTTTCATGTATATATAGTATAGATGTTGAATCGCTTAACTTTTTTTTGTATGTTTACTTCTTTAGATTTTTGGTTCCCGGCACCGCTACTGTCTATATGAATCCTGACCTTGTGACTTATAGTACTATTATATCCCAAAGCATGAAATTTAGTACTAAAGTGACAATAATTATCAATCACAGGTATATGCATGACATCCACATAATTATTAAAGTTGAAAGGAGACATAAAGGTTGAATTTGGGGCCAAAACATAATACAACAACTAATCCGTAAAAATCACATATAGTGGGGTCTGGAGAGGGCCAACACATAATGATTCTAAAATATATAGAAAATTCTAATCATCAGTACTGAGCATATAATTTTGCTATAGTGGACTAAGAAAGCTAAAAGAGTATTAAAATCTTGAACTAATAGCAGGACATGTAAAATGGCCAGTTTCAAAAAAGTGAACAAAGCAAATAAAGTGTCATTCTTACTCACTGTAAAAGTTCCAAAATTGAGCATCACCCGTCTGCAAAGAAGCATTCAAAAAAACCAAACATTAATTAGTCTTTATTTGGCATTTCCAATAGTATCTCTTTAAGACAGGAAAAAAAGAAAATTCTTTCTGGCTTAAAAGCAATGAAACCCAAAAGACAACTAAATAAATCCTATGAACAAAGCTTCACTTCATGTGATTTGCAGATAGCATAAGCCATTACTGAAAAAGTGAGGACATAGAAACAAGATTACTAGTAATTTTCTACTACTCCGTATTAAATATAAATGACAAGATAAAGCTGCTTTCTTCCACTTTTTTTCCTTTCATTTTAATCATTTGCCTTTCCTTTTTCAAAACGTTATATGCAGGAAAAAGAGGTGGAATGAATATGAGATTGTTTTCACTTTTCGAGACTTATTCGAATAAAATATATGTCAGATCAGATACACTGAGAAAAAAAGCAAATGGGTCACATCATAATTAGCAGAGGAGGACAAAATCCATAAAGGTAATGGATGTAACGCACCCAACCGGACAAATAAATTAAAACAACTCCTTCTTAGAATAGGAAAAATATATATATACAATGCATTATGCGTGGAGAATAAGATGTGATGAAAATGAAAGCAGAAAACGCCAAATAGGAAGAATTTATTTATTTTAAAAAAACAGATAGTGAAATAGTAGGTAACAATCTATGAGTCAGCAGGCTTTGGAAACAAGCGTTAACCGAAGGAAATAAACTCCAATGTAAAACCATGAAATTCAAACGCATCCATCTTTAAGCAGAAGGAAAACACGAACATAAAATGAAGAAACAATATAAAAATATAAAAAATAAATACTTTTTCGTTCAGGAAAAAAAAAACAAGGTACCTTAACCTGGTGAGACGCTGAAGAAATAATGAAGAGGCGTAGCGTCGGCTCCCTATGAAGATGAAGAAGAAACAAAATGGAGGAACACAGAGAAGATAGAAGGAGGAAGAAGTGTGGGTCCGATACGTCTCGGATCCAAACACACTTCCAAACCTTCTCTGTTTACAAACTGCTAGCTCTTGTGATATTAATATATATACAGTATTTTTATTTTTTTTTGATTTTTTGTTTGGTGTATAGATATATATGTATTGATGTTAGGATTGATAGAGTGAATATATAGGTAGAGAAACTTAATTTAACAGAGGAATGAGAAAAAACAGGAGGAAGACAAGGAAGATGAAGAGGAAGAGGAGGAGGGACGCAAATGTCCTTTCATATAATTAATTTGTGTTTGTTTATTTAGTTACACTACTGCCTCTTCCCCACCAAATCATTTAATTACTTGCCTCACTCCATTTCCATTCTCTTTTTTCCTTCTTTTTTTAAAAAAATTTAAATTTGATTTATACTTCCTCCGTCCCAAATTATATATTATGTTTCTATTTGTTACGGTCCATTATAAGGTATGGGACTTGAGTCCCATATCAATTTTGACGTGGTTTTTATATAGTCTTGGGCTCTCCTACCTTAATAGTTAGCTTTTGGGTTGTGGTTCTTTTTGGGTTGGATCAATTCGTGCAGGGCTAGAAACTTTTTCTTTTTGCGCACGGCCGTCGTATGCGGAGTGTGGTGGTTTGTAATAGTCCATTGCAAGACAATGTGTTGATGTGGAGTTTATATAGTCTTGGACTTTCTCATCTTAATAGCTAGTTTTTAGATTATGATTCTCCTTGGTTATATCTATAGTATAAGAGCCATCCACGAGCCTCCGTGCCTACCATGCCATGGATGGTGAAGCTGATATTGCAGTGTTTGCTTGGGGCTAGAAAAAAAATTTAGCGCACAACCGTCGTATGCATAGTGTGGTGATTTGTTATAGTCCATTGTAAAGCAATGTGTTGATGTGGAGTTTATATAGTCTTGGGCTCTCTCACCTTAAAAGTTAGCTTTTGGGGAGTGGTTCTCTCTGGGTTGTATCAATCACACGTCCCTTAAGAAATATAATAAGAATGTGTTTTAAAAAATTTTACCCTTATTAGTGTTTCAAGATAATGATCTCTTTTCATTTAATATTTACTCTATTTGCGTGCTATCTCCATTTTCAAGAATAATTATTATTATGGGTAAAATAAAAGAAGTATAGTGATTTATTTTATATTGAACTTCGAAAATAAAATGTAACTTGAGACAACTAATTGTTAAAAATTACGACACATTAGAGATCAATGCTTTACATTTAATTTGATTTTATTGCATTATATTGTCCGTCGAACACTTCATTCGCTTTCACATTCATTAGTTGGTAAGGGCGTTTACTTCATTAAAAGTTTCTACCAAACTAGTTTGGTAATTTTGTTTTTTCTAGTAATTGATTTTTTACGAATTTAGCTGAATTAATTTCGTCTTATACTAATACTACTCACCAGACACAACGAAAATCAAATTAAGGCCATGCATGTTACAGATTCTGTGATAAGAATAAAACCAAATAGGGGCATTAAAGAGATTGAAAAATTCTACGCTTTTATTCAAAGACAGATTTAGATTTGAAAATTGGTCAATTAAGAGATTTTATTACTTCTCTATTATACAGTTTTATAAATTTATGAAATACGGATCGGAGTATGTATATACTAATCGAGATAAAGCAATAACTATTATGGCTCGAGCATAATCAAACGAGATGTATCTTAATCAATTATATTGTTTCAAGACACAAGAAAGGTTAGAAAAAGGTACAATTTACTTCATTGTGTCACCTCATAAGAAAGGCATAACAGCTTACTCAAGTTTAAACAGCTATCGTTTGACTATAGAATTCGAAATTTGTTTTGAAATTTTTGTTTTGGGTGAAATTTGATTTGAAGATAAAAATGTGTTTGGACATGAGTTTTCAAAACATATTTCCCAAATTTTGTTTTAGAAAATATGACTTATACAACAACAACAACAATCCAGTATAATCCCACAAATGGGGTCTAAGGAGGGTAATATGTACCAGTGGCGGATGTACATTGATACTTATGGGTGCTTGAGCACCCATTATTTTTAACCGGATTTAGTAAATATGCATAGACAATTATAAAAATAGTTAGATAAATATAGAGTGAGCACCCGTAACTAAACTTGTTTTTCCTCTTCTTTCGGATTTCAATCGGCGAGCACTCATCACTTTAAAATTCTGGATCCGCCATTGATATGTACGCAGACCTTATCCGTACCCCGAGAGGCAGGGAGGTTGTTTCTAGGAGACCCTCGGCTCAAGATAGAAACATGACTTATACACACAAGTTCTAAAAACTATCACAAATACTCAGCAATATTATTATCAATAACATTCTTTATATTATCGCAAGTCATAGTCCTGAACATAAATAAATTTGGTACAAAATTATTATTTTTATAATGAACTACATGATACACTATCAGTTGACAGAGACGAAACAACATTGTAAAAAAAATAATGGTGGTCTCGTTTATAAAATATAAAAGTTTGGGATAATTTTAAAAAAAATATATAATAGTAATATTTTGGTCCAAAACCGGCATTGAGCTGGTTTTGAGATTTAGAATTTTGCCAAAATATAAGCAAAATCTATGGCCAAACATATATTTATCAAATAAAATCCAAATTTATTTTAACTGGCCAAATTTGTCCTTACTTTCAAGTACTTGAAGCTGTCGTGGAAGATTTGCTATAGCCTATAGCTACTCATTTAGATATGATGTATTAATTTCTCTGTTGATGCATGTACTAATTCAAAATTTAAATTTGATGTCGATCTTTAATATTTTTTTATCAATACACTCATGGCATAATTTAAAAATTATGAGTCATGTTTTTAGTGAATTATCAATCATGCACGCATAAACACATATATTTGTGTATATATATTTCATGTAAAAAAATATTGGATTAAAATAAACCCCTAGCTGAGGGACTGCATCTGCCACCGGGTACGATATAGTAGCTAGAATATTTAACTATTTAATTAATGGAGTGAAGTAGTGAAGAGATCCGTCATAGCATATAGGGAAGGGAATATTTGGGAATTATGGAAGGAAAAACAGATGCATGTGGTAGATAATATAATGCAATCTTCTCAAGGTCTCATTATATCTCACTGGATAATAAAGCAGTATTTTAATATGTTTTCTTTGTCATGTGCCATTGCGTGCTTATTATTACGTACTTTGATTTCATTTCCTTTATTAATTTAATCACTCATATCTTTTTTTTTTTGTTTCCCGCCCGGTGTCTGGTACTCACATTGGAGCCCGACTTTATTCAAATTCGCATCACGTAGGACCCCTTGCGGGGAAAAGTGCTCCCTACTAAGGATTTTTCCATACCCAAGACTCGAATCTAAGACCTCTGGTTAAGGGAAGTGCAGTTATCACTCATATCTTTCACTTTTTATTGTGTCAACAATTAAAATACCTTGTTATGGCCCTTTTGTCTAACTTATTTTTGTACAAAATGCCACATCTACAAGTTGGTCCTTCAACTTCAATTTTTCAAAGCGATCACCAATATATATATATATATATATATATATATATATACTTTGACAAAAGCGACGATACATATTAAATTTAAATTTTTACCCCTGAAAATGTTGTAAAAGACTTCGCCAAAAAACTTATTCACTGAAAATGTTTCGATTCATTTACATTACTTGAATTGTTTCTTAAGGGTACTTCAATAACATAGAGGAGTACTTCTTCTTCTTCAACTACAAGTTAAATTTAGCATTATTCCCTTTTGCAGATGTTTCTATATACTATACTTTCTGTACGCAATGGATATTGGCTACAGTGACGGACCTACGCTTGGGGGTGGGGGCACGGGCACCCGTTGGCATCGGTAAAAATATTGTATATATATTTTATATATATAAGTTAATACAAGAAGGATCCTTATAAATATATTATGCTGCACCCTCAATCACAAATATTGGGTAGAAGAGTTGGTTTGTAGAGTAGTTAGCTTTTTTAAGACCCAAGTTCAAATCTCGGGTTCAACAATAAAACTAATATTTTTGATTGAGTCTCATTTGGTAATTCAACGCCCCTACTATAGTGTATTTGATTTGGTTTTTTTCAATGGACCCACCCCTTTTACTTTTAGTTAAATCCCTACATCAAAAGTTTCTTCTACAATTATCTCTCTCCACACAAAAAATTTCTTCCTTAATTTTCAAAGCTCATATGCAACCACTAGTTATTAATCCGCCTAAAGTCATCGAGTAACTATTTCTGTCGTGACCCTACTGCCTATAAATATTGTTAAGGTACTGTTACAGTGCACCCGCTACCTTTAAATCCTGGGTCCGCTTCTGATTGGCTATCTGAGCTTTTATTATATAACACTTTGGACAGTTCCTCAGTGCTGAGACAGTTTCTAATCTAACTGTACTATTTGCTTTATTTGATGTTAGCTGTTATTAACCAAAAAAAACTGCTAGTGGTTGCTCTATCAATAGTGAATTATTGGTACCGATGCCTACCAGTATCTCGTAGATTCGTACATTAACGATTATTACTGGTAGGTCTTTTTACTCGTAAAACGATATATTATACGTAATTTTTAGATAAGTGAAGTAATTCGATCCTGAAATAATAAGAGAATTGAAGAAATACACAATATTTAGCCTTGAGATGAAGATGAACATCAAAAACAATAAATAGGGGGCAAGGGTTGTGGGCACAACAGTAATGAAATCGAAAAGTACGAAGATAAAATTGTATAGAGCTTTAAATAAATTATAATGTGATTTTTTAGAAAATTCATGTCCTTTACAATGATAACAGAACTCACTATTTATAGTTGCGCCTAGGGAACAAGGTCCTAGGATCATGTCAATATTAAATAAAGGGCATTGAAGAATGTGTAACGGTAAGCATATATGACAAATTCTTTGTAACAGGTAGTATACTAAATATTGCAAAATATTCTTCACTAAATGCTACCGGGTGGCAGGCATTTATTGCATCTTTGTGAGCATTATTCTTTCTGGTGATAAGTAGAACAATTGTCTTCGGTTTTAACTATCCTCCGCCTTCGGCTTCACATGTCACTCTCTTATGCAACCACTTACATAGTATATTTTATCCTATACAAATAGTCCTCGTAATTTCAGGCGACATAACTGTGTGTCACTGAGAAAAGCTTCTGACATTTGATTAGACGCACATCTCTCCTCATTTAATGCCCCGAACACGCATCATCCTCCCAAAATCTTCCTTAGGGGATGATCAACTTCAGTAAGCAAGGCCATCATGCATTGCTATCCAGAATAGATGATGATAATGATTGTAGGTGGATGGAATGCTTTGTTTTAGTTGCTACCAGCGACATTATCCCATCCTCAGCTTCTTCCTTCCCGCAATTGTGGAACCGCACTTGTAAGTATGCAGTTTATTTCTACTCTTGTTAAAACTCTTTCCTTTTCATTATTGACTTTTCTTCCTTTATTTCCCTCCGCGGCTCGGTGGGTTCCCCCTAGGGTTGAGGGCCTAGACCAATTATTTCAGAAAATTTTGGATGTTACTATGCCCGAAACCTGTTTGTGGAAAGAATTGTCGCTGAAATATTGGAAGGCCAAAAATCCTAGTAAGTTTAACTCATCATGTCCTTACCTTTTCTTATGAGAAAGTTAGTTGATTCTTTTCTCCCGTTGAACATAGTTCTACCCTAGGGATCTGTTCGTCCCCAAGGCAGATGTTTTGGCTAATTCTGTTGATGCGGTGAGGCTGTTGCAGAAGGCCTTTTCACAAACAAGTATCTCGGGGCATGCTTTTGTTTTAAGTGATTCTTTTCGGAGTCCACGGCTGGAGAACAAGCAACCAAAAAGAAGGCGTTCCTCTGCGGCCATGGGGAAGAATAAGAGGACAAAAAATGCTGCCCCTCGAGTTATCTCCGGAAGTCGTAGTGATGAGCCATCCACCCGGGCGAGCCATAGATACTGTGATGATTGACGGTGATGGAGAATCTAGCGAGGAGGGAGTTTCTCTACATAGAAGATGACGACCTTCCTCAACACAACAGGCCGCTCAATTTGTTGAGTTAGTTATACCAACCGGGGATGATATCTCAGCGCTCGGGGGAGTATGAAATAGTGAAAATGCCAACTCCCACTTATGGATCCCAGTCGCTGCATCTGGTATTGTAAGGATGAGTATCGTGTCCCTATCATCTTTGGTTGATAAGAAACCAGCAACCAGCACTATGTTTGGCGCAGCTGCTCCTCACCTTTTAACACCATCAGCTTCATCTCTATCTTCATAAACTCTTCCACTGGCAATTACTACATCATCTCCACCGGCCGCATCTGTCTGAGAAGTGGGTGCTCATCTCCCCGGGTCCTCAGTTCATGGGAATTTGAGAAAAACTATGCTCCCCCCTCAGAAGATCTGCAAAGGATGAGTGTTACTCTCTCGGTCTTCACCGGATGTAATTTTCTATCCCGGTTGGTGGAACTTGCTAACTATCTGAAGCATTTGTCTTCAGAAAAGGATTGAAAAAAAGATACAGGCTCTCTTGGGAGAGTGCTTGTTGAATAACGCCATGCACAATGCCGCAGCGGTACATTCTTCACTTATTTTTTCATTTCTTCTGTCTTTGACTGAAAAATATTCCGAGTTTTCTTTTCTTGTTTTGTAAGTCAATTTCCTTGCTTCTGAAGGCCTCTAGAGGTTGATTCTGGAAACAGAAGAGCTTACCTCAGCACGGGATCAACTTTTGGCTGAGCGGGAGCAAACTGTTACTCGCCTCAAAATTGAAAGCCAAAGCTGATGAGGTTGTTATATTATAGAGCGATCTCTACGACTACCATTCAAATAGCAAAGCGAGCAGAATCTGAAACCCTTATCCAAGAGGCTAGCTCGCGAAGGATTCAATTTGATGAGGCCGAGGCCAAACGGTCTAAACTCTATAATATCGTTCCTGTTGAAATCGATTACGCGGATGCCTCCGTTGAAAGATTGACCAACTTAGAGGCAGCCTCGATCTCCGAAGCTGAAGACATTGCTGCTCTGATAGTGAAACATGCCCAGTTGGCGGAGAAGTATAATAAGACTATTGAGCATAATAGGATTTTTAGCTCAACTTTCCATGACCTTGATATTAGCCACAAATATGATAGATCTACCCGGAAAAACCTTTCTGCCGAGGTTACCCAACTTAAAGAAGAACTTAAGCTGGTTGTTGTTAAGAAACTTATGTTATGTACAACATGATTACAAAAAACCTTTGCTAAAGTGGGTATCATTGACTTTGATGCCAAAATCGCTAAGGTCTGTGGGCTTGATTCAACTGCTAAAAGGGGTCTACCGGCAGGGGCTGATGTTTCCGGTTCTTCTGGTTTTTTGTTCTAAAACTTCAGGAACTGAAACGGAACTAGAATGTGCAGATGTTTCAGGCCAAGCTGATGAGGGCCAATATGTTGAGCCATCGGCGGATCCACCCACTTTCCCTAGGGGCGCAGACACTTCTCTTCCTCGGGATTTCGGAGATGGAGCAGTTTAGCTTTCCTTTCTTTTTCCTACTTTTGTATATGTGCCGCTTCGAAATGTTTATTGTGAATAAAAACATATTTTTTTCTCAAGTATTTCATGAGTCTTTATTTCGTTTGAACATTTATGCAAGTTTTAATCTTTGCATTCTTTTTTGCTTAAGTGTTCTGCGTGAGCTTTAATATTTGTCTCTTATTATTTAAGGCCTTGGGTGTATTTTTCTGCCAAAAGCATTTGGATTTTGGGAACAAGTTCTTCCAAAATCAACCTTTTATTGTTAGGATTTTTATAAGAGAGGTCTCTCTTATGTTTATGGTTCTCTTGAAGAGGACGTCTCATGTTCATTACGACACTAGCATTTGAAGTACTTGATTAACTTTCAAATAAAAAAATCAAGTCATCGATCAAACAAGAAACAAGAGGGAAAATAAAAGGACTTTACTTTATTCCTTCCTTTTTCAAAAAAAAATACATAAATATTCGTTATGTTAAAAAGAAATTGTCATTTCTTATGGCCAACTTATACAACTTGTTTCGGCACGACTGGATACGTAATTCTCGGTCCCAATGATACAATTATTTTCTCAATTTTTGTGCTCCAATTGATGTGGCGGTCAATATTGTTGTATCCTCGTATCATCCCCCTCCCCCGCCACCCACACTGTGTTACGAGTGAGAATAATATGAATTGGAACACTGAAAGTTTTGCACCTTCGAGGACCCCACTAATGAATTGCTAGACAATCTTCAACTCATTGCCCAGAGCTCTTTGAGACTCTTGGAAACTTTGACACATCCCAAATAAGAGAAAGGCTTTGGAAATTTGATCTTTAGAAGTTGGTTTATCTCATATTGTTAGACCATGAGTCTGAATTAGGTTGTTTGGTTGTAGCTTAAATTTTTTATGTAATTTTTTTAATTCTTCCGGATTCATTCAAGTTGTAATAACTTATGGGGTGTATAGTAAAAATGGGGGAGGGTCTCTCATGTTATGCATATGGGGTAGATAATCATGTTTTAGGTATTATTTCTGCAATCACAAAATTTCTCGCTTATGTATCTGCATATAGAGATCCTACCTATAAGTCATTCCATTATTGAATATAGAGATCATGCCTATAGGGTTTCATATAGAAATCCTGCTTATAGTTTGTTTTATTACTGCATTTAGAGATCCTGCCTATAAGTCATTTCATTATTACATATAGAGATCCTACCTATAGGTCTTCATATAGAAATCCTACCTATAGTTGGTTACATTATTGCATTTAGAAATCCTGCCTATAAGATTATTTCATTACTAGAAACCACGCCTATAAGTTTTCTGCATATAGGAATCACCTCTGCATATACGCCTGTCATTACACAAATAATCCTAGGTTTAATAATCAACCTCATTCTAGATATATAACATGCCTATAGGACTCATGCACTTACGTAACCGTCTTAAAACCAACAACGCTTAGAAATCATGCCTATAGGATATAATCAGTTGATCAACTTCGCCGGTTTCATCTATGCATTTAAAATCAATAGCAAGGTAGTTTAAAATCTGCAGAACTTTTATTTATAAAACTAGTAGCCTTTCTTTAAAATCAGTACGTCTTTTGCATTGTTAGATATCATGCTTATAGGCCTCATTTAGGCAAACCAGTAGGTAATTAATCAACTGCATCAGTCCCTAATAAACTACAACCAGACAAGGCCTAATTCGGACTTCTCGTATGAGAAATATGTGATAAAGTAGCCTGCCCTAATGCTTTAAATTTAATTTAGACCTAATTAGTACATGTAAGTCATGCTAAATAATTTGTTGCTTTGAATAAGGAGGCCTATTTGAGCCTTTAACTACTATGTGCTTCCCCTTTTACTGCTTTATGTGTTTTATTTGTCACACTAGATTTTTGTCCTTTTAAAACTCTGAGAAGAGGGGTTGCTCTAATGGTAATCAACCTCCACTTCCAACTGTGAGTTTGTGAGTTCGAGTCTCTCCAAGAGCAAGGTAGGAAGTTCTTGGAAAGAAGGAAGTCGGGGGTCTATTTGGAAATAGCCTCTCTATCCCAAGGTAGGGGTAAGGTCTGCGTACACACTACCCTCCCCAGACTCCACTAAGTAGGATTATACCGGGTTGTTGTTGTTGTTATTGTTGTTGTTAAAACTCTGAAAAGCTAATCTGCATTCCCTTTAGGATTAGTAGTCCCAACTGTCTCCGGGACTGATAGAATTGGGGTAGGTAATAGCATGCAATAAGTAACGAGACCATTCGATGACGTAATACCTTAACGGGATGGTAAGGGTAGACATGGATATGATGACCACGCGATAACACCATATGTATAAATGGTTAATCGGTGTTGTGTATGGTGATCCATGTTATTTATAAACCTAGGACCCCCTCCTTCTTTACTTGTTTATTTTCTTTTTTCCAGAATTTTGTAAAAGCTATGAATTTTCAGTTCTTTAAACTCCTTCTTTTACTTCAATTCTTTAAAAGTCTCTTTTAGATATTTATTTTCCAGCACTGTTTTTCTCCAAACCTCCGCCACTTTTACTCCTTTATTTGATTGTTTATACCAATTATTTGATCCCCTTTCTGCACTTATACATTCTTTAATTATTTTTTATTTAAAAAGTATACTTATACCCAGTGCTTTAAACTTGTATGTGAAGAAAAGAAGATGCAAAGGAGAAGTATGTATAGGGGTTGGATTAAAGAATGGGAAATCCTTTATCAAATGACTTTTAGATTGGAAGACATAGTTAACTGACTATTCATATTACTATTTACCATCAAGTTTTCCCTTAATTTTTACTGTAGAAAAAAGTTAAAGAACATCCGAAAATTATCCTACTACTGCCTATCAATGAGCACAATTATATGTGACAAAAAGGATATTCATTTAGTAGTGGTTTGTCAATCATTTTTGACTAATACTGTATCCACTCTAAATGTTTTCATTTCTGTATTTTCTGCCCTGATTGAGGTGAAAATTCTTTTTGTCAGGTCGATTCTTGCTTAACCCTATACTTCCAGAAAATTTTGGGTAAAATACTATTACAGGTTTGGTTGCTACTTCCGACATCATTGGTTATTGGAAGTCTTATCTAAAGCTTCTCTCAATTACATAGCTAAAGTTAAGATGAGTCTCCGATAGAAATGATTGCCTCTGAGCAGATTTGTTCAGAAGTGGAACAAACTTTTTCCCCTTTCATGTTATTTGCAGTATTTATTGATATAATATTCTTCTTTTTGTTTAATGTGCAGTAGATGTTATTTATATTACATTTATACAAAGATGAAATTGTTTTCTCATCTATAATTTGGTTATGTAGGATAAACTATACATAAATATGTATCATTATCTATCACTTAACTCGTGCTACTTATAACTACGGGTGCACAACTTATTCCAACAAGCACATTATTTTAAGTTTTTCTTCTATTATTTCTCCGTGTTAACACTTTGCAGGTGGAAAATTTTTACATCGAAGGAGAAATTCCCTACTTGAGCATTTCCAACGATTTTACCTGAATGTAACCATCTTATTCGGAGCAAAATAGAAAGGGAGATTCAATACATAAACTGCAGGCTGCCACGAATATTAATTCCAAGGTAACAACTACTACTAATAAGATTATATCGTTGACAATATTTGATATTATATGCCATCTATTGTACCTCAACTAAAATAATTTACAACATAGCACATCATAGGTACCACTTTGAGGTAGAAATTACAGACGAAACTGGCACAATAATAACAACAGTGTCTGAAAGCTTGTGTGAAAGAATATTATCAGTGACAGTTGAACATGTATATGATATCACCGGTATTAAGGTACATACATATACAACATTGCAGTTAACTTAGGTCAACAAACTTAATATAATACTCTGATATGATATCTATTATTTTTACTATATGTTTGCAGAATGAGTTATTCCCTGTTGCCGATATCAATCAACTACTTGCTGATAAACTATTCAGATTTAAGCTACAAAGATCATCATCCAGAACACCAGACAAAAATGCAGGTTCTTTGGTTCTTTTGTCATACACTAAAAAATCAACCATGTTTCTACCAGAATAGTCAACATCTATGAGTGGTGCCGACAGAATTATGGAAGAGGAGCCAATACTTGTGACTGATGCAAAATTAACTAAGAAACGGAAAAGGGAACCAAGTACACTACTAAAGCCATAGTCAAGGTTAGAAGCTCAAATACCATATTTTACCATGTACTAATGTTCTTAAAATGAATAATTTATTTGTACAGGTTGTCGAAGCAGTGATGTCCGCTCAGACGGTATGCGATGTACATACACATTTTGACAATATTTTGCCAGATCATACCGATCTTTTAACAAAGTTTACCGCCTTAACAAATTGTTCCACATTTTTTACGTAAATAGTTGTCAGTAGTATGTGCCTATGTTTTTTAAGGCAATTGGTATTATTTTTGGATATTGCAGCGGCCTCTAGATGTTGTACATACCAATTTATTTATGGAAATATAGAAAATAAATGTAGCGTTGCTATATATCTTGTCTATTTGACATTAATGTTACAAACATGCTATTCAAATATTCAGCAATTGCTGCAGTATGAAAGTTTAAAATACAGCCCAAAGATCCTTCCCACACAGTTGAAGTACAAGGACAACTTCAGTAAAAAGGGGAACAACATCCATGAAGTGAATGATCCAAGTGAAATATTACTTTGATTCATATATTCTTTATAATTAACTCAATTTATTTGTGACTATCGCAACAAATAAAGATCATTTTAGAACTGTTGGGCCCATGCGAAGCATGGACAAAGTTATCTAGTGATTCTTAGGTATTCAATCCTACAAATTAGACAAAGACAAAAACTTTACGAAAAAAATTCATTATATTTCCTAACGTGTAAAAATATTGAAATATGGAAGGGTTATATGTAAAGAAAATTGTTACATTGTAGAACAATTATCTAAGTAAAATTTAACTCAATATCATTCCTAAATATCAAATAATTTTACATAGTTCAAATAAGGAAGTTCTTAATAAGGTTTTAAATATTTGGAAAAATAATTAAATTATAGTTACAATTTTATCCAATGTGAAATCTATTTTTAAATTGTAAAAAGGCGAACAACATTTCGCTAAGGGCCTTCGTGCTTTTAATATAGTATAGATTTGTGAAAAATATTTTATATTGCTCTTTTCATGCATTTTTAGTTAGTTAATTTATAATTCTAACTCTTTCTGATTTTTTTTGAATAGTAATTAAAACAAGAAACGTAAACCAATCTCTAATTCGACATTTTTCTATCTATTATTTGACAAATTACGAATTAGAATTTTATATACGCTAGATGTCACACCTCCTTTTTCCGTACCCGCGAGGGCACAAGGGAGTTTTTCCAATTAAAGGACAATCGAGACGGGATCAATTTATTAAATTCAGAGTCGCCACTTGGAAAAATAATGGCGTTCCAAGTCACCGGTTTAATCCCGAACCGAGGAAATTTATGACTCTGTAATACAGTCTGCGAAACTAGAAACCTGGATAAGGAATTCTGTTAACCCGGGAGAAGGTGTTAGGCACTCCCGGATTCCGTGGTTTTAGCACGGTCGCTCAATTGCAATTTTTGTTTCTATCTGATTCTTTTATATATTTTAATTATGTGCTTTTAATGCTCCGCTCTTATTTTTAGAAGAATTGCGACGTTACGAAAGCACATTTCGAGCCGCACCGTAACCAGTACGCCTGCGACTCTAATGTATTTCAGTTTTGCCGAGAGTAAGATTTGGGTCGCATAAATGCACACCCGTATTAGGGAAAGTAATTTTTATTTCAAATCGTGCCTAAAGAGTCTATCGTCTATTTAACTTTGGGAAAAGACCGTGAAATTCACTAGACGGTCCTTCCAAATCTAAGTTTTCATGACAATTATTCGAGGGCCCCACAATTGTGTATTTTTGGCGAGGCTCGTCTCGTTTATTTTAAAAGGACAATCCTAAAGTGTCTACATTTTTCTATTAAGTTCGTCTCTAAAATAAAAGAGAAAAAGGTCCTAATTTATTGCATGTTTATAAGCTCGGACCCCTTATTAGTTATTAGATCAATGTGAACGGAAATTGCGCTCGAGCTTGCATAAAGGAAATTGTTTTATGCCCTGTTCTACAAACGAATAATACTAAAACTAAAAAAAACTATAAATAGCGTACGAATTTGACAAAATATCAGAACAAACTAACCATTCTCTAATTAATTTAAACCGACCGTATTAGATGAGTTGTACCGATGGAGTTAACTATGTGTAATACCAAAGTCATTTTGAACTTCATGCTAACGTTCATCACTAACGTTAGTTACTAATTTTATTCAAATTGCTATTTAAAGCGATGTTATTTACTCAAGTAACCTAGTAAATTCCGAACTAGATACATCAAACTAACATTTTTGGTTGATTATTTTTCCACCTAATCCATTGTCTTATACGCAGTGAGGGTGTTGTGGTCTCGAAATAAAGGCGAAGCCCATAATCACTTTTGCTCTAACTGATTGAGCCTATCACATACCAAACTCTTCATGGCCTAATTCATGGATCACTCATTGTGTTTTGCAAGAAAACCTAGCTGTAAATTATCTTCCTTAATAACAATTGAACCTCTGTTTTTTCATTATCATAGTAGAAGTATACTAAACCTTCAAATGAATGCTCACTCTATTATATTAACAATCGTTAAACCAAAGCTACTAACTCTTTGATTGTTAGCCACATACTACTAAACATAAGAATCTATTACTAACATGAAAACAGAACCAAATTTATCTAAAGTTCTGAAAATTCATTAGTGTTACAGTCCAAACCCATTGTTAAAAATAACGAAAAACTAATTACACATTCATCCGGACTTAACTCAAATCACTATGATACTATAAAGTTCGAACTTCATCACATATTTCTTAAATTGACATCAGTTTGCAAATGAAAACAGTAAGCTGAAAGAGATCCATAAAAGGGGAATCGTCACTTCAATTTACTCCCGTAAAGCATGAGTTTACAAACGTGTACCTGGAAATTGTCAAAGATGAAAAGCTACGGTATCAGCTAGGCAGTAATAGCAAACAACAGCAGCAGTGAGCCAACAGCAACAATACACCAACAGCAAACAGCACACCCAGTGATAACCAATAGCAACAAACAACAACCAAAAGATAGACCACAACAGTAACCAAGATGCAATCACAGCGACAAAACCACACCAGTAAAGCAAACCAACAGCAGTAGCAGAAGAACTAAGAACCACAGCAGAATCAACCACAACCAGTAACAGAAAAGGAATCCCCGGACCAGCAGCACAATCGACAACAATAATCAAAAATTAACCCAGTAGTAACACAACACCACCACAACCAATGGCAAAGCACAATCAACAACAGTAGCAAAGAATGACAACAAGACTGCAGCAACCAACAAACGAAACAGTAACCAAAAGCCAATGAAACAGTCACTTTTTATGTGTGAATGACTATATGCTTTTCAATATTTCTCTATGTGTTTTCGAAATGTGTCTTTGCTGTGTGTATCTCTCCTCTTCCATAGTTTTTCTCTGTATTTATAGCTAAAAACAGACCTTTTATCATTCTTGAAACACTTAAACTAATCCCCTCCCCCATCTTTGCCCATGTTATTCTCTTATACCTCCACTACTACATGTCTTGTCCCTTCTTGTTTTAATCAAGAGTCATGGGTGTATTATAGTATTAATATTAACTCCCATGCTATATTGTTTGGTTCCCCACTGATATCAAATTAGTGATATTTAATTAACCACTTGATAGACCCTTTAAGTTTAACTAATTAAGAACCCTGCCATTCTAGATCTGCTCAAACCTAAGCTGATTAAACTATCTGCTGATTGATCATCATACGGTTGTAACCAACTCTTGGTCAAAATTCAAATAGTGATTCAAACAGTATTGAAGCATTATGACTCAAGAAATGAGGTTCATGTGAAAAACTATACAGAACAAAGGGTGACATATAAGCAATTTGGTTCAAAGAGAAAATTGGATTCACCAACAGGTTCGCTTCAATCACAAAAGTAAGAATAGGAAGAAACAACACTACCGGCACGATCCAAACTATTATCGAGTCATTCTAGTATCCAAGCATGGAAACTAATGGACGACACTCATTTAATTGATTACACAGGCAATAACATTCAGCAATCAACAACAAACAATAAGAATAAATGGTTCATCCAGTGATTCGAGTTGTATTTGACAAAACTGGAAACTTATAAACTAACAAATTACACGGCTTATAACACACACTCGACCACGAATAGAAACAAACTCGGCCAAATAAAAAGCCAGATGGAGAAAGTGAACAACAATGAGCAAAAGTTGAAAACAAAATTAATACAGTGACCCAAGCAAATAACAAGAAACCAAAGGAACAAATAAAGAGAGAAAACATACCTCCAAGACGGAATTAAGAACTAGCTGAGCGAGGTTCGAACCAAGACTCAAGACCCATTTCTTTTGGGGGATAAAACGGACTTTAATCGAGTGTTCCCGACTTGAGAACACCCGACTAAAGTCGATTGAGGCCCCAATTCCTTCGCATTTCGGACAGAACCCAGGCTTTTGTTTTTCTAGGGTTCTTGTGCTCAATTTAGGGTTCGAATGGTTCTAGTAAGATTCGAACGGAACCAAAGGTGTTTTGGGCACGAGGGAGGTGTGAGGAGGCTGTGGTGTGAATTTGGTGAAGTTTGGGACGGATTTTCAAATTCCGACGAACTTCGAATGGATATTCGAAGCGTTCGAGTAACGTTCGAATCTAACTAACGCCGGATTCATGTAGAGGGGGTGTGGGAGATTGTTTGGTGTTAATTTGAGGCTGTTTGGACAATCGCCGCCGGCGGAGACGATTTCCGGCCGGCGGTGCTATGGCGGTGGACGGCGGGTCTTTGAGGAGATGTAACAAAAATGAGATGTGAATTAGGGTTAGGGGGGTTCTTGGGTAATTAGAATTCTAGGATTAATCTAGACCGTTAGATTAGGAAAATCCAACGGCTACGATCCGTTTGCTGCTCAAAACGGGGCTGTTTGGATAATTTGTAGAGCTGGACTGGGTATTGGGGTCCGAAATGTTTGGGCCTGGATAGGCAATTTGGACAGCCCAGTCCAGCTTCTCTATTAACTTAAAAGATAACCATCACAATTAACTAAAATTCTAATTAATTTTAAATAGTAGTTATCATGAGTAATTAAATATATATATATATATATATATATATATAAATACATATAAACGATCGCGCAATTTGGACACACTAAAAATACAAAAATACAATGTTTTATCACTTATCCGTTTTTGTAAGGAAAGTAATTTACTAGTTAACTCAAAATTTTAAAATTAAGTCCTAAATGCTATCACAACATATATATATATATATATTCTTTTTTGTATTTTTACCCATTTAATCAAATAAATATATATTATCATATATATATATTATATATATATATATATATATATATATATATTTTGTATTTTTACCAATTTAATCAAATAAACATGCACACACAAATACAAGTAATAAGAAAATTATCACAAATATCCGCAAATATTATAAACGATACAAAAATGATTTTATTTTGAATTTTGGGAGTAATTCACATGTATGGCAAAAATCACGTGCTCACAGCTGCCCCTCTTTGCGCGTAAACATGAAGAGTTTTCGTGCAAAGATAAGTGAGCGGATATAAGCGATTTTTACCCGTTCGAGTATTCCGTTGTGAAGAATTTTGAAAAGTTTTGACCGCACCCTGCTTCAGAGGTTGCCTACACATCCTTGGCTAAACAGGAATCAGGTCAGTGTAGTTCGGGAATGTCTGGTAGCCAGGACTACTAGGGACTGTGATTTCACTGCTGTTACTGTTGTTACTGCTGTTACTGCTGACTGACTCCTTATTACACCATGGTTACACCGCACTAGGCAACGAAAAACAAGAAGCTAGACTAAGTTACAGTGCTACAAGTTCTTATCTATCCTTTTTAACTTGATCTTGTCGCGCTCCTTGCCATCCTGTCCGACTTGGCGTTCCTTCTGATGTTTCTTCTCTTCTTATGAACTTGGATTCATGCCGGAGATTTCTGTTACATTCTACCGCTTTCTTCTTTATGATCTTTGAACTATTCTCCTTCGCAATCTGAGTCTATCTGTTCTGATCCTTGTTGCCTCCCTCCGCTTACGAACTGGGATTCATGCCGGAGATTTCTGCTACATTCAACCGCTTTCCTCAACCAAATTAAAATAGATCGCCACTCCATTCTCCAGGCGGGCTCCCCGACTTCAACTACTACTTCAAAATTAAATCGCCACTCCATTCTCCAGGCGGGCTCCCCGACTTCAACTACTACTTCAAAATAAAATCGCCACTCCATTCTCCAGGCGGGCTCCCCGACTTCAATTACAACTTCAAAACTAAATCGCCACTCCACTCTCCAGGCGGGCTCCCCGACTTCAACTACAACTTCGAAATTAAATCGCCACTCCATTCTCCAGGCGGGCTCCCTGATTTCAACTACTACTTCAAATAAAATCGCCACTCCATTCTCCAGGGCGGGCTCCCCGACTTCAACTACTACTTCAAATAAAATCGCCACTCCATTCTCCAGGGGCGGGCTCCCCGACTTCAACTACTACTTCAAATAAAATCGCCACTCCATTCTCCAGCGGGCTCCCCGACTTCAACTACTACTTCAAAAATAAAATCGCCAATCCATTCTCCGAGCGGGCTCCCCGACTTCAACTACTACTTCGAACTAAATCGCCACTCCATTCTCCGGCGGGCTCCCCGACTTCAACTACGACTTCGAAATTAAATCGCCACTCCATTCTCCGTGCGGGCTCCCTGACTTCAACTACTAACTTCAAAATTAAATCGCCACTCCATTCTCCGTGCGGGCTCCCCGACTTCAACTACTACTTCAAAATAAAATCGCCACTCCATTCTCCAGGCGGGCTCCCCGACTTCAACTACTACTTCAAAATAAAATCGCCACTCCATTCTCCAGGCGGGCTCCCCGACTTCAACTACTACTTCAAAATAAAATCGCCACTCCATTCTCCAGGCGGGCTCCCTGACTTCAACTACTACTTCAAAATAAAATCGCCACTCCATTCTCCAGACGGGCTCCCTGACTTCAACTACTACTTCAAAATTAAATCGCCACTCCATTCTCCAGGCGGGCTCCCCGACTTCAACTACTACTTCAAAATTAAATCGCCACTCCATTCTCCAGGCGGGCTCCCTGACTTCAACTACAACTTTAAAATTAAATCGCCACTCCATTCTTCAGGCGGGCTCCCTGACTTCAACTACAACTTCAAAAATAAATCGCCACTCCATTCTTCAGGCGGGCTCCCTGACTTCAATTACAACTTCAAACTAAAATCGCCACTCCATTCTCCAGGCGGGCTCCCTGACTTCAACTACGACTTCAAACTAAAATCGCCACTCCATTCTCCAGGCGGGCTCCCCGACTTCAATTACAACTTCAAACTAAACTCGCCACTTCATTCTCCAGGCGGGCTCCCTGACTTCAATTACAACTTCAAACTTAAAATCGCCACTCCATTCTCCAGGCGGGCTCCCTGACTTCAACTACTACTTCAAAATAAAATCGCCACTCCATTCTCCAGGCGGGCTCCCTGACTTCAACTACTACTTCAAAATAAAATCGCCACTCCATTCTCCGGGCGGGCTCCCTGACTTCAACTACTACTTCAAAATAAAATCGCCACTCCATTCTCCAGGCGGGCTCCCTGACTTCAACTACTACTTCAAAATAAAATCGCCACTCCATTCTCCAGGCGGGCTCCCTGACTTCAACTACTACTTCAAAAATAAAATCGCCACTCCATTCTCCAGGCGGGCTCCCTGACTTCAACTACTACTTCAAAATTAAATCGCCACTCCATTCTCCAGGCGGGCTCCCTGACTTCAACTACTACTTCAAAATTAAATCGCCACTCCATTCTCCAGGCGGGCTCCCCGACTTCAACTACTACTTCAAAATAAAATCGCCACTCCATTCTCCAGGCGGGCTCCCTGACTTCAACTACTACTTCAAAATAAAATCGCCACTCCATTCTCCAGGCGGGCTCCCTGACTTCAACTACTACTTCAACATAAAATCGCCACTCCATTCTCCAGGCGGGCTCCCTGACTTCAACTACTACTTCAAAATAAAATCGCCACTCCATTCTCCAGGCGGGCTCCCTGACTTCAACTACTACTTCAAAATTAAATCGCCACTCCATTCTCCAGGCGGGCTCCCTGACTTCAACTACTCACTGATTTCATCCTATCTTGATTACCTTCCTTTGCCTTTTGTACCATTTCCTTGTTCCTGCATTACCTCTCGGACCACCTTCTCTTCTGAATTATCCCGTCTTGGAATTGCTTTCCCCTAGGTCGTGTTACTTTTCTTCTGGCTGCTGGGGATATTTTTGGAACTGTTTACTCGCCTGCTGGGGATGATGCTGCTGAGGAAGTATTCTTTGTTTCCTTCACCCCTCATTCTCTTCCTTCTTCCCATACCTCCTCCGGGACTCACGCTTTTGCCTCCTCGCGCAAATTATGGAATGTAATACTGTTGGGGGAATCTCGAAGCCATTGTTTTATTTTTCCAACAACTGCTGGGGGTGATACCAAGCTCAAGAGTTACCCCATCGTGTCATCTGGCCTTTCTCAAAACTATTCTGCTCGGAGCTGGTACTTCCCGAAATCTTGTGTTGCTTTCTACCCTTATCCTCTGAGTCTTGCTTTCCAGAAAATTTTCGCAACAGGAGAAAATTTTCTGCCCCAGTTTGATAAACTTCTGGATGGTATGCTTTTCTGCCAACGAACCCTCTTTTCCTGCTTTTAAATCAAAGAAAAATTGTTAGTTTCAAAATGCGGCGAGTGGTCGTGCCACTCTTGTTGGGGCCATTTTCTTTTCTCTTTCAGCTGCTTGGCCTCTCTCGAACTTTGAGGGCGACGTTGACGCTTGCCGGGGACGATGCTCTTTCCACGAACGACCTCTCATCTTTCCTTTTATTCCAATCTTTGGTTTGGTCCGACTCTTTTTAGCCGGTGATCTGTTGCGCGAAATCATCTTTCGGACATGCCACATGTGTCCATCATACTCCATAATTCTTGCGAACCTTCCACTCGGCCTGTCATCCCAATCTTACTATCGTAACGACTTCTGTCTTATTGCCTCGTTCCACGCCTATTCACTTTCAATATACTGCTTTGGGAGACTTGGTAGTAAGCTTTGAAAAATCAATTTTCGAAAATGAAAGAAAAGAAAAGAATACCGACCGCAAATGACAAAAGAAGAGAAAAACTTTTCTGAACTCAAAAATAGGAAAACTTATCTGAATGTGTGCCTGATCCAATGTTATGCCGCGCCTTTGAGATTAAACTACCCAGTCTATTCATGTCAATCACTTTCTGATGCCGCGTTCTGCTAGAGGTAAACGGATGTCCAAACCTTGTCTCATGCAGACATCTTGTAACCATCTCGTCCTGTCACCTCACAGTGCCCTTCAAAGGGTTTTCACTAACGAGATTCTCTCATTTCTCTCTATCTCCCGTCGCCTTAAGGTGCCCGTAAAGGTTTTCACCGTAAGACTCTCTCATTTCACTTCTCATCAACTTCCTTCGCCTTAAGGTGCCCTCGAGGGTTTTCACCGTTAAGACTCTCTCATTTACGCTTTCTTTCCCTGCGGCGGGGTATCACCCCTGAGATTCCTTCTAGAGCGTTATCCCCTTTCGGCTT
The DNA here is from genome assembly GCA_032618575.1 of Nicotiana noctiflora. NCBI lineage: Eukaryota > Viridiplantae > Streptophyta > Magnoliopsida > Solanales > Solanaceae > Nicotiana > Nicotiana noctiflora. The sequence continues at coordinate 25,049 of JASVEL010002366.1, read as the reverse complement.
GTGCATCCTGGATTCAATCGAGGGTCGGGATGTCACTCTTGGCTTTCATCCACATGACTTGGCACTTCTCAAATACTGATCGAGAGGTCTTTCTGGTTCTTAATATGGTTTCTGCGCGTGAGGCCGAAGAAAGGGGTTTAGCCTCAACGGTTAGCTTATTACAACTTTCGGAATCCACACTATCTTTCCAACGAAACAATGACTTCTGCCCCAGTTTTGTTGCTTGGGGGATTTTTTGATTTTTATTTTATTATGACCGAGCCGCGTGGCGCCTACGTATCCTTCTTGAGGAATCAGGTCGAACGTAGTTCACTTTTTCTTGTATTACTTTTTTGTTTCTTTTCTATTCTGTTACACATCTTCCTCGATGATTCCGAAAGAGGGTATATGAAAGAATAATTAAGGCTCAAATGGGGAAACAAAGGTTAAAGTGTTTGGGTAGTAGAAAAATTGCCTCTGTCATTTCATTCTCCGAAAAATGCCAAATACACACAAACGAAACCAAACGTTGACAAATGTATTAAAGAATTACACATAATATCTCTTGACTGCATCGGAATTGATAGCCATATCGGTGCATCTTCCCTCAACATCAGTTAGACATAGAGCGCCGTTGGATAATACTCTAGTCACCACAAATGGTCCCTGCCAATTTGGAGCGAACTTGCCTTTCGCTTCGGCCTGATGTGGTAGAACTCTCTTCAGCACATGCTGTCCCACTTCAAATCTCCTGGGACGTACCTTCTTGTTATATGCTCTCGCCATTCTCTTTTGATATAATTGGCCGTGACATACTGCTGTCAATCTCTTTTCATCGATCAAGCTCAATTGCTCTAATCGGGTTTTGACCCACTCGTCGTCATCAATCTCAGCTTCAGCGACAATTCGGAGGGATGGGATTTCAACTTCTGCTGGTATTACTGCTTCGGTCCCGTACACCAACAAGTAAGGAGTTGCACCTACCGAAGTCCGGACGGTAGTGCGATAACCCAACAGCGCAAATGGTAACTTTTCATGCCACTGCCTAGACCCTTCTACCATCTTCCTCAATATCTTCTTTATGTTCTTGTTTGCCGCCTCGACCGCACCATTTGCTTTTGGGCGATACGGTGTGGAATTTCGATGTGTAATCTTGAACTGTTGACATACTTCTTTCATCAATCCACTGTTAAGATTGGCACCGTTATCCGTGATGATTATCTTTGGAATTCCAAACCTACAGATGATGTGGGAGTGTACGAAGTCCACCACCGCCTTCTTGGTCACTGATTTGAAGGTTTTGGCCTCCACCCACTTGGTAAAATAATCGATCGTTACCAGAATGAACCTATGACCATTGGAAGCCGCAGGTTCTATAGGTCCAATAACATCCATACCCTATGCAACAAACGGCCATGGTGCTGACATTGTATGCAATTCAGTCGGTGGAGAATGAATCAAATCTCCGTGTATCTGACACTGATGGCATCTTCGCACGAAACTTATACAATCACGCTCCATCGTGAGCCAGTAATATCCTGCTCGAAGAATCTTCTTTGCCAATACGTATCCGCTCATGTGTGGTCCGCAAACTCCCGAGTGTATATCCGTCATCACTGTCGTGGCTTGACTTGCATCTATACATCTCAACAATCCCAAATCTGGGGTTCTTTTGTACAGCACCCCTCCACTAAGGAAAAATCCGTTCGCCAACCGCCGAATAGCTCGCTTTTGGTCTCCAGTTGCTTGCTCTGGGTATACTCCTAGCCTGAGGTATTCCTTGACATCATGAAACCACGGCTCACCGTCCACCTCTTCCTCTATCACATTACAATAAGCATGTTGATTCCGGACCTGGATATGTAACGGATCGACACGAACCTTGTCCGGGTGATGTAGCATTGATGCTAAAGTAGCCAACGCGTCGGCAACCTCATTATGCATCCTTGGGATGTGCTTGAATTCTACCGATCGAAAGCGTTTGGTCAAATCATGCAAACACTGACGATATGGGATAAGCTTTAGATCTCTGGTTTCCCATTCTCCCTGAATCTGATGTACCAGAAGGTCCGAGTCCCCCAAGACCAAGACGTCCCGTACATCCATGTCCACCGCTAATCGCAACCCCAAGATACATGCCTCGTACTCAGCCATATTATTGGTACAATGAAAACGCAGTTGAGCAGTAACAGGATAATGATGTCCTGTTTCAGATATGAGCACAGCCCCTACTCCGACTCCTTTTGCGTTCGCCGCTCCGTCGAAGAAGAGCTTCCACCCTGGATCCTTGGTTAGTTCTAACCCCTCAATTTGCAATACCTCTTCGTCTGGAAAATACGTCCTCAAAGGTTCGTATTCGTCATCAACGGGATTTTCAGCTAAGTGATCGGCCAGGGCTTGAGCTTTCATAGCCGTCCTTGTCACGTATATGATGTCGAACTCCGTAAGCAATATTTGCCATTTTGCTAACCTCCCTGTAGGCATAGGTTTCTGGAAAATATACTTCAACGGATCCGGACGCGAAATGAGGTAAGTGGTGTAAGAAGACAAGTAGTGTTTCAGCTTTTGGGCTACCCAAGTCAGGGCGCAACATGTCTTTTCTAGATGAGTGTACTTGACCTCGTGGACTGTAAATTTCTTACCGAGGTAGTAAATGGCCCTTTCCTTCCTGCCAGTAAGATCATGCTGCCCCAGTACGCAGCCAAACGAATTCTCCAAGACCGTCGGATAAAGAATCAGGGGTCTACCTGGCTCAGGCGGCACTAGTACGGGTGGATTTGACAGATACCCTTTGATCCGGTCAAACGCTTCCTGACATTCTGCCGTCCATTCTATCGCAGCGTCTTTCTTCAACAGACGGAATATGGGTTCACAGGTTGCTGTAAGTTGAGCAATAAACCTACTGATGTAATTCAACCTTCCCAACAGACTCATTACCTCTGTTTTATTCTTCGGCGGGGGTAACTCCTGAATGGACTTGATTTTGGACGGGTCCAACTCAATGCCCCGTCGGCTGACGATGAATCCTAGCAACTTTCCTGATGGAACTCCGAATGCGCATTTGGCCGGATTGAGCTTGATGTCGTACCTTCGAAGTCTTTGAAAGAACTTCCCGAGGTCGGCAACATGGTCTTCTTGACGTCTAGATTTTATGATCACATCATCCACGTACACTTCAATCTCCTTGTGTATCATGTCATGGAATACCGTAGTCATCGCCCTCATATATGTTGCCCCTGCATTCTTCAAACCAAACGGCATCACTCGGTAGCAATAAGTCCCCCACGGTGTGATAAAAGCCGTCTTTTCTGCGTCCTCTTCATCCATCAAAATCTGATGATATCCCGCATAACAGTCCACAAAGGATCCGATTTCGCGTCCGGCGCAATTATCAATCAGGATATGGATATTGGGAAGCGGGAAATTATCCTTAGGACTCGCCTTGTTGAGATTGCGATAGTCCACGCATACTCTGATCTTTCCGTCTTTCTTTGGCACCGGTACTACGTTAGCCAACCATTCAGGGTATCGAGTGACACGAATGACTTTCGCCTGCAACTGCTTGGTTACTTCCTCCTTAATCTTTACACTCATCTCCGTCTTGAATTTCCGCAGCTTCTGCTTGACGGGAGGATATGCCGGATCAGTGGGTAATTTATGAACCACTAGATCAGTGCTGAGTCCCGGCATGTCGTCGTACGACCATGCGAAAATGTCTTTAAACTCCATGAGTGTTTTGATCAACTCTTCTCTCAGATTGGGTTCAATATGGACACTTATTCGGGTTTCTTTGACGTCATCCGCATTCCCTAGATTAACGGCCTCGGTATCATTTAAATTCGGTTTGGGTTTTTCCTCGAAGTGACTTAATTCTTCACCGATTTCTTCTACGGCTTCATCATCGCCGTACTCTGACTCACTCTCGTCACTTCTTATTTCATGCGTTATTATTTCCAAACCCGATTGACTTTCTAGACTGGGTTGATTAATCTTTAAGCACGCCATATCATTAAGATCAGTTGCAAGAAGGCTGTTCAGAAAAGTAAAAGGAAGGAAAAATAAACAAAATTAGACACGAAGGGAATCAAATTTCATTAAATGGGAACTGTACAAGGGAAAACAAACTGCAAACTTAAATCAAAAATGAACTAAAAACAACTGGATTTTACTCCGGGGACAAACCCCCAACACAAAATTTCGAAAGAAAAACAATCCAAGACAAACTACCAAGACTCCTTCCGAACAGGGAGAGGAGTAGCCTTCCAGTTATTCAGTTTTGCCTTTGGTCCCACAAACTGTATCTCGGCATGACTGGATCCTTCACCATCCTCGAGCATACATACATCTGTGAATAGGTCCTCGAACTTCCTGAAGAACTCTTCGTCTGGCCCGATCGTAGGACCGGGAATCTTTGTCGTTGGATGTCCTCTTGCTCCGGACCTGACAAAAGATTGGGAAAGGCGTGGAACAGGCTTTGGGAGCACCCATGTTTTCTGCTTGCTCCTCTTTGCTCGCCGGATGTCCTCTGAGGTTGGCTGGAATCCCAAGCCGAAGGTTCCCAAGTTTTCGACCACCGATACCGGTTGTATGATTCCTTGCAGAGATGCACCTAGACCTTTACCGGGTATGAAACCATGTCGCAACATTTCATGAGCCACCATGACATCTGCAGTAATTGTCCTGTCATCGGGAATGCATTCCCCTTCCGGAACTCGGTTGGCGGACACCACATCGCAGACCTGATATACCCACGGCCCAACATCTTCTTCTGTTTCAACAAAGGGGATGATGGTGCCTGATTGTAGATCGTTCTCTCCATGGACGACGATCTCCTGTTGATCCCACTCAAACTTAACGAGTTGGTGTAAGCTGGATGGAACTGCTCTTGCGGCATGGATCCATGGTCGCCCTATCAGGAGGTTATATGACACCACCATGTCCAGCACCTGGAATTCCATGGTGAACTCTACTGGCCCAATCGTCAAGATCAACACTATGTCCCCAACCGATGCCTTGCCTCCTCCGTCAAACCCTCGAACACATACGTTGTTCTTGCGTACCCTGCCGATGTCCACTTTCAACTTGTCCAGTGTAGAGAGAGGACAAATGTTAGCACTGGACCCATTATCGACGAGGACTTTGGTAACCACCGCCTCCTCACACTTCACCGTAAGATATAAAGCCTTGTTGTGCTCGGTGCCTTCCTCAGGCAACTCATCATCGGTGAAGGTGATCCGATTTGCTTCGAAGATCCTATTGGTGATCTTCTCCAAATGGCTCACCGAGATTTTATCCGGTACATGTGCCTCATTCAGGACTTTCATCAATGCTTGCCGATGTTCTTCCGAATGTATCAGCAAGGATAGCAATGATATTTGCGCCGGAGTCTTCTTCAACTGCTCTAAGACAGAGTAGTCATGCAGCTTCATCTTTTTCAAGAATTCTTCCGCCTCTTCATCAGTGACCGGCTTTTTCAATGCTGCCGGAGTGGTCTTCCTCAATTCCGCAGGGGCAAAACATCTCCCCGAGCGGGTCAACCCTTGGGCTTCACAAACTTCCTCTTTCACTTCCTTTCCTTTGTAGTTCGTTGTAATCCGAGCATAATTCCATGGAACAGCCCGGCTATCAGTTATTGGCAACTGTGTTGCTGGCTGGATGATGAAAGGATCCATTCGAACGCCTGCTACTGTCAAGATGGGCTTGATTGCTGCCCCTGGTACAACTATCTTGGCTTCCCCCGGCTTCACCGGTACTTCGTTCACACTTCCCTTTCCCGCTTCCGACCCTCCTGGTATGTCCTTCTTGCAACTGGGTGACTCATCAAGGCTTGGCCCTTTTCTCGTTCCTACCCCGCTAGACTTAATCATCATTACAGTCTGAGAGGCTTTCTCATTTCCTTCCTCCGCCCGTACCAACTCGATCATATTGGTCTCATGATGAGTTGGAAGCGGGTTTTGGTTGATGTTGGGCTCTGTTGGAGTCTGGACCTCAATCCTGCGAGTGTCAATGAGCTCCTGGATGGCCGTCTTCAACCTCCAACACTTTTCTGTATCGTGTCCCGGACATCCCGAGCAGTAGGCACAATTTACGGAGTGGTCCAGGTTCTTCGGAGGAGGGTTTGGCAGCTTAGCTTCAACCGGATTCAGCAACCCTACTTGCTTTAACCGGTGGAACAGACTAGTGTAAGATTCTCCCAAGGGAGTGAAATTCTTCGGCCTTGGCGCCCTGTCGCCCCTGAATGCCTGGTTTGGACGAAAACTCGCGCCCGAGGGGTTTCTGTAAGCTCTTGGGGGTGGATGATTGTTCTGCGGGTTTGGTGCACGCCACGGTGCATGGACGGGAGGTGCAGAATAGGACTGTGCGTGGTGGACAGTAAAATGGGGATCAAGTGCGGGATAGTAATGTTGCGGGTGGTTATATGGGTTGTGGGAGTAATTTTGGTGGTGAGGCCGGGGTGGGCTATATTGGGGTGCGGGGCCTCTATTTCTGAACCATGCCCCGGACTCGACGGCCGCAACTTCCTCCCTCCTCTTTTTCCCCAGTACTCCTCCAGTACCACTTTGGATAGCCTGAGTGGTGGCTTTCAATGCTGAGTAGCTCATGATCTTGTTGGCCTTCAAACCTTCCTCGATCATACCCCCCATTTTTATCACCTCGGTGAATGATTTGCCTACGGACGTTACCAGATGTCCGAAATAGGTTGGCTCTAATGTCTGCAAGAAGTAATCCACCATCTCGCTCTCTCTCATCGGCGGATCTACCCTGGCTGCCTGTTCCCTCCAACGGAAACCAAATTCCCTGAAGCTTTCAGCGGGCTTCTTCTCTAATTTTAGCAATGATAGGCGGTCGGGGATTATTTCAAGATTGTATTGGAACTGGCCGATAAAAGCTTGAGCCAAATCATCCCACGTAAACCATCTACTGGGATCCTGTCTAGTGTACCACTCCAGCCCAGATCCTCCCAGACTCTGACCGAAGTAAGCTATCAGAAGCTCGTCCCGTCCTCCGGCCCCTCTCATTTTACTGCAGAACCCCTCGGAGGTGGGCCACTGGGTCGCCATGCCCCTCGTATAGGTCGAATTTGGGCATTTTAAACCCCGCTGGCAACTGGACGTCCGGAAATGGACACAGATCCTTATAAGCGACGCTGACCTGGTTGCCCAAACCGTGCATGTTCCTGAAGGACTGCTCCAGGCTTTTAACTTTTCTGACAACTTCCTCGTGTTCCGAACTTTGGAAGTGCTTTTCCGGTTCTGCCGGATTATCCCAGTGAGGTGTATGTGATTGTGGTTCAGGAGCCCTAAAAGTAGGCTCTGGAGGATAGTAAGAGTTGTCATGGATCTGAACATGCGGCTCGCTGGCCGGCCTTTGCAGAGGAGCAGGTGGAGGTGCCACAAAAACAGGGGTGGCTGGAGGAGGATTTGGTTTGGTTGGTGGAATGTGGGCGGCATATGGATTTTCCCCCTGAAAGTACGGATAGATCGGGGCGCTTGTCGAAGGATCGACGGGCGGATGTTCCGGAGCTGAGGCGAGAGTAGGGCGGTTTGGTGAAGACTGTTCCCTGGCCCAGGCCAGGTGCATCTCTGTTATCTGTTATTTCAACCGGTCTACCTCTTCTTTCATGATTTGTAACTCTGATTTTTCTTCCTCGAGACTCTTACCAGAACTAGACATGCTTACCGTAATCGGTCCTTTGGATCTAGTACGGTAATGATGGCTGGCCAGTATATTCTGTCAAACCAACTGCTAAACTTTTCCGGAAATGCAACAAACTTGTTAGTTTACCGAGTTTGACAGATATGTTATAGCACGTTGGATGCAATGCACCTAACCAAATAACCCTTTCTACATGTACTCTTAACATGCGTCATTCCGGCCTTTTTTCTTTTTCTTTTTCTTTTTCTTTTTTTTTTTTTTTTTTTTCGACTATCTTTGCAAGCCTTATTGTTATTTAACCTTTGGATTTTTTTTTCCTTTCTTTTTAGTGGTGGTCGAATCTTATGCGGATTGCCTACGTATCACGTTCTCGCGTGAATCAGACCGAGCGTAGTTCTGTTAACAGGATTGTGGCAAAATTCAGTAGCTTTTATATCAAATAAAACCTTAAAGTTACAAAACAGGTCTTACAACATAAAAGGAATGCTTGACTCGAAAACGTAAAATAACATGCCAACTGGCTTGACCCAATATTTCAAAAATACATTTTTAATCAAAGGTCTACTGCTCTAAAATTCCTGGGGGCCCGCGAGGCATCATTCGGCCTTGCCGCGGGCCCGGGTGTGAGGTCCTTGTGTAGTCCCCTTAATTCTTCCATGATCCGATGAACATAGCCCATAATTGAAGCAAAAAGGTCGGCGCGGGGCATTTGTTCACAAGCTAGGCACTTCATGGTGACATAGTGCCCGATTTCTCCAATTCTGTCCTTGATCATGTCCCTTTCTCCGAGTAGCCGCTCTATCTGCTGGTTTTTCGCCCCCAATCTTCGAGCGTTGTTGGTGACTTGGTCTAGGAGCCTGTCTATTTGTTCTTGCAGTCGAGCCATCAGATTGTGGCAACGGTCGAGATCCGTTCTAGCATCTCGGGCTTGTTTGAAAACCCGCTCCCTGAGGATAACATTTGCCTCCCTTAGACTAGTGATGGTCTCAGTGTAATCTTCTTCCACCCGTTGTAGGTGAAGTGCATGTTGATGTGCCTCTTTTCTCCAGCTAGCTCGGATCCTCATTGTTTGGGCTTTAGACTCTTCCAATTCTCTTTGGACATCGGCAACTTGGCTTTTCAAACCCTTTATCAATTTTTCGTCTGCCCGACTCCTCAACCGTCTGTCAGCATCCCTTTTCATTTGCTGGATTTGAGCTCTCAGAAAGTCATTTTCTTGTGCCAACTTCTTTTTATCTCCTTCGTTGGCGGCAGTTTGCACATCCATTTCAAATTGGAGCTCTTGGGTCCGTTGTTCTATCCTGCTGATCTTTGTTCTATAGGCTTCTTCTCTAGCCAACCAGTCCCATTGTTCTCGTGACGCTCCAGCAAACTCCCTGAGGTGAGGCCTTTTTGCGGGCCTTTGATGCTCCAGATCTCTACTATACCATGCAGGATATTCCGACGATACTTCGCCCCGGGCTCGATCTCGCACCCGAGTGTCTATTTTTAATGTTTGACACTCACTCCAAATCTTTCGGACCAATGCTTCAGGGAACTGTCCTCCTGGGCCAATTTCAACTGCATGTGGGCTGAGGTCTTCTTCTTTTGGGATTATTTGGCATCGTCCCAACTGTCTCAATACTCGACCTGGTGCGTAGGGCTGGATGCTGTTGAGGCCCATTAGCAATAAATATGATTCCGTGGCCGATGCATATATGACTTCTTCCACGGGTAGCCAACCAAACGTCCATTCTATTTTGCTGGCTGGAATCAAACGCAAGAGTCGTATCCATCCGCTAATCCCCCTCTGGCCACTCATGTCCCTCGACCCTCGCAAGAAATTCTTCTATACAAGTTTTCTTCGGTGAACTATACCTCATAAATTGCGGATGACGACATAAGTGATCGATCATCCACATTTGGAGCAATACATTGCAAGCTTCAAAGAAGGCCCCTCCAGCTTTGCAGATAGTGAGTGCACGAGAGATGTCTGATATTATCATGGGAGCCAAAGTACTGTTGTTTTGTTTCATCAAAGTGCTGACGACCCCTGCCACTTGTATGTTGATATTCCCATCTTTTCTAGGAAATATCAATGAACCTAGGAAAGCTATCATGAAGGCGACGCGTCTATGCTCCTCCCATTTTAACTGGTTGTCTCCGCTGCAGATTTTGCTTTTGTGTTTGTTGAAGCCCCCATAGTGACCATATTTGTCATACAGAAATGCCAAAGTGCAGAACCCTTCTGATAAGTCTGGGTTGTGTACAGTTCTGCGGATCTTTACCGTATCCAAAAACCGATGTACCGTCACTACCCTTGGTGCAATAAGGTATTGTTCCCTCATAGGGACTTTTGGTCTTCCGACATATCCGGCTAATTCTTCCAGTGTTGGTGTGAGTTCAAAGTCTGAAAAGTGGAACACATTGTGTGCCGGATCCCAGAACGAAATCAAGGCTCGTGTGATGTCTCCTCTCGGGGGAATATTTAGCAGCCCCACTAGATCTCCCAAGTACAGCTTAACGGCATCTTGTCCTTGCTCGCCCAAGTCGCTCCACCACCTATGCAAACTTAAGGGGACCTTGTTTATGATAGCTTCGGTTGTATTCTCACTCGTGCTCATTCTGCACATTTATTTAAGGTAATTTTTAGATGAAAGCGAAATTTTTATTTGCCCCAAAACTATCTTTTTCTGAAAAACGAAACGGGCCCCAGGAATTGACTGGTCAAAAAAGTGGTCGTTAAGGCAAAATTAAATATCTTGGCGTTCCGCCATTAAAACTTATTTTGAAATATATGGGAGTTGGACCCGTTTAAAGGTTGCCTACGTATCTCACACTCGGTGAGAATCAAACTCGCGTAGTTCGGTCCGTCAAAACAACTATCTTTCCTTTATTGACTGTCAAAGAAAACACATTTTGTCAAAAAACCATTTTGTTGGCAAAGTCAACCTTCTGCCGTCTTTTATTGGCAAACTAAATTTATTGACTTGTTGGTAAAACATATTTTTGTATTTTTCTGAAAGATATTTACTTCCCCATACTATTTCCTTTTGTGTTTTTTTTTCTTTTTCCGTTTTTCTTCGGTATTTAAAGGAACCCGGTCAGCATGCCAGTCTAAATAAATGCTCACAACAAATATGATATGGCAAGATGGTCTTTCCTTTCAGGTTACCTGTCCTAGACGGACCCAACCCCTGTGTTGAGTCCCCTAAGTCAGAGATGATGCAAATAAACGTCCTGAATCTAGGCTCAATATCCTGATGCTTTTCAATGGTACTAGACCGTGTACCCGAGCAGACAACTCGGATTTGAGGAGGGAGCTACGTACCGGGGACCCGCGGGATCGTCCGGCTTTGTAACTTATCCTGCCTCTTTTCTTATTTTGGTATTGACACTAACAGAAAGGGGAGTCTCAACCAGTAAGCACATCCCCGGGGGTAAGAAGAGACGGGTTTTCGGCACAGTTTTGTACACAGTTCACGCAATATCAAAGCGGTAAACATATAGCAATTTGTATATACAGTGCAACTAGTATCAAAGCGGTAGACATGTAGCACATTAATTAAACATGTAATAAAATCGGATATAGACAAAACAACAATTTAAATGAGCTCGAGTTCTTAGACCCCGAACCGAAGTTCGAGGTCATGGTCCCCAGCAGAGTCGCCAGAGCTGTCACACCTCCTTTTTACGCACCCGCGAGGGCACAAGGGAGTTTTTCCAATTAAAGGACAATCGAGACGGGACTTAATTTATTTAATTCAGAGTCGCCACTTGGGAAAATAATGGTGTCCCAAGTCACCGGTTTAATCCCGAACCGAGGAAATTTATGACTTCGTAATACAGTCTGCGAAACTAGAAACCTGGATAAGGAATTCTGTTAACCCGGGAGAAGGTGTTAGGCATTCCCGGATTCCGTGGTTTTAGCACGGTCGCTCAATTGCAATTTTTGTTTCTATCTGATTCTTTTATATATTTTAATTATGTGCTTTTAATGCTCCGCTCTTATTTTTAGAAGAATTGCGACGTTACGAAAGCACATTTCGAGCCGCACCGTAACCAGTACGCCTGCGACTCTAATGTATTTCAGGTTTCGCCGAGAGTAAGATTTGGGTCGCATAAATGCACACCCGTATTCAAGAAAGTAATTTTTATTTCAAATCGTGCCTAAAGAGTCTATCGTCTATTTAACTTTGGGAAAAGACCGTGAAATTCACTAGACGGTCCTTCCAAATCTAAGTTTTCATGACAATTATTCGAGGGCCCCACAATTGTGTATTTTTGGCGAGGCTCGTCTCGTTTATTTTAAAAGGACAATCCTAAAGTGTCTACATTTTTCTATTAAGTTCGTCTCTAAAATAAAAGAGAAAAAGGTCCTAATTTATTGCATGTTTATAAGCTCGGACCCCTTATTAGTTATTAGATCAATGTGAACGGAAATTGCGCTCGAGCTTGCATAAAGGAAATTGTTTTATGCCCTGTTCTACAAACGAATAATACTAAAACTAAAAAACTATAAATAGCGTACGAATTTGACAAAATATCAGAACAAACTAACCATTCTCTAATTAATTTAAACCGACCGTATTAGATGAGTTGTACCGATGGAGTTAACTATGTGTAATACCAAAGTCATTTTGAACTTCATGCTAACGTTCATCACTAACGTTAGTTACTAATTTTATTCAAATTGCTATTTAAAGCGATGTTATTTACTCAAGTAACCTAGTAAATTCCGAACTAGATACATCAAACTAACATTTTTGGTTGATTATTTTTCCACCTAATCCATTGTCTTATACGCAGTGAGGGTGTTGTGGTCTCGAAATAAAGGCGAAGCCCATAATCACTTTTGCTCTAACTGATTGAGCCTATCACATACCAAACTCTTCATGGCCTAATTCATGGATCACTCATTGTGTTTTGCAAGAAAACCTAGCTGTAAATTATCTTCCTTAATAACAATTGAACCTCTGTTTTTTCATTATCATAGTAGAAGTATACTAAACCTTCAAATGAATGCTCACTCTATTATATTAACAATCGTTAAACCAAAGCTACTAACTCTTTGATTGTTAGCCACATACTACTAAACATAAGAATCTATTACTAACATGAAAACAGAACCAAATTTATCTAAAGTTCTGAAAATTCATTAGTGTTACAGTCCAAACCCATTGTTAAAAATAACGAAAAACTAATTACACATTCATCCGGACTTAACTCAAATCACTATGATACTATAAAGTTCGAACTTCATCACATATTTCTTAAATTGACATCAGTTTGCAAATGAAAACAGTAAGCTGAAAGAGATCCATAAAAGGGGAATCGTCACTTCAATTTACTCCCGTAAAGCATGAGTTTACAAACGTGTACCTGGAAATTGTCAAAGATGAAAAGCTACGGTATCAGCTAGGCAGTAATAGCAAACAACAGCAGCAGTGAGCCAACAGCAACAATACACCAACAGCAAACAGCAAACCCAGTGATAACCAACAGCAACAAACAACGACCAAAAGATAGACCACAGCAACCAGTGGTAGTTACTGCCACAATATGCACAGCAGCAACAACAACACAAGAACAACAGCAACCACAAAGACCAGCAGCAACAACAATAAACACACCAGTAACACAATAATCCAGCAGCAATAGTTGCACCACACACGACCAACAACCTCAGCAAACTAAAAGACCAGGCCAGCAGCAACACTCAAACAACCCAGCAGCCACCCAATAACCACACACGACCAACAACCACAACATACAAACAAACAGGAAACCAGTGGCCTTCTCTCACAACAGCAATGACAAACAGTGGTCCAAACTAATGGAACAGTAACCACCAACCCAATGAAACAGTAACTTCAGTCTATCCTGTTTGTTCTCTCTATCTATATTCTTTACTCTGTGTATCTCTATCTCCCTCTTCTCAGGTTTTTTCTCTGTATTTATAGCTAAAAACAGACCTTTTATCATTCTTGAAACACTTAAACTAATCCCCTCCACCATCTTTGCCCATGTTATTCTCTTATACCTCCACTACTACATGTCTTGTCCCTTCTTGTTTTAATCAAGAGTCATGGGTGTATTATAGTATTAATATTAACTCCCATGCTATATTGTTTGGTTCCCCACTGATATCAAATTAGTGATATTTAATTAACCACTTGATAGACCCTTTAAGTTTAACTAATTAAGAACCCTGCCATTCTAGATCTGCTCAAGCCTAAGCTGATTAAACTATCTGCTAATTGATTATCATACGGTTGTAACCAACTCTTGGTCAAAATTCAAATAGTGATTCAAACAGTATTGAAGCATTATGACTCAAGAAATGAGATTCATGTGAAAAATATACAGAACAAAGGGTGACATATAAGCAATTTGGTTCAAACAGAGAATTGGATTCACCAACAGGTTCGCTTCAATCACAAAAGTAAGAATAGGAAGAAACAACACTACCGGCACGATCCAAACTATTATCGAGTCATTCTAGTATCCAAGCATGGAAACTAATGGACGACACTCATTTAATTGATTACACAGGCAATAACATTCAGCAATCAACAACAAACAATAAGAATAAATGGTTCATCCAGTGATTCGAGTTGTATTTGACAAAACTGGAAACTTATAAACTAACAAATTACACGGCTTATAACACACACTCGACCACGAATAGAAACAAACTCGGCCAAATAAAAAGCCAGATGGAGAAAGTGAACAACAATGAGCAAAAGTTGAAAACAAAATTAATACAGTGACCCAAGCAAATAACAAGAAACCAAAGGAACAAATAAAGAGAGAAAACATACCTCCAAGACGGAATTAAGAACTAGCCGAGCGAGGTTCGAACCAAGACTCAAGACCCATTTCTTTTGGGGGATAAAACGGACTTTAATCGAGTGTTCCCGACTGAGAACACCCGACTAAAGTCGATTGAGGCCCCAATTCCTTCGCATTTCGGACAGAACCCAGGCATTTGTTTTTTAGGGTTCTTGGGCTCGGATTTGGGGTTCGAGCATTTCGGGTTAGATTCGAACCAGACCAATGTTAGTGGGAGTGTGGGGGAGGTGTGAGGAGGCTGTGGTGTGAATTTGGTGAAGTTTGGGACGGATTTTCAAATTCCGACGAACTTCGAATGGATATTCGAAGCGTTCGAGTAACGTTCGAATCTAACTAACGCCGGATTCATGTAGAGGGGGTGTGGGAGATTGTTTGGTGTTAATTTGAGGTTGTTTGGACAATCGCCGCCGGCGGAGACGATTTCCGGCCGGCGGTGCTATGGCGGTGGACGGCAGGTCTTTGAGGAGATGTAACAAGAATGAGATGTGAATTAGGGTTAGGGGGGTTCTTGGGTAATTAGAATTCTAGGATTAATCTAGACCGTTAGATTAAGAAGATCCGACGGCTACGATCCGTTTGCTGCTCAAAACGGGGCTGTTTGGATAATTTGTAGAGCTGGACTGGGTATTGGGTTGGTCCGAAATGTTTGGGCCTGGATAGGCAATTTGGACAGCCCAGTCCAGCTTCTCTATTAACTTAAAAGATAACCATCACAATTAACTAAAATTCTAATTAATTTTAAATAGTAGTTATCATGAGTAATTAAATATATATATATATATATATATATATATATAAATACATATAAACGATCGCGCAATTTGGACACACTAAAAATACAAAAATACAATGTTTTATCACTTATCCGTTTTTGTAAGGAAAGTAATTTACTAGTTAACTCAAAATTTTAAAATTAAGTCCTAAATGCTATCACAACATATATATATATATATATTCTCACAACATATATATATATATATTTTTTGTATTTTTACCAATTTAATCAAATAAACATGCACACACAAATACAAGTAATAAGAAAATTATCACAAATATCCGCAAATATTATAAACGATACAAAAATGATTTTATTTTGAATTTTGGGAGTAATTCACATGTATGGCAAAAATAATTTTATATACGCTAGACACTCGTCACAAGTCGTAATCCATACTCCAAAGTTTAAGTACGTAAGCTAGCCAGGAACTATGAACCAAATTCTAATGAAATATTTTTTGACACAACTAATCTTTTCGGAGTGTGTCTAACTTTAAGAATTATGTGGTAGTTCAGCGCTAGAATATTTGTATTGTTCTTGTCGGATTCTTCCTTCTCCAATCTTATGTTGTATTGTATTGTTGGACATCTTCGATTTCAAATTTGAACCCTTATTAATAAAAATAAAAAAAATAAAAAAAACATTCTCTCCCAATAAGGATGTTTAGCTACATACAAACTTTAACATATTTATTTATTTAAAATAACTATTGGTGGAAGTAAAAAAAAAAACTACTACTTAAAATCTAATTTAAAAATAAAATATCACATTAGAGTTAAAAAATTATATGATTAACTGAATTTGAATATCTAATACTTCCTACAAACTACTACTATAGAAAGCATCCAAGAATAATACTATGATTTATTTGTCAATATAGTTTGTGAAAATTATTGCATTAGTTTTAGGTAGATGAAATAGTTAAAGTGCCCAAGTGGCCAAGCTAATGTTTTATGGAATAAAATGAGTCCGATCCTTTTTTATGAACTAAAATATATGAGAATATTTTCTAGATGACTTAAGTTTAAGCTTAATTTAGGAAATATTTATAACAGTAACACACTTCAAAAGGAAATTAAAGGGAGAAGGAAGCACTCAACTTCCCTCCCCAGCATTCCATGAATCTAGTTATAATCTTTACATAACCCAAATGCCGAACCTAATCCCTTAATTTTCCCAATCCTTTCTTCTTCAATTTCATACCACTGCTTCTCTTGCTTTCGCTTCTGCATAGCTCTTCTCTTTACGTTACTTTTCAACGCAGCTTCATCGCTCTTCGCCGGTGAGTTTCTCAATTTCATGTTTCAACGCTATCTTTGCATGTATGCAATTCGTGTTTGTACAATCTCCTTCTTTGCATCCTCGAATTTCTCAGATCTGTGGTCTCTTCATTTAAGATATTTGTGAATTTCTAGATTTCTTTTCGCTGTGATAGACTTGTTTTGTTTTGACTGGAATTGGCCAAAATAGAGCAGAATTGTGGTATGCATGATTCATACAGCCAAAAACCCAACTAGTTTTTAATTGAGGCAAGTTTATTAATTGATTTTCCTTAAAGCTAATTAGGTAAGACAATTAAAGTTATTTACTGTTCAACAATTTATCCATGGAACTAGTGTTATGCTACCATTGAGTTCCTTTTAGGGTTTCGAAATTCCTCTCATTTACTTAACTAGGTAAGAGAAAGCTTGAATGTTGGTTTAAAGGTGCCATCTATGATCTAACATCCCGTGGGCGCCTACCTTTAGGAAATATTTGGACTAATAACCAAATTGAATTTATGTTTTCCTTGCTTATGTCCCCGTTGGTTTGAGACATCTCCTGGATTAGGCTCTACTGATGTATGCAGCTTGTAGTCACTTTGCCTAAGGGCAATTGCTTATGGTTATTGCTGAGGAGTTCCTTAACTAGTGGTGCTCTTCAATCATGAGATGTGTTATCCAAGCATCACCCGGATGTCTTCATATTAACAAAAAATACCAGTATTATCCCACAGGTAGAGTCTAAGTATAATAGTATGTGTGCAGACCTTACCCATAGACTATTTCTGATAAACTATCGGCTCGTGGAAAGATGCAAAAGGAAGCAATAGCAACAAGCAGTTACACCAACAAGATAACAAGAAAGCCGAAGTGAAAGATATAACATGTAATAATAAAAATCTAAAAAATAAGAAAATAAAAACTAACATTAATATTACTGGTATGGACAAGGAAAATACACGACTACCTACTAACGTTCAACCCTAATTCTCGACATCTACACACTCCTATCAGGGGTCATGTCCTCGGTAAGTTGAAGCGGCACCATATCCTATCTAATCACCTCTCCCGAATACTTCTTTGGCCTACCTCTACCTCTCCTCAGACCTACCAAGTCAACCTCTTATACCTCCTTGCTAGGGCATTTGTTCCTCTCCTCTTCACATATCCGAACAATCTAAGCATCTTCCGCACTTGTCTTCCGCGGGGGCCTTGCCCACCTTGTCCCAAATATTTTTATTCCTAAAGTTATCTATCTTGCTATGCCCCCATATCCCTCAACATTTTCATGTTACATTTTTGAAATTTATACCTAATATTGTGTTTTTGTTTTGTTTGTCTTTCTCTTCACTGCGCCGAGGGTCGATTGGAAATAGCCTCTCTGCCCTCTCGGGCAGAGGTAAGGCCTATCTACATATTACCCTCCCCAGACCCCACTTTGTAGGAATATACTGGGTTGTTGTTGTTGTATGTATATGTGTGTATGTATGTATAGTGTAGGATCAAAACTAGCGGAGATCCTCTTGAAGTTGTTTCTATGCCCTCGTGGGGGATGAACTGTTAAGAAAAAAAAAAGTATTATCTTACCTGTCCCTATTGAGTTAACCGTATTTGCGGTTTAGCTATATTAATGCCTTGTTCCAAAATCCCTAAACTAAATGGGACACATATAAGATGAATGCCATGTCAACTTTTTGTCACTAGTTCATGTGTCACGCCAGCTTTGTTTTTGCACAATTTTGGCATCATACTTTTCTGCAAATGAATCATGATAAGTGCCTGTGTACATTAAGCTCTAATTCTAGCAAATTACTCTTCATTGATAGGAAAATGGATGGATCAACAGTCCAAGGAGGGAGCAGTGTGGAGTCATTTCTGCGGAACTATAAGCTTGGGAAAACTCTTGGCATTGGATCATTCGGAAAAGTTAAAATAGCTGAACATACCTTAACAGGGCATAAAGTTGCTGTCAAGATTCTCAATCGCCGGAAAATCAAGAACATGGACATGGAAGAAAAAGGTATAGGAAAACTTGTAAATACTGTTTCATTTCTCTACAAGGTCTTGAGGGTTTCAAATATGATTGCTGCTATTTGGCTTGAGTTAGACAAGCAGAGAAGGATCTTAATTCTTATGCCACCGGTGACCGGCCTGTCTATCTAATCTCTCCTTATGCTTGTATTCTATGTTGCTCGGACTCTCCAAAAGTGCTCCCGCACCCGTGTTGGATCATTCAAAAATGCACTAAATTTGGAGTATCCGGCATGCACCCAACAACATTTTTGAAGAGTCCCAGTAACATAGCTGGAATTTGTATTTGATTCTCAAATATGCTCAGGTTTCTAGTCAATATTGTCAAAAGGCATGCATAGAGAAGAACAATGGTCTATGGAGTCTTTAAGCACTTTTATTAATACATTGGTTTACTGAAAGGCAAATATACGGAACTTTTTTATTTTTAAAATATACATGTAATGCAAGAGAGAATAATCATAAGTACATATACACCTTGATGCCTATGCTGAAGCACTGCCTAGGAGAAGTGAAACGCCTAGCGTACATTGCACCCAACTTCAGAGCTTGAGCGCACTTCAGAATAGCTTTTAGAAACACTCTTTCTTACTCATTCTTATGCTTTGAAGAGCATTGTGAAAGCAACTAAAATGTTGTGGCACTTACACTTCGTCGTTCATTGCACATTGGTTGGGAATGAGGAGGAGGGTTGACTTAGATAGCTCAATCTTGCAAAGGTGCACCTCTAGATATTCAATGGCTGGAATTAGAGAAACAATAATACTGATAATCTTTAAAGCCAACAACAACAACTACCCAGTATAGTCCCACGGGGTGGGGTCTGGGAGGATAATATATACGCAGGCCTTACCCCTACCCGATAGGGCAGAGAGGCTGTTTCCAATCTTTAAAGCCCTAAAGTAAATTAGTTTCAAAAAAATTTGGATATAATGTTAAAGTCCCAGAGGATATTATAAGTAAGTTAGAAGGTTGATAGTATTAAACCTGGATACCCTATTTGGTTTTACCAACCTCAATCCAAAGTCAATAACCAGGTGTGGCAGTTGCAGCTAAACAATCAACTAAGAACAAACCATTCGATTGACTGGACAAGTTGGAATTAATAACGTCAATCTTTAACAGTTTGTGATCTGAGAGTTCTCTCTTCTTTTCCTTTCTGCCATATTCTATCAGGAAGAAGCATGAAGTATGCAAGTGGAGAGGGACAGGCCCAATCTTTGCAGATGAAGACTGTTATCTAACTAATAAAGTTTCCTATGTGTTGCCTTCCTGATTTTCTCGATAAATTTCCTCTTTTATCCCTTTCCTTCTGTCTTTTAATCATCTTTTAAAAGGGAGTGGAATGTAGATTTCTGAATGATTTCCTATACGAATTGGTAGCTTGTATGTGTATGATGGAGGAAATTGATTTTGCTCTTCACATTGATCATTACTTTCTCTGAAACCTGGCTCATATTTATCAGATACTATGTTGTTAGTGGTTTTGTCTATAGACTGTATTAAGAGTCGTACAATGCTGACATTTGGCAGTGAGAAGGGAAATTAAAATATTGAGATTGTTCATGCATCCTCACATCATTCGGCTGTATGAGGTTGTAGAGACACCATCAGATATATATGTTGTGATGGAGTATGTGAAATCTGGTGAGTTGTTTGATTACATTGTGGAGAAGGGCAGGCTACAAGAGGATGAAGCTCGTAAATTCTTCCAGCAGGTGGAGTTATGACCTCCTTTCTGAGTTTTCTCATGCTGTTTACCTATTAATATTAATGGTACTCTTATTCTACAAACACAGATAATCTCTGGTGTGGAGTACTGCCACAGGAACATGGTGGTTCATAGAGATCTTAAGCCTGAGAACCTCCTTTTGGATTCCAAATGGAATGTGAAGATTGCAGATTTTGGGTTGAGTAATATCATGCGTGATGGTCACTTTCTCAAGACAAGTTGTGGTAGCCCAAATTATGCTGCGCCGGAGGTACTGTTGCATATAAAATGAGTTGATAATAATATTATTTAGGTCCTTCCCAATATCATGGTACACTGCTTAAAAGTTTGCTTCATTACGATCTTCATTTGTCCATGTAGGTGATATCAGGAAAGTTATATGCTGGACCTGAGGTAGATGTATGGAGCTGTGGTGTTATTCTATATGCTCTTCTCTGTGGCACACTTCCATTTGATGATGAAAACATTCCCAACCTCTTTAAGAAAATAAAGGTATGCAATTTGTTTGGAATCCACTATTATTAGGTTTCGATCTTCATACAGTTTTTTTGTGAAATGGCTGATGCTTGACCCTTGGTGTGACCACATAGCATCGTAGGTTCCAATCTTGGAAACAAAGCTAATTTTCCACATATCTAATGCCTATGCCCTATAGACATTTGTATTGGACAGAATTATTTTTGGTGGGACTGAAGTGAATGCAAAATTTGGCCTCATATCCTACGTTAGGTATTATTACGTTATTAGTCAGATACTTTCGTGTAGCAAAACTTTTCATAGGTCTGGCAGACCATAATAATATTCTATCCCAACTTCAGTTTATGGTCCTTTATTTTATTTATAAACTTTGTCCTTCCAAATTAAAAACAAGAAAGGGAATTGTCCAAGTGTACATAGTTCATGTGTTGAAGCTTCTCTCTCAACTAATTGCTATTTATGTTTATCTGTGTATTAAATGTCTTTAGGGCGGTATGTATACTCTGCCCAGCCATTTATCAGCTGGTGCAAGGGATCTGATCCCAAGGATGCTTATAGTTGACCCTATGAAGCGAATGACTATTCCTGAGATTCGTATGCACCCTTGGTTCCAAGCTCATCTACCACGCTATTTAGCTGTACCTCCACCAGATACAATGCAACAAGCGAAAAAGGTTTGTTGGGACCAACATCAAATGTATTAATGGTTTTAGTCTTTCAAGTTTTTGCTTTCTGCATTTCTTACAGTTCTGTTTTGTGCTTATCATATGAAGAGCTTGCATCTTGACAGAGCCATCATATGGTGGGAATGTCGAGAACGCATTCTAGGATGCTTGGATAGCTAAACGATCAACTTAAGCAGCCCCTATTTCCCTAATTGCTTATGCATCTTTGTTGCCTTTAAGGATGTTAGACTATCTCCTTATTCTATCTACCCTGCCCTTCTTCCCAGAGAAAAAGAGTGAAGGAACGGTTAAAGAGAAAGGAAAGGTAATGCTCATTTAGTCTTGCATCTGAGTTTGAATAAGTTAACAGTTGTTTTAGAAAACTGAACCTTGGGGAAGTTGAGAGTTGCTTTGCAACGTTCTTGTTATAAGAGCACATTGGTCTGCTTCCAATATATAATAGCTAAAAAGGAGGAGGGGGGGGGGGGGAATCAGACTTTGTTATCCCTTTAAATGCTTGAATATGATATCCTTTTTTATCAATCCAAGCATCGTTTATCTTTTGATACAAGGACAGAGTTCTTTCCTGCTGTTTCAGTGATCTGGTATTACAAATCTTCACTCACATCTGGCTGTTATATGATATCTAGGGTCTTCTTAGCATTCAATTCACGATTTTCCTCAATTTACAGCTTTAAATATTGTTATGAATCAGATAATCTTCCCTGGTAAATTAAAATATTTAATTGCAGATTGATGAAGATATTCTTCAAGAGGTTGTCAAAAGGGGATTTGACAGGAACAGCCTTGTTGCCTCTCTCTGCAATAGAGTTCAGAATGAGGTTGTGTTATGGATCCGACCATCTTCTTTCTTTTTTTTTTAAATAATCTGAACAGCCAGTTTGACATTTTTCAATGTTTCAGGGTACTGTGGCGTACTATTTGCTGCTGGACAACCGCTTTCGTGCTTCCAGTGGCTACATGGGAGCTGAATTCCAGGAGACTATGGTGCGTTTTGCGTGTTTTTGTTGAACGAATCTGCAGTTCCTTTGTGATCTGTTTCAGTAAACAAGGAGCGCATTTTCTTACCAATTTGTAATGGACCTCTTCCCTAAAAATATGGTGTTTTGAGCATCAAGTTAATTATTTAGTTAAGCTGGATTTTTCTAATCCTATCTTTTCTCTGAAACGATTTTGCTTATGGATGTTTTGATATGTCATTACAGGAATACGGTTATCATCAAATAAATTCAAGTGAAGCTGTTGCTTCCCCTGTTGGGCACTTGCCTGGAATAATGGATTTTCAACAAGTTGGTGCGAGACAGTTTCCTGTCGAAAGGAAGTGGGCTCTTGGACTCCAGGTTTGTGGACTTTCAAGCAAGTCACTATATATTTATTCTTATTTACTTATTACCGTGAAAATGTGCGGAAAGAAATTGGTTCTTGTTAACCAGTGGAGGGAGGGAAAGACAGTGTTTGAGAACTTGGATCTTCATAGGTTCATGTGGAACTTGTGTAAACATTCTTACGAGCATCGAGAAGATCTTGATTCATTGGTCAAAATCAGTTATCGTTTCATTTATGACATTTGCCAATTGAATGAGTTCTCAATTGAACTCCTTTAACTCAGTCTAGGTCTTTATTCTGATAAACAATATGCTACACTGTTTGTTTTGGCTTTGCATTAGTCTCGAGCGCATCCACGTGAGATAATGACAGAGGTTCTGAAAGCTCTGCAAGGACTGAATGTACGTTGGAAGAAGATTGGACCCTACAACATGAAATGCCAATGGGTTCCTGGCATACCTGGCCATCATGAAGGCATGAGTAATAATTCCATACACAATCCATTCTTTGGAGACGATTCAACCGCCATTGAGAATGGTGGTGTCCCTGTACCTAGTGCAGTGAAGTTTGAAGTTCAGGTAATGAATATCTTGCCATTCCGTATCTAGATTTCATATGCATGTGAAGCGCTGCGTATATGGTCGTAAATGATGCTGCTTTAGCCTTTAAGACTGTTAAGAAAATTTTGCATATTTTTTCATGTAGTAATATTTGATTTAAAAGTGAAAAGCCCCACATAAAAGGGTTTAAAAAAGTTGGAGAACCTCACAAAAATATGATTATCTATGAAGGGCATTGGATAGTCTATGTTGTGGCATGCAAATGACTGTCAGAGCTTAATTATGATGTAAACAGCGTCAAATAAATTTTATTTTTATTTTTGAGAAGCAAACAAGACAACACAGTATAAATTAGGTGAGAAAGAAATCTCTTCCATGTAAAGATGGTGAAGTATAATGTCCATGATCAGTGGAAGGCTTACTATTGGAGGTCCTGAAGCAGATTTTGTGAGTGCTGTTGTGTGTTTAGAGCATATCCTTGAATTTCAGTGAATTAATCGTTGTTTGTGGCACTGTTTCAAATTGCTTGCTTGCTTTTAGTTAGTATTCCAGTATGTTTTAGAAGCAAATCTGGATATATTTTACTTAAAACACAAACCTTACCGAATAATTTAGTGGTGGACTTCTATTGAAGGTCTTGTGTTAGTATTTCTCTCTTTTGAACACTATAATCCAGTTAGTCGATGCTGTAGTGCTTGAGTGACAGTACATTGTTTGGATGACCTTTTTTCTCTTTTATACTGCTTTAAATATCAGCTAATCAGCTTGGGTATTGTTGAAATTCCTTTAAACTGAGTTGTTTTAAATTTGTGAACGATTGCAGCTTTATAAAACTCGGGAGGAGAAATACCTGCTTGACCTTCAAAGAGTACAGGGACCGCAGTTCCTTTTCTTGGATCTCTGTGCTGCTTTCCTTGCTCAGCTTCGGGTCCTCTGAAGTCGGGCAATCTTGATCTAACCTGGAAAATTATTGATGCTTGCCAAGAGAGCTAGTCCATGTATATAGTTGGTATACATTTCTTCATTTCTGTTACTAAATTCCACCCTGCTTTGTCAGAGGTGCCTAGCAAATCTTTTTGTCGATTCGCTAGGAGTCCTAGCTTTTCCCATCTGTAACGTGCTTACTATAGTGTTCTATTGTTCTTGGTTCCCTGGTGTTCAGCTAACAGACTGAACTAATGGGAAGCATTCAAAAGATGATGAGTCATTTGACACCTTTTGTATTGTTTGGCTTTAATTTATTAATGTGCTCTTGCGCACCTCTCTCCTACTTAGTTTTTTATTCTTTTCGGTTTCAGAGGATTTTCTTTTCTTTATGTTCTGACAATCTGTGACAATATGTTGAGTAAGAACATGATTTATTTGAGATGAACGAGCCTTCAAGATCAAGAACATAGTAATAGTTTTGAACTCATTGGTTCTGAATTCACATGTGCTTAAGGCTAGCACGGTGCATTAAGCTTTCACTATGCGTGGGGTTTGAGAAGGGTCGGACCATTAGGGTTTCACTGCTGGAACATGTGACCTCCTGGTTCGCCTGTGCTTCCGTTATATTAATTTGAAAAATGGGAACAATGTCCCTTTTTCTTTTTATTCACATATAGTAATTCACTGGAAAACCATGAGGAATTGACCTAATTCAAATTTGAAGAGATCAAAACTTAGACAATAAGTCGTACAATATATTCCACAAACCAAATCATACGAATTCTAAGATAACATCTACAT
>JASVEL010002365.1:0-95091 GCA_032618575.1 Nicotiana noctiflora | reverse complement strand
TGTATTGTTGGACATCTTCGATTTCAAATTTGAACCCTTATTAATAAAAATAAAAAAAATAAAAAAAACATTCTCTCCCAATAAGGATGTTTAGCTACATACAAACTTTAACATATTTATTTATTTAAAATAACTATTGGTGGAAGTAAAAAAAAAAACTACTACTTAAAATCTAATTTAAAAATAAAATATCACATTAGAGTTAAAAAATTATATGATTAACTGAATTTGAATATCTAATACTTCCTACAAACTACTACTATAGAAAGCATCCAAGAATAATACTATGATTTATTTGTCAATATAGTTTGTGAAAATTATTGCATTAGTTTTAGGTAGATGAAATAGTTAAAGTGCCCAAGTGGCCAAGCTAATGTTTTATGGAATAAAATGAGTCCGATCCTTTTTTATGAACTAAAATATATGAGAATATTTTCTAGATGACTTAAGTTTAAGCTTAATTTAGGAAATATTTATAACAGTAACACACTTCAAAAGGAAATTAAAGGGAGAAGGAAGCACTCAACTTCCCTCCCCAGCATTCCATGAATCTAGTTATAATCTTTACATAACCCAAATGCCGAACCTAATCCCTTAATTTTCCCAATCCTTTCTTCTTCAATTTCATACCACTGCTTCTCTTGCTTTCGCTTCTGCATAGCTCTTCTCTTTACGTTACTTTTCAACGCAGCTTCATCGCTCTTCGCCGGTGAGTTTCTCAATTTCATGTTTCAACGCTATCTTTGCATGTATGCAATTCGTGTTTGTACAATCTCCTTCTTTGCATCCTCGAATTTCTCAGATCTGTGGTCTCTTCATTTAAGATATTTGTGAATTTCTAGATTTCTTTTCGCTGTGATAGACTTGTTTTGTTTTGACTGGAATTGGCCAAAATAGAGCAGAATTGTGGTATGCATGATTCATACAGCCAAAAACCCAACTAGTTTTTAATTGAGGCAAGTTTATTAATTGATTTTCCTTAAAGCTAATTAGGTAAGACAATTAAAGTTATTTACTGTTCAACAATTTATCCATGGAACTAGTGTTATGCTACCATTGAGTTCCTTTTAGGGTTTCGAAATTCCTCTCATTTACTTAACTAGGTAAGAGAAAGCTTGAATGTTGGTTTAAAGGTGCCATCTATGATCTAACATCCCGTGGGCGCCTACCTTTAGGAAATATTTGGACTAATAACCAAATTGAATTTATGTTTTCCTTGCTTATGTCCCCGTTGGTTTGAGACATCTCCTGGATTAGGCTCTACTGATGTATGCAGCTTGTAGTCACTTTGCCTAAGGGCAATTGCTTATGGTTATTGCTGAGGAGTTCCTTAACTAGTGGTGCTCTTCAATCATGAGATGTGTTATCCAAGCATCACCCGGATGTCTTCATATTAACAAAAAATACCAGTATTATCCCACAGGTAGAGTCTAAGTATAATAGTATGTGTGCAGACCTTACCCATAGACTATTTCTGATAAACTATCGGCTCGTGGAAAGATGCAAAAGGAAGCAATAGCAACAAGCAGTTACACCAACAAGATAACAAGAAAGCCGAAGTGAAAGATATAACATGTAATAATAAAAATCTAAAAAATAAGAAAATAAAAACTAACATTAATATTACTGGTATGGACAAGGAAAATACACGACTACCTACTAACGTTCAACCCTAATTCTCGACATCTACACACTCCTATCAGGGGTCATGTCCTCGGTAAGTTGAAGCGGCACCATATCCTATCTAATCACCTCTCCCGAATACTTCTTTGGCCTACCTCTACCTCTCCTCAGACCTACCAAGTCAACCTCTTATACCTCCTTGCTAGGGCATTTGTTCCTCTCCTCTTCACATATCCGAACAATCTAAGCATCTTCCGCACTTGTCTTCCGCGGGGGCCTTGCCCACCTTGTCCCAAATATTTTTATTCCTAAAGTTATCTATCTTGCTATGCCCCCATATCCCTCAACATTTTCATGTTACATTTTTGAAATTTATACCTAATATTGTGTTTTTGTTTTGTTTGTCTTTCTCTTCACTGCGCCGAGGGTCGATTGGAAATAGCCTCTCTGCCCTCTCGGGCAGAGGTAAGGCCTATCTACATATTACCCTCCCCAGACCCCACTTTGTAGGAATATACTGGGTTGTTGTTGTTGTATGTATATGTGTGTATGTATGTATAGTGTAGGATCAAAACTAGCGGAGATCCTCTTGAAGTTGTTTCTATGCCCTCGTGGGGGATGAACTGTTAAGAAAAAAAAAAGTATTATCTTACCTGTCCCTATTGAGTTAACCGTATTTGCGGTTTAGCTATATTAATGCCTTGTTCCAAAATCCCTAAACTAAATGGGACACATATAAGATGAATGCCATGTCAACTTTTTGTCACTAGTTCATGTGTCACGCCAGCTTTGTTTTTGCACAATTTTGGCATCATACTTTTCTGCAAATGAATCATGATAAGTGCCTGTGTACATTAAGCTCTAATTCTAGCAAATTACTCTTCATTGATAGGAAAATGGATGGATCAACAGTCCAAGGAGGGAGCAGTGTGGAGTCATTTCTGCGGAACTATAAGCTTGGGAAAACTCTTGGCATTGGATCATTCGGAAAAGTTAAAATAGCTGAACATACCTTAACAGGGCATAAAGTTGCTGTCAAGATTCTCAATCGCCGGAAAATCAAGAACATGGACATGGAAGAAAAAGGTATAGGAAAACTTGTAAATACTGTTTCATTTCTCTACAAGGTCTTGAGGGTTTCAAATATGATTGCTGCTATTTGGCTTGAGTTAGACAAGCAGAGAAGGATCTTAATTCTTATGCCACCGGTGACCGGCCTGTCTATCTAATCTCTCCTTATGCTTGTATTCTATGTTGCTCGGACTCTCCAAAAGTGCTCCCGCACCCGTGTTGGATCATTCAAAAATGCACTAAATTTGGAGTATCCGGCATGCACCCAACAACATTTTTGAAGAGTCCCAGTAACATAGCTGGAATTTGTATTTGATTCTCAAATATGCTCAGGTTTCTAGTCAATATTGTCAAAAGGCATGCATAGAGAAGAACAATGGTCTATGGAGTCTTTAAGCACTTTTATTAATACATTGGTTTACTGAAAGGCAAATATACGGAACTTTTTTATTTTTAAAATATACATGTAATGCAAGAGAGAATAATCATAAGTACATATACACCTTGATGCCTATGCTGAAGCACTGCCTAGGAGAAGTGAAACGCCTAGCGTACATTGCACCCAACTTCAGAGCTTGAGCGCACTTCAGAATAGCTTTTAGAAACACTCTTTCTTACTCATTCTTATGCTTTGAAGAGCATTGTGAAAGCAACTAAAATGTTGTGGCACTTACACTTCGTCGTTCATTGCACATTGGTTGGGAATGAGGAGGAGGGTTGACTTAGATAGCTCAATCTTGCAAAGGTGCACCTCTAGATATTCAATGGCTGGAATTAGAGAAACAATAATACTGATAATCTTTAAAGCCAACAACAACAACTACCCAGTATAGTCCCACGGGGTGGGGTCTGGGAGGATAATATATACGCAGGCCTTACCCCTACCCGATAGGGCAGAGAGGCTGTTTCCAATCTTTAAAGCCCTAAAGTAAATTAGTTTCAAAAAAATTTGGATATAATGTTAAAGTCCCAGAGGATATTATAAGTAAGTTAGAAGGTTGATAGTATTAAACCTGGATACCCTATTTGGTTTTACCAACCTCAATCCAAAGTCAATAACCAGGTGTGGCAGTTGCAGCTAAACAATCAACTAAGAACAAACCATTCGATTGACTGGACAAGTTGGAATTAATAACGTCAATCTTTAACAGTTTGTGATCTGAGAGTTCTCTCTTCTTTTCCTTTCTGCCATATTCTATCAGGAAGAAGCATGAAGTATGCAAGTGGAGAGGGACAGGCCCAATCTTTGCAGATGAAGACTGTTATCTAACTAATAAAGTTTCCTATGTGTTGCCTTCCTGATTTTCTCGATAAATTTCCTCTTTTATCCCTTTCCTTCTGTCTTTTAATCATCTTTTAAAAGGGAGTGGAATGTAGATTTCTGAATGATTTCCTATACGAATTGGTAGCTTGTATGTGTATGATGGAGGAAATTGATTTTGCTCTTCACATTGATCATTACTTTCTCTGAAACCTGGCTCATATTTATCAGATACTATGTTGTTAGTGGTTTTGTCTATAGACTGTATTAAGAGTCGTACAATGCTGACATTTGGCAGTGAGAAGGGAAATTAAAATATTGAGATTGTTCATGCATCCTCACATCATTCGGCTGTATGAGGTTGTAGAGACACCATCAGATATATATGTTGTGATGGAGTATGTGAAATCTGGTGAGTTGTTTGATTACATTGTGGAGAAGGGCAGGCTACAAGAGGATGAAGCTCGTAAATTCTTCCAGCAGGTGGAGTTATGACCTCCTTTCTGAGTTTTCTCATGCTGTTTACCTATTAATATTAATGGTACTCTTATTCTACAAACACAGATAATCTCTGGTGTGGAGTACTGCCACAGGAACATGGTGGTTCATAGAGATCTTAAGCCTGAGAACCTCCTTTTGGATTCCAAATGGAATGTGAAGATTGCAGATTTTGGGTTGAGTAATATCATGCGTGATGGTCACTTTCTCAAGACAAGTTGTGGTAGCCCAAATTATGCTGCGCCGGAGGTACTGTTGCATATAAAATGAGTTGATAATAATATTATTTAGGTCCTTCCCAATATCATGGTACACTGCTTAAAAGTTTGCTTCATTACGATCTTCATTTGTCCATGTAGGTGATATCAGGAAAGTTATATGCTGGACCTGAGGTAGATGTATGGAGCTGTGGTGTTATTCTATATGCTCTTCTCTGTGGCACACTTCCATTTGATGATGAAAACATTCCCAACCTCTTTAAGAAAATAAAGGTATGCAATTTGTTTGGAATCCACTATTATTAGGTTTCGATCTTCATACAGTTTTTTTGTGAAATGGCTGATGCTTGACCCTTGGTGTGACCACATAGCATCGTAGGTTCCAATCTTGGAAACAAAGCTAATTTTCCACATATCTAATGCCTATGCCCTATAGACATTTGTATTGGACAGAATTATTTTTGGTGGGACTGAAGTGAATGCAAAATTTGGCCTCATATCCTACGTTAGGTATTATTACGTTATTAGTCAGATACTTTCGTGTAGCAAAACTTTTCATAGGTCTGGCAGACCATAATAATATTCTATCCCAACTTCAGTTTATGGTCCTTTATTTTATTTATAAACTTTGTCCTTCCAAATTAAAAACAAGAAAGGGAATTGTCCAAGTGTACATAGTTCATGTGTTGAAGCTTCTCTCTCAACTAATTGCTATTTATGTTTATCTGTGTATTAAATGTCTTTAGGGCGGTATGTATACTCTGCCCAGCCATTTATCAGCTGGTGCAAGGGATCTGATCCCAAGGATGCTTATAGTTGACCCTATGAAGCGAATGACTATTCCTGAGATTCGTATGCACCCTTGGTTCCAAGCTCATCTACCACGCTATTTAGCTGTACCTCCACCAGATACAATGCAACAAGCGAAAAAGGTTTGTTGGGACCAACATCAAATGTATTAATGGTTTTAGTCTTTCAAGTTTTTGCTTTCTGCATTTCTTACAGTTCTGTTTTGTGCTTATCATATGAAGAGCTTGCATCTTGACAGAGCCATCATATGGTGGGAATGTCGAGAACGCATTCTAGGATGCTTGGATAGCTAAACGATCAACTTAAGCAGCCCCTATTTCCCTAATTGCTTATGCATCTTTGTTGCCTTTAAGGATGTTAGACTATCTCCTTATTCTATCTACCCTGCCCTTCTTCCCAGAGAAAAAGAGTGAAGGAACGGTTAAAGAGAAAGGAAAGGTAATGCTCATTTAGTCTTGCATCTGAGTTTGAATAAGTTAACAGTTGTTTTAGAAAACTGAACCTTGGGGAAGTTGAGAGTTGCTTTGCAACGTTCTTGTTATAAGAGCACATTGGTCTGCTTCCAATATATAATAGCTAAAAAGGAGGAGGGGGGGGGGGGGAATCAGACTTTGTTATCCCTTTAAATGCTTGAATATGATATCCTTTTTTATCAATCCAAGCATCGTTTATCTTTTGATACAAGGACAGAGTTCTTTCCTGCTGTTTCAGTGATCTGGTATTACAAATCTTCACTCACATCTGGCTGTTATATGATATCTAGGGTCTTCTTAGCATTCAATTCACGATTTTCCTCAATTTACAGCTTTAAATATTGTTATGAATCAGATAATCTTCCCTGGTAAATTAAAATATTTAATTGCAGATTGATGAAGATATTCTTCAAGAGGTTGTCAAAAGGGGATTTGACAGGAACAGCCTTGTTGCCTCTCTCTGCAATAGAGTTCAGAATGAGGTTGTGTTATGGATCCGACCATCTTCTTTCTTTTTTTTTTAAATAATCTGAACAGCCAGTTTGACATTTTTCAATGTTTCAGGGTACTGTGGCGTACTATTTGCTGCTGGACAACCGCTTTCGTGCTTCCAGTGGCTACATGGGAGCTGAATTCCAGGAGACTATGGTGCGTTTTGCGTGTTTTTGTTGAACGAATCTGCAGTTCCTTTGTGATCTGTTTCAGTAAACAAGGAGCGCATTTTCTTACCAATTTGTAATGGACCTCTTCCCTAAAAATATGGTGTTTTGAGCATCAAGTTAATTATTTAGTTAAGCTGGATTTTTCTAATCCTATCTTTTCTCTGAAACGATTTTGCTTATGGATGTTTTGATATGTCATTACAGGAATACGGTTATCATCAAATAAATTCAAGTGAAGCTGTTGCTTCCCCTGTTGGGCACTTGCCTGGAATAATGGATTTTCAACAAGTTGGTGCGAGACAGTTTCCTGTCGAAAGGAAGTGGGCTCTTGGACTCCAGGTTTGTGGACTTTCAAGCAAGTCACTATATATTTATTCTTATTTACTTATTACCGTGAAAATGTGCGGAAAGAAATTGGTTCTTGTTAACCAGTGGAGGGAGGGAAAGACAGTGTTTGAGAACTTGGATCTTCATAGGTTCATGTGGAACTTGTGTAAACATTCTTACGAGCATCGAGAAGATCTTGATTCATTGGTCAAAATCAGTTATCGTTTCATTTATGACATTTGCCAATTGAATGAGTTCTCAATTGAACTCCTTTAACTCAGTCTAGGTCTTTATTCTGATAAACAATATGCTACACTGTTTGTTTTGGCTTTGCATTAGTCTCGAGCGCATCCACGTGAGATAATGACAGAGGTTCTGAAAGCTCTGCAAGGACTGAATGTACGTTGGAAGAAGATTGGACCCTACAACATGAAATGCCAATGGGTTCCTGGCATACCTGGCCATCATGAAGGCATGAGTAATAATTCCATACACAATCCATTCTTTGGAGACGATTCAACCGCCATTGAGAATGGTGGTGTCCCTGTACCTAGTGCAGTGAAGTTTGAAGTTCAGGTAATGAATATCTTGCCATTCCGTATCTAGATTTCATATGCATGTGAAGCGCTGCGTATATGGTCGTAAATGATGCTGCTTTAGCCTTTAAGACTGTTAAGAAAATTTTGCATATTTTTTCATGTAGTAATATTTGATTTAAAAGTGAAAAGCCCCACATAAAAGGGTTTAAAAAAGTTGGAGAACCTCACAAAAATATGATTATCTATGAAGGGCATTGGATAGTCTATGTTGTGGCATGCAAATGACTGTCAGAGCTTAATTATGATGTAAACAGCGTCAAATAAATTTTATTTTTATTTTTGAGAAGCAAACAAGACAACACAGTATAAATTAGGTGAGAAAGAAATCTCTTCCATGTAAAGATGGTGAAGTATAATGTCCATGATCAGTGGAAGGCTTACTATTGGAGGTCCTGAAGCAGATTTTGTGAGTGCTGTTGTGTGTTTAGAGCATATCCTTGAATTTCAGTGAATTAATCGTTGTTTGTGGCACTGTTTCAAATTGCTTGCTTGCTTTTAGTTAGTATTCCAGTATGTTTTAGAAGCAAATCTGGATATATTTTACTTAAAACACAAACCTTACCGAATAATTTAGTGGTGGACTTCTATTGAAGGTCTTGTGTTAGTATTTCTCTCTTTTGAACACTATAATCCAGTTAGTCGATGCTGTAGTGCTTGAGTGACAGTACATTGTTTGGATGACCTTTTTTCTCTTTTATACTGCTTTAAATATCAGCTAATCAGCTTGGGTATTGTTGAAATTCCTTTAAACTGAGTTGTTTTAAATTTGTGAACGATTGCAGCTTTATAAAACTCGGGAGGAGAAATACCTGCTTGACCTTCAAAGAGTACAGGGACCGCAGTTCCTTTTCTTGGATCTCTGTGCTGCTTTCCTTGCTCAGCTTCGGGTCCTCTGAAGTCGGGCAATCTTGATCTAACCTGGAAAATTATTGATGCTTGCCAAGAGAGCTAGTCCATGTATATAGTTGGTATACATTTCTTCATTTCTGTTACTAAATTCCACCCTGCTTTGTCAGAGGTGCCTAGCAAATCTTTTTGTCGATTCGCTAGGAGTCCTAGCTTTTCCCATCTGTAACGTGCTTACTATAGTGTTCTATTGTTCTTGGTTCCCTGGTGTTCAGCTAACAGACTGAACTAATGGGAAGCATTCAAAAGATGATGAGTCATTTGACACCTTTTGTATTGTTTGGCTTTAATTTATTAATGTGCTCTTGCGCACCTCTCTCCTACTTAGTTTTTTATTCTTTTCGGTTTCAGAGGATTTTCTTTTCTTTATGTTCTGACAATCTGTGACAATATGTTGAGTAAGAACATGATTTATTTGAGATGAACGAGCCTTCAAGATCAAGAACATAGTAATAGTTTTGAACTCATTGGTTCTGAATTCACATGTGCTTAAGGCTAGCACGGTGCATTAAGCTTTCACTATGCGTGGGGTTTGAGAAGGGTCGGACCATTAGGGTTTCACTGCTGGAACATGTGACCTCCTGGTTCGCCTGTGCTTCCGTTATATTAATTTGAAAAATGGGAACAATGTCCCTTTTTCTTTTTATTCACATATAGTAATTCACTGGAAAACCATGAGGAATTGACCTAATTCAAATTTGAAGAGATCAAAACTTAGACAATAAGTCGTACAATATATTCCACAAACCAAATCATACGAATTCTAAGATAACATCTACATTTTGCTTAAGATGCATTATGTTTTTGCCGAGACCAAGATCAGTCAGTGTCTACTGATCTGTAAAAAGATAAATGAGAACACAGAGTAATCTTCATCTTGACTCTGTGAAAACAAAAGTTAAAAGAACAGAAACGAAGAAAATTCGTAGGAAAAAATGGTTTATTCTAAGTAAAAAAGGCGCAGATTGGTGGTAAATCAATGGAGCTCCAGAGAGACAATTCAGTTTCATAAGTAGTCTCTGATTGTCCAGTTTCTAATGAACTTTGTGAACAGTATTCAGTTTCCTTTCTTTCACCCATTTCTGTGCTAATTCCTTCTTCATTAATCTTCTTCTCATCGTCTTTACGGTTCCTTTTGCATGCATTTCTGAGTCTGCTTAATTGCTCAGATCTTTCTCCTGATTTCAGCTTCAACTTTAAGCATTCTGTAATTCCGTTAAATGCATAAAGTGATGCTGAGAATTTCCTCTCGTAATTCATTCTCCTCATAGCCTCACTTATACATGACTCGTCTCCGTAAAATATCCCTTGCTGATCCATTGTGTCTGTTGAATTAATCTCGTCAGCTATCTCAAATGGTGAATAATAACACGACGATTCAATTTCATCAACAAAGTGGAAATTAATTGGCTCTACATCTCCTATATCACTACTATCATTTTCCTCTTCAATCTCATCTTCTTCTTCTGCGTCTACTTCCACAATATTATTATTAATCTCTCCACCACTCGAGTTAATTTCATCGCTTTTCATCACTGGCTGAACTACACTATAATCGTTTTCAGTCAAGCATGCGTCCAAGGTGTTTGTGAAATTGTTCATGGCAATTGCACTCGTATTAGTGTTTATGCTATTATCAGTTATTTGATCTTCAGGGTCTTTGAGATACTCCATAAACTGCAAATCTGAAAAATAAGCTGTTTCATCTATGTATTCTTCTAACTGTTTGTCCTGATCACGAATTTCCACAGGCTCAGAAGAATCAGAAGAAGAAACAGCAGCGGCAGCTATGGAATTATTTCTAGCTTTGAGTCTATTAAGAAGAAGGTTGGTAATTTTTGTAGGAAGAGCTGGAGTAGAAGAAGAAGATGAAGAACTAGGCCAAAAATTTGTGCGAGTATTAGCTCCACGAAGTAAACAAGCAGCTTCATCATATGCCCTTGCTGCTTCTTCCGCTGTATCAAAAGTACCTAACCATACTCTTATTTTTTGTATGGTGTCTTTTATTTCAGCAACCCATCTTCCTGATGGCCTTTGTCTAACACCCACAAATCTTTTTCGTGCTCGTCGCGCTCCCCCGAGCGCGGCTGCTGTAGCTGCTTCCTTTACCATCTCTTCCCAGGCTGCATTCCCAGCTTGATCATCATTGTGCATTTTATTTTCACTAAGTCCCTCATTGGCCCGTCTTTTCCTTGCCATTTTGCCAATGTTAAGGTTGGGATAAGTAAAATTAGATAGATCACAAGAGTGAGGAATTGTGAATTAAAGTCATGGATTTGTGATAGTTTTTATGCAGAACTAGGTTGGTGAAATGGTATGTATTTATATGAAGAGAGAAGGGAAGATCCTGTGTCAAATGATAAATAGAGCTAGGAAGTTTCTTTGCACTTGTTAAGATGGATTTTTTGTTCTTTTTTTTTAATTAGTTATGCTTCTTGTGATAACATATGGAGGGTTTCTGTTTGATGTACAGAAATCTAGAATAAAAAGGATTAAATTTGGAGAGAGAGATGTAAATAATAAGATTTAATAGGTAGTTTGACCTAGCCAAAGAGTGCAGTTTCTTGATTCTTCTTCTTTGTTTATGTTTTAAAGAGATGTAACTTGTTTTCTAGGATAAAGTATGCGGCATGAGTTGGTCGCTACAATATATGTCACTTGTCTTCTTATTATATAAACTACAACATGAAGATAATTAATTCAGATTATGTGTCACTTATCAATACATTTATTAATAATATTTTTTGTTTCTGATCTTCGATTGTCATTGAAATTATCAGTTATGAAAGAGACTTGATGCATCATTGTTCCGTGCATGAAACACAGAGGAAACCATGGTGCAGAATGATCCTTAATTGAAAAGAAACTTAGTCTTTTAGGGTGGTGTATAATTTGGTCAATACCGAATTATCGTACCGAAACTGAAAATTTTAGTATTTGGTATTCGATATTTTGCTATTCGGCATGGTATTTGATTTAACTTCTAAAAAATATTGGTACTATTAGGAATGATATTTGGTGTTTTAAAATATAATATCAAAATACTGATACCGTACCGAAATATATATTATATTACATAATACACATATTATTAATTATAACATATAAAAATCTAAAATTTTACTTTTCTTTATTATCTAAGTTCATCAATGAACTCTAAGCAAGTGACAAAACATTTCTAATGATCAATTTTATTCTTTTATGTACAATTTTCTCTCCTTAGGTTGATATTTGCTAGCTTTGGACAAAACTTTTGTCCACAAATATTCCTAGTTATGTACTTTTGAGTACTTTAATTTAGAATATTGCAGTCTATCATTTTATGCACTAGTTGGTATTTAAACCGATAAACTAAAGTTACCAAACCGAAAGAAGAAAAATCGAACCATAACGAATTTAATTAGATACCTAATCAAAATTGTATGCCAAAAATACCGGATCAAATATTTATACAACCGTACTGACCGACGAACATGCTTAATATCTTCTCAACCAATAGTCGTTTGGACTTTTACTCTTCGGCACGCTCTCATATTATTATTTGCTGTATGTAATGAGTGTAAGTAATATACATCGTCAGTGTACAAAATCAGATCATCTATGATTATAAATCTTTATTTTAAGAAGGCTTATATCCGTAAATATTTTTTTGATGACTTAATGGTATAAAAATAATTGTACACTGATGATATTGTATAATACTTTTGTTTGTGTTAAAAGTTAATGAATATTTTACAAGTAAATCAATTGAAATAATTCAAGGGGTAAATCATAGCCAACCATAATTAATCACTGAATCGAAAGATAAATTTGAGACGTAGTAACTATCCGTAATGGGACAATGTAAACGGGATTTTATTCATCAATATAACTTGACCTGCCTCTCCTTAAAGAGGTTCAGGACCTTACATTAATCTTGTTTATTACTCCCCTTGAGGCCCCTTGAGGGGTACAAATTTCTATCTCTGAGAAGGTAAGGACTTTACCTTGATCTTATTTATATTGCTTCCCTTGAGGAGTGTGGTTTACCCTTCTCTGGTGTAACCGGAGTTGTGTCCCAGAAGAAGTTCCCCTTGAGAGGTTTTCTTTCTTGGGTTTTATAGTCTCACGCCCCTCTTTCCCATCATGAGTGGGCCCAGTAGTTTTTTTGGAGATGTCCTTCGTTTGTTTTGAGGACAGTTGTCATAAGTCGAAAGTCAACAGTGTTGACTATTTACCACAGATTGGTCGTGATGAGGTTAATTCTCAGGAACGAAATCATTGTTGAACGGTCAGATTTTTACCAATACAACTTTGTCATTAATTCTTTTTTAATTGTGGAATATTTTTGTGTGTTATGTTACGTGTTCAAGAGAAGATAACATATGTGCCACTTGCACGGCCAAATTATTGTACAACACTCTAAGAATTAATTCATAAATGTAGTTATGTTTGTGCTAAAATTATAAAAGTAGTTGTACATGTGTCTCTTGTCTATGTTTCTTATGCTAATATGCAGTTCCTTGATCATATGTTAAATATAATGTTGAGATATTTGAAACCGAACAACCAAAATTCCTTTGATGTTTTACCAGCTGATAGCGGCTGAAATAAAGCTTGTTAATTTTAATCGCATAAAGCTAATTCCAATGATACACTGCAGTTCTTTGATCATGTGTTAAAAAAATTGTCAAATTAAAAGTGCTCATAAATTGGATAATCATTAGTTAAGGCTATGATAACCAACTTTTGTTTTTCGGTACATGATCATTTGTTTGCATTTTGCTTGCGTAAATAAATTAAAATGTGCTTATACCACACACATTAAAAATAATTTTTTTCGTTGGATCGATATACCCCGAGGGACCACAAGCTGAAAGGTTAATAACTAAACTTTGTATGACTAGCCGAGCAAAATTCTGTAAAGTATTACTTATGCCTTTTGCTTTTGATTTCATATATGTGTTTACTAATGATTTGCTATAGTTACGTATTTTAGTAGTTTATTATACTTTAATTTGTTGTACTTTAAAATTGAGTTTGAGCTTTAATTGTTAGTGTTTTGTACTAATTATGTTTTCATGCCTTGTAGGAATGATTCCAAACTATATAGATATTATGGAATGAATTCAAGTGATTTGGAGCTTTGAAATCTGAGTAAAAGCCCAAGGAATCAAGTCAATGTCGTGTTCCAGGATCAACGGATGATAGTCAAAAATGAAAAGGAGCATCAAGTGGGCATACGGCGCATTGTCTAGTAAAATGCACATAACTTTCCGCTCAGAACTCCATTTGGGCTCCACAATATATCGTTGGAAAGCTATTTAAAAGGGCTATATCTTTAGTGTTTTGCATTTTCATGAATTCCTAATATCGCATGGCACGTCATCACATTGAAAATTCCTGCAGCCTGTCAGAATCAACTCTCTGAACTTCCCCATAAGTCCAAATATACTTCCCCATCAGCTCTCTGAAAATTCATGTGCTTGTGCAAATTTTACAGAGCCAGAGTCCTAATTTATTCCCCGCAGGGTACATACTTTTAACACACTTTAGAACTAGGGAGAGCACAGAGCCGCCGTGGAGATCGGGGATTCGACTTAAGGAGGCAAGAATACACTAGGAATAAGGCGGAGAATTCTTCTACGAGTTTTTCGCTTCCTCCTTCTTATTTTTGTTATTAGTTATGAATTGTAGTACTGTAGTTTTGCATACTATTATAAATAGCTAATTTGTTATCTAGGATTTTGAATGGAACCTTTTGGAGAATGATTTTCCCGCTACGTCAATAAAGATTTATTGTAGCTTTTTCTCTATTTGTTCAACTACGTTTATATTGTGGTTGGTTGAAGAGCTCTTAATTGACTGTGCCTTTTTAGTGTGTATTTCTCAGAAGAGCGTGCATATTTAGGTAGTTGTTGAACAACATCATTCCTA
Source organism: Nicotiana noctiflora (assembly GCA_032618575.1). Lineage (NCBI taxonomy): Eukaryota > Viridiplantae > Streptophyta > Magnoliopsida > Solanales > Solanaceae > Nicotiana > Nicotiana noctiflora. The sequence continues at coordinate 80,727 of JASVEL010002365.1, read as the reverse complement.
ACGTATATGGGCGATCAATACGAAGGGTTTAAAGGTGGGATTAGGGACAACGAAACATTGGCTGTGATACGAGTGAGTCGTACTTAATGTCAGCTAGCGTAGTACGGGAGAATATGTCTAGTAAATTGTGATAATTACTCGGGAGGGACTCATGATGATAGAGAATACTTAGGCAGATTTATAGAAAACGTAGCGGGAAGGATTCCGACAATAAGGGAAATCATAACTTTAGACCTCCTTAATCTTGTCTCTAACCCTTAATATCTTTATTCGTTAATTTACTATTTTAATTTGATAGTTAATTACTTAAACACAAGAATCTTAATATCTATAAGTTAGGAATTGTTCAAGCTTGTCTACTTGGTGATAGTGAACGGTTGTAGTTAAGCTTTAGTTTTATGTGAAATTCGACTCCGGACTTGTAAACCGAATTATATTTGCAGTGACCGATTAGCGTTTTTTATAATGTATAGTTGGACGTGTAACCGAACAGTAAATAATCATATATTTTACAGAAAAAAATAAATACAAGAAGAAACATAACAAAGAACAATTTGTCACTTCCAAATGTAAGGACAAAGGAAATTGATCTCCCCAAAGCGGCCAACGATAAGCCAATGGACTCCCTCACCATCATTAGCCTCATTCTTGAGTTCACGAGTTTAAGTTTTATACAATGATAATATAAAAATATTTATACAACTAAATTAGTTAAAAGGTAGTGTATGCAACTTTATTTGAACAATATTCTCTATAGCAAATGGTAATTAAGTATAGTTTATACTTTATACACCAATAACTTGTTAGAAAAAAACCATTACAAATTGCTCACTACCTTTTCTTTTCTAAAAAACACAAACATACAAATTGCTTAACATGATGCCAAATCGGTGGATTTCTTCAAAGCATTTTCAAAGATCAGGGGCAGAGAGGGGGGGGGGGGGGAAGGAAAATAAGAAACAGAAGAATGAAGAAAATGGTTCATCTTTTTCTTTTGGCGTCGAACGCCTATAGACAAACAACGATAGGCAAAACAAAAAACAGCTCTAAAAGGCGCAAAGATGTCCCTTGCGTCCGTTGTGCTGGTTTTATTTAGTTCATTCCCGTCAACGAAATTTTATATTTTCTCTCTGTCCTTCGGGGTAGGGATAATATTGTTGTTATTCATTGTGAAATTGCCGTAAAACTTCCACTAGTAGTTGAATGCAAGTGGAATACATAGGTATAGTGGAATAATTAAGATACCTTCATTTTTAATCATTTTAATTAGATGAAAAAAAATCTTTCCGGAACGAAAATTTATGCATATAGGATGTCGCATTTGCACAAATAGCCTTTTGTGAGACTACTATTTAAATTCCTTCCGAGTCAGCATAGTTAGCTATACTTTCTGCAAAAATCAAAATTTATCCGACTACTTTTAAAGGTAAAAACTAATCATTGAAATAACAAGCATATAGTTTAAAGAGTGGCCTCAGAAAAGGTCATACGGTGAAATGATTATGAACTAGAGCAGAAAATAAAGAATGGCTGATTTTTTCAACAAAATCAAGAAAGAGATCGATGTCAACGGCCACCCGAATCCTCCACATGGAAGTTCCAAAACAATCAATAATACTTTAGTCTCGAGTTCGAACCTTGGATGTAGATTGGTAAGAAACAGTTTCTTCTTAACGGGCTCTACATGGTACAAATTCAGATATAATCGGGCTTCAAAGCGGGTACGAACAGACAAACACCACCATGTGGGGAAAAACAATCCTCCACATGGAAGCTCCAAAACAATCAATAACACTTCTACATCATGAGGCGGATCCAGCCCTTCGGTACTGGGTTCAACTGAACTCAATACTTTTGTTGCGAAGTACAAATTTATGTGTGAAATTCATTATACTCGTAATAAATAGTAGATTTGAACTCATAACTTAAAAATATAAAAATTAAATGTTAAAGCCTTAAAGATTGGTTGAACCCATAACATTAAAATACTGGACCTCGAACCCGTCTCTATCTACATAGACATAACTTCTCGTATAGTAGTTTGTTAATTATGATTTTTTCTTTCAACCCATCCTATGTCTATGGTCTCCTCGACTTCTTCCATCTGTTTTAAGCAGAAACGCTAAAAAAGTCTCACTCAAAGTGGGCCATATATGAATCAATCAACAAGAGGCCATATGTCAAAGGAATTAACGAGAGATCGGGTTAACTCCGACAATTCTCCAAGCCAGAATGGCAAAGATCAAATAAATACTCATAACAATCCAAAAGAAAGTACTTAAAAGAACTGGAGCTAAAAAATGGAATCACACACAAATGGAGACTTCAGACAAAAAGATGAATATTTTTAATGCAATCATCAAACAATTGACCAATTAAGTAACTTAAGTAGAGCTTTGTGTGTATTACACATTTGGCACTTCCTAGTTCGTCAATATAAAAAAAAATTGGGACACGAACATTAATTTCAAAAGGAACAGGTTTTCCAGTTGGTTGCCAACTTTAATTGCCTGTTTCATTAGCTGTGGACTACCTTGCTTGCATCGTGAAGATTCTTGATCAAGTCTCTTGACAACAAAAATACTATAAACACTTACCGTAGTACACCTTTGGAGCAATATTTTTTATTACTTGTTTTTAATTCACTTAAACTATATCAATCTAGCTTGGAAAGAACAAATAAAGATTAGTAATTTTTTCCCCCGACATAAGCACGCTTTTGCAGTACTTTGTGGTTTTAGCTCTGAAAAGAGCAAATAAAAATGAAAATTTTTTTTCAGGCATAAACCCCCCTTGCAGTAGGCAGCGGAGAAACCAGATGTCCAGAAAAATTAAGACCATACAGTGATAATTGGTCAGTTAAGAACTGGTCATGGAAAACCGAAAGAAACATAACCATGAGAAAAACAGAAATTAGTTGCACCATCATGGTTTCAACTTTCAAGGTACATACAGTGCAATGCAACTGGAATATGGTGTTATCCAAAGACAGACAAATCTCAGGCTGTATAATTTATTACTCAAGCTAAATCATTGAACAATCGCACAACTAAAAGATAGTGTTATAAAGAGTATCAGACTGAAGTTAAAACTACTTACTCGTGAGTCCCATAATCAGATCATCTTACAAACCTGTAAAATCCACATGTTTGCCAACTAAAAGTATAACATAACTTCAACTAGCAATAGCTCAATTACATCCTAAGCATCATCTTCAGCAGTACGAAGAAGGGGAGTATTGATACTTCCACTGTTTCCAGAATACTGGGCACGTATTAGTGCTGGATCATGATAAGCTGTGGCTAATCTATCATGAAAACTTGCTATTGTAGGATCGTTTTGTTCCTCTCTATCCTTTTTTAGCAAACTCTGTAGTGTTTGTGTAAAGGCAGAAAAATGAATCATTATACACGTTAGGAAGGACGACCCAACTAAGGAACCAAGAACTGATAAGACTGCATTAAGAATCAATCACTATGGTAAGGACCAATCACTTATCATACTAAGTGTCATTAATGTTTTCTTAGCATCACTATACATTAGCAAAACACAACTAGTTATCACGAAGTTGCAAAATAAGGCAATTGTTAAGCAGATGTACCTCGACAGAGTAAGATTTGAACATAGGTAGGAAACGTCTTCGACAATAGCTGTTGAACACAAGAGTAAGGATTGGAAGGGGAACTATTAAGCTTGAAGCAAGAGGAAGTTGCTTTAGCCCAAATATTCCAATTGCTATAACATGCATCAGTATCAAGGAGAAGATCATCGAATCGTGTACTATAGGCCACAACTTCCCACCAGTCTCATACTTGGGTGCATAAACGTTAAGCAGCTGCTCAAAAAATAATATAACATAATCAACGTCAGAGCCAGCCCAGCTGAATTTTGGTACTTCACAAAGATCTCTCCAACAACCAAAATAAACAAATAAAAATTCTTTTTCAGGCAGTAACTTGGACAAAAATCTTAAAACAAAGAACTCTGAGGTCCTAAAAATTCAAGCATCTTGCTCCACTCTTTAATACATACTAAGTGACTCCTAATCATGACTTGCTCTGACATACAACATACTAACAGTAGGTTTCACGGAATTCTTCAGTGACCAAATTAATGTCGTCGCACCTAATAGAATAAGTAAATATGTCCTCTCTCTAACAACATACACTTTTAAATGAGTTGGTCACATAATTTAACATGGTAGGAGAGCAGGTAGAAGTCCTAAGTTCAAGTCTCACCGCCTTCAGTGGATTTAAATTGAAAAGAAGGATACAACTAGCAATGAACTCAAAAAAGAAGTTGAAGAAAGCACAAAATGAGGTGTAAGGCGATCCAAAAGAACATAAAGCAACTGAAAATATTATGCTTCAACCTGACATCATTTCAGAAGACAATAGACTTAGTAGGAAAACCAGACCCCACGGTGTGGGATAATGGATATGTTGTAATAGACTTAGTAGGAAAATTAATCCATCAATTCTGAGAATTGACATAAACATGGCATGTTACAAGAGGACTATTGGGTAAATATTCTGAAGATTCCAATGTTCCATTTTCTCTTTTTAATACTTCCTATTCCCAGAATATAGACTTCGTCATTTTTATGTACCCAGCGGATCAGAAGAAAAATGTGTAACCAACCTGATTCCGGTAGACGAGATATCCCAGACAGTAGTAAACCAAGAGGAATGGCAGAATTAGGGGAGCGAGGAAGAAGTATGTTATACCAAGGAGGCCAAACAAAAGAATCCTGGGAATCTCACTGTGGTAATGAACTGAAGGGACCTCAAACTCATCATCAAATTTCCTACAAATATTTCTCTTTATAAAATTGAAAATGAGGGTCGTCAGCCGAAAAAGTTCTGAAGAAGTGCTGGTCCATCCAGATGTAACCACATACGCGATAAAGAAAGTTGCCTGCACGACCAATAGGAAATCAATCTTCTCTAGTAGTTATGTATCATTCAAGCATTGAACCTTTGTCATCTTTCCCATTAAAGTCATTCAGCATAACAAATAGTACTAAAACAAGAATGTCAGATCCATAATACATATATGAGGTGTCAGAATTTTCTGCCTTCCCATTAGCATTCTACTACATTTCCTTCCTGTTTTGTCTGAATTGCAAGGACTTGCAGCTTATACTCTCAACCAGGGCATAGGTTGACTGACACACTTGGTTTCTGTCTTCTCTTTGTTAAACAGTCCTATTCTTCTCTTCACCCAACTCTTTTTGTAGCTTAAAATAAGTGGTATCTTATTATGGTCGCTAGTCAAAGTAGCTTGTTTGTCCCAAAAGGCTCCTTCCATTTTTCATTCAAAAGTTGATTAGCTATTTAGCCAAAAACAATAGATTGAGCTATACTTGATATTGTACAAATGTCAGAAACACATTTTAAGGATCAACTTCTTCTGTTCCAATAAGACGATTGACATAACAACTGAAACACTCACCTGTCCAGGAACTGCTACAGCTAATACAGCAGGTATTTTCTTGGGCTCAAGAAAAATTTCAGCACGATAGAGAGCTGTTCCGGAGAGCACATTTGCAAAGAAAATGTTACATTTTGCTTAAGATGCATTATGTTTTTGCCGAGACCAAGATCAGTCAGTGTCTACTGATCTGTAAAAAGATAAATGAGAACACAGAGTAATCTTCATCTTGACTCTGTGAAAACAAAAGTTAAAAGAACAGAAACGAAGAAAATTCGTAGGAAAAAATGGTTTATTCTAAGTAAAAAAGGCGCAGATTGGTGGTAAATCAATGGAGCTCCAGAGAGACAATTCAGTTTCATAAGTAGTCTCTGATTGTCCAGTTTCTAATGAACTTTGTGAACAGTATTCAGTTTCCTTTCTTTCACCCATTTCTGTGCTAATTCCTTCTTCATTAATCTTCTTCTCATCGTCTTTACGGTTCCTTTTGCATGCATTTCTGAGTCTGCTTAATTGCTCAGATCTTTCTCCTGATTTCAGCTTCAACTTTAAGCATTCTGTAATTCCGTTAAATGCATAAAGTGATGCTGAGAATTTCCTCTCGTAATTCATTCTCCTCATAGCCTCACTTATACATGACTCGTCTCCGTAAAATATCCCTTGCTGATCCATTGTGTCTGTTGAATTAATCTCGTCAGCTATCTCAAATGGTGAATAATAACACGACGATTCAATTTCATCAACAAAGTGGAAATTAATTGGCTCTACATCTCCTATATCACTACTATCATTTTCCTCTTCAATCTCATCTTCTTCTTCTGCGTCTACTTCCACAATATTATTATTAATCTCTCCACCACTCGAGTTAATTTCATCGCTTTTCATCACTGGCTGAACTACACTATAATCGTTTTCAGTCAAGCATGCGTCCAAGGTGTTTGTGAAATTGTTCATGGCAATTGCACTCGTATTAGTGTTTATGCTATTATCAGTTATTTGATCTTCAGGGTCTTTGAGATACTCCATAAACTGCAAATCTGAAAAATAAGCTGTTTCATCTATGTATTCTTCTAACTGTTTGTCCTGATCACGAATTTCCACAGGCTCAGAAGAATCAGAAGAAGAAACAGCAGCGGCAGCTATGGAATTATTTCTAGCTTTGAGTCTATTAAGAAGAAGGTTGGTAATTTTTGTAGGAAGAGCTGGAGTAGAAGAAGAAGATGAAGAACTAGGCCAAAAATTTGTGCGAGTATTAGCTCCACGAAGTAAACAAGCAGCTTCATCATATGCCCTTGCTGCTTCTTCCGCTGTATCAAAAGTACCTAACCATACTCTTATTTTTTGTATGGTGTCTTTTATTTCAGCAACCCATCTTCCTGATGGCCTTTGTCTAACACCCACAAATCTTTTTCGTGCTCGTCGCGCTCCCCCGAGCGCGGCTGCTGTAGCTGCTTCCTTTACCATCTCTTCCCAGGCTGCATTCCCAGCTTGATCATCATTGTGCATTTTATTTTCACTAAGTCCCTCATTGGCCCGTCTTTTCCTTGCCATTTTGCCAATGTTAAGGTTGGGATAAGTAAAATTAGATAGATCACAAGAGTGAGGAATTGTGAATTAAAGTCATGGATTTGTGATAGTTTTTATGCAGAACTAGGTTGGTGAAATGGTATGTATTTATATGAAGAGAGAAGGGAAGATCCTGTGTCAAATGATAAATAGAGCTAGGAAGTTTCTTTGCACTTGTTAAGATGGATTTTTTGTTCTTTTTTTTTAATTAGTTATGCTTCTTGTGATAACATATGGAGGGTTTCTGTTTGATGTACAGAAATCTAGAATAAAAAGGATTAAATTTGGAGAGAGAGATGTAAATAATAAGATTTAATAGGTAGTTTGACCTAGCCAAAGAGTGCAGTTTCTTGATTCTTCTTCTTTGTTTATGTTTTAAAGAGATGTAACTTGTTTTCTAGGATAAAGTATGCGGCATGAGTTGGTCGCTACAATATATGTCACTTGTCTTCTTATTATATAAACTACAACATGAAGATAATTAATTCAGATTATGTGTCACTTATCAATACATTTATTAATAATATTTTTTGTTTCTGATCTTCGATTGTCATTGAAATTATCAGTTATGAAAGAGACTTGATGCATCATTGTTCCGTGCATGAAACACAGAGGAAACCATGGTGCAGAATGATCCTTAATTGAAAAGAAACTTAGTCTTTTAGGGTGGTGTATAATTTGGTCAATACCGAATTATCGTACCGAAACTGAAAATTTTAGTATTTGGTATTCGATATTTTGCTATTCGGCATGGTATTTGATTTAACTTCTAAAAAATATTGGTACTATTAGGAATGATATTTGGTGTTTTAAAATATAATATCAAAATACTGATACCGTACCGAAATATATATTATATTACATAATACACATATTATTAATTATAACATATAAAAATCTAAAATTTTACTTTTCTTTATTATCTAAGTTCATCAATGAACTCTAAGCAAGTGACAAAACATTTCTAATGATCAATTTTATTCTTTTATGTACAATTTTCTCTCCTTAGGTTGATATTTGCTAGCTTTGGACAAAACTTTTGTCCACAAATATTCCTAGTTATGTACTTTTGAGTACTTTAATTTAGAATATTGCAGTCTATCATTTTATGCACTAGTTGGTATTTAAACCGATAAACTAAAGTTACCAAACCGAAAGAAGAAAAATCGAACCATAACGAATTTAATTAGATACCTAATCAAAATTGTATGCCAAAAATACCGGATCAAATATTTATACAACCGTACTGACCGACGAACATGCTTAATATCTTCTCAACCAATAGTCGTTTGGACTTTTACTCTTCGGCACGCTCTCATATTATTATTTGCTGTATGTAATGAGTGTAAGTAATATACATCGTCAGTGTACAAAATCAGATCATCTATGATTATAAATCTTTATTTTAAGAAGGCTTATATCCGTAAATATTTTTTTGATGACTTAATGGTATAAAAATAATTGTACACTGATGATATTGTATAATACTTTTGTTTGTGTTAAAAGTTAATGAATATTTTACAAGTAAATCAATTGAAATAATTCAAGGGGTAAATCATAGCCAACCATAATTAATCACTGAATCGAAAGATAAATTTGAGACGTAGTAACTATCCGTAATGGGACAATGTAAACGGGATTTTATTCATCAATATAACTTGACCTGCCTCTCCTTAAAGAGGTTCAGGACCTTACATTAATCTTGTTTATTACTCCCCTTGAGGCCCCTTGAGGGGTACAAATTTCTATCTCTGAGAAGGTAAGGACTTTACCTTGATCTTATTTATATTGCTTCCCTTGAGGAGTGTGGTTTACCCTTCTCTGGTGTAACCGGAGTTGTGTCCCAGAAGAAGTTCCCCTTGAGAGGTTTTCTTTCTTGGGTTTTATAGTCTCACGCCCCTCTTTCCCATCATGAGTGGGCCCAGTAGTTTTTTTGGAGATGTCCTTCGTTTGTTTTGAGGACAGTTGTCATAAGTCGAAAGTCAACAGTGTTGACTATTTACCACAGATTGGTCGTGATGAGGTTAATTCTCAGGAACGAAATCATTGTTGAACGGTCAGATTTTTACCAATACAACTTTGTCATTAATTCTTTTTTAATTGTGGAATATTTTTGTGTGTTATGTTACGTGTTCAAGAGAAGATAACATATGTGCCACTTGCACGGCCAAATTATTGTACAACACTCTAAGAATTAATTCATAAATGTAGTTATGTTTGTGCTAAAATTATAAAAGTAGTTGTACATGTGTCTCTTGTCTATGTTTCTTATGCTAATATGCAGTTCCTTGATCATATGTTAAATATAATGTTGAGATATTTGAAACCGAACAACCAAAATTCCTTTGATGTTTTACCAGCTGATAGCGGCTGAAATAAAGCTTGTTAATTTTAATCGCATAAAGCTAATTCCAATGATACACTGCAGTTCTTTGATCATGTGTTAAAAAAATTGTCAAATTAAAAGTGCTCATAAATTAGATTTTGCTTGCGTAAATAAATTAAAATGTGCTTATACCACACACATTAAAAATAATTTTTTTCGTTGGATCGATATACCCCGAGGGACCACAAGCTGAAAGGTTAATAACTAAACTTTGTATGACTAGCCGAGCAAAATTCTGTAAAGTATTACTTATGCCTTTTGCTTTTGATTTCATATATGTGTTTACTAATGATTTGCTATAGTTACGTATTTTAGTAGTTTATTATACTTTAATTTGTTGTACTTTAAAATTGAGTTTGAGCTTTAATTGTTAGTGTTTTGTACTAATTATGTTTTCATGCCTTGTAGGAATGATTCCAAACTATATAGATATTATGGAATGAATTCAAGTGATTTGGAGCTTTGAAATCTGAGTAAAAGCCCAAGGAATCAAGCCAGTGTCGTGTTCCAGGATCAACGGATGATAGTCAAAAATGAAAAGGAGCATCAAGCGGGCATACGGCGCATTGTCTAGTAAAATGCACATAACTTTCCGCTCAGAACTCCATTTGGGCTCCACAATATATCGTTGGAAAGCTATTTAAAAGGGCTATATCTTTAGTGTTTTGCATTTTCGTGAATTCCTAATATCGCATGGCACGTCATCACATTGAAAATTCCTGCAGCCTGTCAGAATCAACTCTCTGAACTTCCCCATAAGTCCAAATATACTTCCCCATCAGCTCTCTGAAAATTCATGTGCTTGTGCAAATTTTACAGAGCCAGAGTCCTAATTTATTCCCCGCAGGGTACATACTTTTAACACACTTTAGAACTAGGGAGAGCACAGAGCCGCCGTGGAGATCGGGGATTCGACTTAAGGAGGCAAGAACACACTAGGAATAAGGCGGAGAATTCTTCTACGAGTTTTTCGCTTCCTCCTTCTTATTTTTGTTATTAGTTATGAATTGTAGTACTGTAGTTTTGCATACTATTATGAATAGCTAATTTGTTATCTAGGATTTTGAATGGAACCTTTTGGAGAATGATTTTCCCGCTACGTCAATAAAGATTTATTGTAGCTTTTTCTCTATTTGTTCAACTACGTTTATATTGTGGTTGGTTGAAGAGCTCTTAATCGACTGTGCCCTTTTAGTGTGTATTTCTCAGAAGAGCGTGCATATTTAGGTAGTTGTTGAACAACATCATTCCTAACGTATATGGGCGATCGATACGAAGGGTTTAAAGGTGGGATTAAGGACAACGAAACATTGGTTGTGATACGAGTGAGTCGTACTTAATGTGCCAGCTAGCGTAGTACGGGAGAATATGTCTAGTAAATTGTGATAATTACTCGGGAGGGACTCATGATGATAGAGAATACTTAGGCTGATTTATAGAAAACGTAGCGGGAAAGATTCTGACAATAAGGGAAATCATAACTTTAGACCTCCTTAATCTTGTCTCTAACCCTTAATATCTTTATTCGTTAATTTACTATTTTAATTGTTAGTTAATTACTTAAACACAAGAATCTTAATATCTATAAGTTAGGAATTGTTCAAGCTTGTCTACTTGGTGATAGTGAACGGTTGTAGTTAAGCTTTAGTTTTATGTGAAATTCGACTCCGGACTTGTAAACCGAATTATATTTGCAGTGACCGATTAGCGCTTTTTATAATGTATAGTTGGACGTGTAACCGAACAGTAAATAATCATATATTTTACAGAAAAAAATAAATACAAGAAGAAACATAACAAAGAACAATTTGTCACTTCCAAATGTAAGGACAAAGGAATTTGATCTCCCCAAAGCGGCCAACGATAAGCCAATGGACTCCCTCACCATCATTAGCCTCATTCTTGAGTTCACGAGTTTAAGTTTTATACAATGATAATATAAAAATATTTATACAACTAAATTAGTTAAAAGGTAGTGTATGCAACTTTATTTGAACAATATTCTCTATAGCAAATGGTAATTAAGTATAGTTTATACTTTATACACCAATAACTTGTTAGAAAAAAACCATTACAAATTGCTCACTACCTTTTCTTTTCTAAAAAACACAAACATACAAATTGCTTAACATGATGCCAAATCGGTGGATTTCTTCAAAGCATTTTCAAAGATCAGGGGCAGAGAGGGGGGGGGGAGGAAAATAAGAAACAGAAGAATGAAGAAAATGGTTCATCTTTTTCTTTTGGCGTCGAACGCCTATAGACAAACAACGATAGGCAAAACAAAAAACAGCTCTAAAAGGCGCAAAGATGTCCCTTGCGTCCGTTGTGCTGGTTTTATTTAGTTCATTCCCGTCAACGAAATTTTATATTTTCTCTCTGTCCTTCGGGGTAGGGATAATATTGTTGTTATTCATTGTGAAATTGCCGTAAAACTTCCACTAGTAGTTGAATGCAAGTGGAATACATAGGTATAGTGGAATAATTAAGATACCTTCATTTTTAATCATTTTAATTAGATGAAAAAAAATCTTTCCGGAACGAAAATTTATGCATATAGGATGTCGCATTTGCACAAATAGCCTTTTGTGAGACTACTATTTAAATTCCTTCCGAGTCAGCATAGTTAGCTATACTTTCTGCAAAAATCAAAATTTATCCGACTACTTTTAAAGGTAAAAACTAATCATTGAAATAACAAGCATATAGTTTAAAGAGTGGCCTCAGAAAAGGTCATACGGTGAAATGATTATGAACTAGAGCAGAAAATAAAGAATGGCTGATTTTTTCAACAAAATCAAGAAAGAGATCGATGTCAACGGCCACCCGAATCCTCCACATGGAAGTTCCAAAACAATCAATAATACTTTAGTCTCGAGTTCGAACCTTGGATGTAGATTGGTAAGAAACAGTTTCTTCTTAACGGGCTCTACATGGTACAAATTCAGATATAATCGGGCTTCAAAGCGGGTACGAACAGACAAACACCACCATGTGGGGAAAAACAATCCTCCACATGGAAGCTCCAAAACAATCAATAACACTTCTACATCATGAGGCGGATCCAGCCCTTCGGTACTGGGTTCAACTGAACTCAATACTTTTGTTGCGAAGTACAAATTTATGTGTGAAATTCATTATACTCGTAATAAATAGTAGATTTGAACTCATAACTTAAAAATATAAAAATTAAATGTTAAAGCCTTAAAGATTGGTTGAACCCATAACATTAAAATACTGGACCTCGAACCCGTCTCTATCTACATAGACATAACTTCTCGTATAGTAGTTTGTTAATTATGATTTTTTCTTTCAACCCATCCTATGTCTATGGTCTCCTCGACTTCTTCCATCTGTTTTAAGCAGAAACGCTAAAAAAGTCTCACTCAAAGTGGGCCATATATGAATCAATCAACAAGAGGCCATATGTCAAAGGAATTAACGAGAGATCGGGTTAACTCCGACAATTCTCCAAGCCAGAATGGCAAAGATCAAATAAATACTCATAACAATCCAAAAGAAAGTACTTAAAAGAACTGGAGCTAAAAAATGGAATCACACACAAATGGAGACTTCAGACAAAAAGATGAATATTTTTAATGCAATCATCAAACAATTGACCAATTAAGTAACTTAAGTAGAGCTTTGTGTGTATTACACATTTGGCACTTCCTAGTTCGTCAATATAAAAAAAAATTGGGACACGAACATTAATTTCAAAAGGAACAGGTTTTCCAGTTGGTTGCCAACTTTAATTGCCTGTTTCATTAGCTGTGGACTACCTTGCTTGCATCGTGAAGATTCTTGATCAAGTCTCTTGACAACAAAAATACTATAAACACTTACCGTAGTACACCTTTGGAGCAATATTTTTTATTACTTGTTTTTAATTCACTTAAACTATATCAATCTAGCTTGGAAAGAACAAATAAAGATTAGTAATTTTTTCCCCCGACATAAGCACGCTTTTGCAGTACTTTGTGGTTTTAGCTCTGAAAAGAGCAAATAAAAATGAAAATTTTTTTTCAGGCATAAACCCCCCTTGCAGTAGGCAGCGGAGAAACCAGATGTCCAGAAAAATTAAGACCATACAGTGATGATTGGTCAGTTAAGAACTGGTCATGGAAAACCGAAAGAAACATAACCATGAGAAAAACAGAAATTAGTTGCACCATCATGGTTTCAACTTTCAAGGTACATACAGTGCAATGCAACTGGAATATGGTGTTATCCAAAGACAGACAAATCTCAGGCTGTATAATTTATTACTCAAGCTAAATCATTGAACAATCGCACAACTAAAAGATAGTGTTATAAAGAGTATCAGACTGAAGTTAAAACTACTTACTCGTGAGTCCCATAATCAGATCATCTTACAAACCTGTAAAATCCACATGTTTGCCAACTAAAAGTATAACATAACTTCAACTAGCAATAGCTCAATTACATCCTAAGCATCATCTTCAGCAGTACGAAGAAGGGGAGTATTGATACTTCCACTGTTTCCAGAATACTGGGCACGTATTAGTGCTGGATCATGATAAGCTGTGGCTAATCTATCATGAAAACTTGCTATTGTAGGATCGTTTTGTTCCTCTCTATCCTTTTTTAGCAAACTCTGTAGTGTTTGTGTAAAGGCAGAAAAATGAATCATTATACACGTTAGGAAGGACGACCCAACTAAGGAACCAAGAACTGATAAGACTGCATTAAGAATCAATCACTATGGTAAGGACCAATCACTTATCATACTAAGTGTCATTAATGTTTTCTTAGCATCACTATACATTAGCAAAACACAACTAGTTATCACGAAGTTGCAAAATAAGGCAATTGTTAAGCAGATGTACCTCGACAGAGTAAGATTTGAACATAGGTAGGAAACGTCTTCGACAATAGCTGTTGAACACAAGAGTAAGGATTGGAAGGGGAACTATTAAGCTTGAAGCAAGAGGAAGTTGCTTTAGCCCAAATATTCCAATTGCTATAACATGCATCAGTATCAAGGAGAAGATCATCGAATCGTGTACTATAGGCCACAACTTCCCACCAGTCTCATACTTGGGTGCATAAACGTTAAGCAGCTGCTCAAAAAATAATATAACATAATCAACGTCAGAGCCAGCCCAGCTGAATTTTGGTACTTCACAAAGATCTCTCCAACAACCAAAATAAACAAATAAAAATTCTTTTTCAGGCAGTAACTTGGACAAAAATCTTAAAACAAAGAACTCTGAGGTCCTAAAAATTCAAGCATCTTGCTCCACTCTTTAATACATACTAAGTGACTCCTAATCATGACTTGCTCTGACATACAACATACTAACAGTAGGTTTCACGGAATTCTTCAGTGACCAAATTAATGTCGTCGCACCTAATAGAATAAGTAAATATGTCCTCTCTCTAACAACATACACTTTTAAATGAGTTGGTCACATAATTTAACATGGTAGGAGAGCAGGTAGAAGTCCTAAGTTCAAGTCTCACCGCCTTCAGTGGATTTAAATTGAAAAGAAGGATACAACTAGCAATGAACTCAAAAAAGAAGTTGAAGAAAGCACAAAATGAGGTGTAAGGCGATCCAAAAGAACATAAAGCAACTGAAAATATTATGCTTCAACCTGACATCATTTCAGAAGACAATAGACTTAGTAGGAAAACCAGACCCCACGGTGTGGGATAATGGATATGTTGTAATAGACTTAGTAGGAAAATTAATCCATCAATTCTGAGAATTGACATAAACATGGCATGTTACAAGAGGACTATTGGGTAAATATTCTGAAGATTCCAATGTTCCATTTTCTCTTTTTAATACTTCCTATTCCCAGAATATAGACTTCGTCATTTTTATGTACCCAGCGGATCAGAAGAAAAATGTGTAACCAACCTGATTCCGGTAGACGAGATATCCCAGACAGTAGTAAACCAAGAGGAATGGCAGAATTAGGGGAGCGAGGAAGAAGTATGTTATACCAAGGAGGCCAAACAAAAGAATCCTGGGAATCTCACTGTGGTAATGAACTGAAGGGACCTCAAACTCATCATCAAATTTCCTACAAATATTTCTCTTTATAAAATTGAAAATGAGGGTCGTCAGCCGAAAAAGTTCTGAAGAAGTGCTGGTCCATCCAGATGTAACCACATACGCGATAAAGAAAGTTGCCTGCACGACCAATAGGAAATCAATCTTCTCTAGTAGTTATGTATCATTCAAGCATTGAACCTTTGTCATCTTTCCCATTAAAGTCATTCAGCATAACAAATAGTACTAAAACAAGAATGTCAGATCCATAATACATATATGAGGTGTCAGAATTTTCTGCCTTCCCATTAGCATTCTACTACATTTCCTTCCTGTTTTGTCTGAATTGCAAGGACTTGCAGCTTATACTCTCAACCAGGGCATAGGTTGACTGACACACTTGGTTTCTGTCTTCTCTTTGTTAAACAGTCCTATTCTTCTCTTCACCCAACTCTTTTTGTAGCTTAAAATAAGTGGTATCTTATTATGGTCGCTAGTCAAAGTAGCTTGTTTGTCCCAAAAGGCTCCTTCCATTTTTCATTCAAAAGTTGATTAGCTATTTAGCCAAAAACAATAGATTGAGCTATACTTGATATTGTACAAATGTCAGAAACACATTTTAAGGATCAACTTCTTCTGTTCCAATAAGACGATTGACATAACAACTGAAACACTCACCTGTCCAGGAACTGCTACAGCTAATACAGCAGGTATTTTCTTGGGCTCAAGAAAAATTTCAGCACGATAGAGAGCTGTTCCGGAGAGCACATTTGCAAAGAAAATGTTCCATATAGTAAACCACAAAACTTTGATGCATGCACTTTTCTGTATCTGGCTCAAAGCGCTGTACCCTTGTATGGATGAGAGCATAATCATTATGGATGGAACAAGATACAGAAACAGCTGAAGTACAAGACTAGGAAGATATCCGGTAATCACTTGGCTAACAAATGCTCTGCAAGGGACATTAACTTATTTTACCACCACGCAAAGACATCAATAAGTATAGTAACATGCTCGTTAAGCAGAAAATTTCCGAAGTATTCAGTTTTACCACTTACATTCTAAGTAAACCTTTCAAAAAGGGAAACCAGGTTTCCAACACCTCAAGATGTGTAAGCCCTTGGACAATTAAAACGGGTATAAGAAATAACACTGTAACGAGGATGCATGCTACTATGACAACCAAGTTGCTAATCCATCTCTTTAGAAATGATGCTGAAAAGAAAGGCCAATACACATCCTCTGGATCAGGAGCTAGCTCACTGACCCATTGTGTGGGATTTACACCTTGCTGCATGTGTATAGCTGTAGCAGCAGCAAAACGCGTCCTGAAAGATACAAAGGCAGCTCCTACCTCCTGTTATATAGGATATGCATAATTAATTGAAGACAAATTGATCCACCAAAAAAATTGAAGGCAACCAGACATTTATGAAGCCTTACTTAAAAATAGATGTAGATGAGCATGAAATCTAACATTGTTAGAGACCAACAAATTGGAAGAAACTAATTTTCTTCTATAATTTACCTAAGGCTCTTTGTTACAACATATATGTGACGAAAGCAATAACATGCGGGTGGTGGAACGGCTTCGCATGCTCCTTTTGGAACTTCTGTCACATTTTGAATTCAAAATTCTTCAGCAGGTGCTGTTGGTTCCAAATGCTCTCAGGATTTAGCAAATTTATCGGCTGGATGAATCACGTAGTTTAATTACATAACTTGGTTAAGCTTGCTTCTAAAATGCATCTATGACCAACTGCACTTAAATCCATACTGTTGAATGTAACGATAATTCTATCCACATATAAAGAAGAGTAGACACTCATGTAGACAAAATAACAACAACAACAACAACTACCCAGTATAGTCCCACAAAGTGGGGTCTGCCATTTTTTGTTGGGTTAGAACGAGTATGAAGTCAGGGAGGAAAAAGAGAGGGTAATACGTACACAGGCCTTACCTCTACCCGAAAGGGCAGAGAGGTTGTTTCCAATTGAGCCGAGAGAAGAAAAAGAGGAGGACATGTAGAAAAAATCTAAGTACTAAAGGAAAGAGTGCTAGCCATATCCAGATACAAATTCCGTATTGTGAAACATACATCTTGCATACAGAATAAGAATATGTAAATCCTGAAGATTACCTTTCCCAGAGTTGAAGATTGTTCGGCCCTTACATTGTCTTCTATATCTTCCAGCTTCTTTTCATAGTGATCAAGTATATCAACTCTGTGTCCAAAAAGACCCATGAAACCAGCACGCCTGGACCTTTCTTGATTAGGGTTTGCTGATTTCAATCGCACAAGCCTTCTTAACTTATCAGCATTTTTCTGCACGAAAGATTGGAGAGCCCGCCACAGCAAACAACAAATTAGTAAATATGAGGCTTCCAAATTATAGTTCCGTTTGCACTACTATTGTGGAAGACTCGGCTTCACAGCAAACTCATATAAGATAATGACAGATCAAAATGTCATAAAGTTTAAAGTATTGTTCCTGTAATCACTTCATTTTCAATATTGCATTCAACATTCACGTCACATCTTTTCTTGCATGTTGAAATTTTTTGTCCAGTGCAATATCAAATAACGCATGATAATAAGGACCCGTGAAGTACAACAGAATGTGGAGTGCACATAAAGATATTACCTAAATCTTGGTAATTGGGACGAAGTTTATTTTGAGGAACATAGGGCTTAATAATAGATGAATGCATGTCATCACCAATATGTTTCTGCTGTATCATGAGTTGCATTCTACCGTGCTTTATCGGATAAAGGTATAGTCAAGCAACTTCAGCTACCTTATAAATAAACAACAACAACAATAACAGCCCAATATAATCCCACTTAGTGGGGTCTGGGGAGGGTAGTGTGTACGCAGACCTTACCCCTACTCTGGGGTAGAGAGGCTGTTTCCAAATAAACCCCCGGCATCCTTCCTCCAAGAACTTCCCACCTTGCTCTTGGGGAGACTCGAACTCACAACCTCTTGCTCGGAAGTGAGGGTTGCTTACCATCAGAGCAACCCATCTTGTCAGCTACCATATATTAATAAATAAATAAAATAAGAAAGCAACTTCAGCAATCGAAAAAAAGAGCATTGGCTGGCCAAGAATAAGAGGGTACAAGAACACACCAACCTCTGTTTTAACAGGAAACAATAAGAGGGTACAAGCACACACAACTTTTGTTTAACGAAAGGGAATAATAAAAGAAATATGCCAACTCAAAAGGGAAAATATCACTAACAAGTGATGACAAACGGTAAATGAGAAACTACACCATCATAACTGAAGTTACTGAATTGAAGTTAGAGTGGCAATCATTCTTACAATGAGACCTTGTAGTTTGCTTGCTCGCCGGACAACCCAGTGTGAAAGATATGTTGTAGGATAGTACTCCGTGAAGAAACTTTCAACTGTTTCACTGTAGCTTCTTCCTGATGAAACTGGTATACTTCGAACTAAAATGGTAAACTGATGTGGATGAGGTTTTGATGAATAAAAGTAAGAAACTCTCTTTGATGAAATATAGTCATACTCCTGGAAATTAGGTGGCATCTCATTGTAAGTTGAACTTTAGCAATGATGAACAAGAAACAAAAGAAAGAATGTGGCAAATCACTTACAAAGTAAAGAAGATAGCAGACCACTGCCGTGAAGATATATACAGCTGAGAAATGAATCCATAACCTTGAAACACAAAACAAATAACTCTTTCAGAATTCAGTTAAGTGCCAACTACCAATATCAAATTATTTGTCCAACTCATCACGAGATCCTCTCTCAACTTCCATTAGTAATTAGTAAATGATTTATAGATACATTTAGTTCAAGACATTGACACCATAACAATGTTGATGTATATGATGCAGCATAATAGGTGTGGAGCCGTTACTGAACACTCTGATACACTCTGACAACGATGTTATTCTTTGCAGGACCCACTTTGAGCATTCTGTAGATAAATATCGTATAGCTTCAAGTGTCTGAGCATAACTGGTAACCAGGTGAGAAAATTAGGATGTATGTGATTTATGACATGCAATGTGCTATCTTGAGCAGAGCTGAAAGAAAAAGATATTTCTTATGACCAAGAGAAAACCTAACAGTTGACAAAAGACGATTTAACACAACAATATTTAAGCCATAATTCGCTCGCACTTCCAGAAGAAATCCAACAGCATAACTTTTACCTTGAAGGCTGATACTCATTAACCCTCTAATAAGAAAGTCACTTAGTATTTACTTCTAGCAGAATCCTAATGTGTCTCTTTTTATCACTTCTCCTTTTTATATTAAAAGGGAAATGCTTGATTTCTGCTTGCCTGGTGGTCATTCACATCATATTGGATTAACGTCATCTGTATCCTGTACATTTATTACAAAACCAACCTACAAGAACATTTTTTCTTAGTCTATCAGCATTTCCTAAAGGACTAAACACAAAATAGCCACCTAGTTCCATGACCATTTCTAAAAATATTGGCTAAACTGGCTTTTTCAGCACTCTACACTCTCGTCATTCTTTGTTTATTTTTAAAAGATTCTTTTATAATTCTTTAGAAATTGACATCCAAATTGAAAAATCAAGAAATATGCACAAGTATCAAGGTTACCAAAAATTCTGGTGAATGATGAGTTGAATGTCAAAGCAATTTATATCGGGGCTTTTGCATAGTGGTTCTCAACCTAATTTCCATTGTTGGCATTGTAACAAAATGCTTCCTGTTAAAAACTTATACATTCATGGATGCCGAAGTCCTGGATTCTGCCACACCACTGTTTGAGCAGCATAATATCAAACGACATCTTTTAGCTACACTTTGTTACTAAAAGAAACTATAGTTTCACCAAGACTATAAACCGAGTTGATTTCTGTTTCATGGGAAGACAAGAAATAGGGCAGCCCGATAAACAAGGCATCACGCATTCACGCAGAGTAGGGGGAAGGGCCACACCCCAAGGGGTGTGATATAGACATCCAACCCTAATACAAGCATTAGTGCCTACTTTCACGGCTCGAACCCGTGACCTATAAGTCACACGGAGACAACTATACCATTGCTCCAAAAGACAAGAATGTGTTTTAATTTTGAACTGCCAAAAGGTCAGTTTTACTTTCACCGTGTCAATATTCTATGTAGTGAGAGAACCTCTATTGACATCATAATTGAATAATTTTTAGGGTGGAACATGAATCTGTTTACCTGTTTGATCCATCTTCAACATTTGATATAGTGAATGATTCCAGAGACTTGTTGGGCAAGTCAGACATATCAAGACTTAGTTGTTTCCCCATGTAATTGATAGGAAGAAGAATGAAAACCCCAACGACGACAGCAAAGGCAAATACTCTAGCACTGTTGAGATATGGGAAACCAGATTAGCTCAAGACAATGCAATCAGGTAAAAGAAAGTAACGAACCAGATTAAGATACAAAATGTGGAGTTCTGATTTTGAATGAATACTTTAATGTTAGCTTTGCAATATTCGAAGCATAGAGTTACTTTTTAACTTTTCTTCAAAATAAGGTGTTAGAAGTGTTAAGTTGTTAAAGTTCGATATTGTCTGATATTGAAAAAATATCACCTATAAGAAGGTGCTTCCTGTTACCATACTAATCGAGCAACATACTCTGCTGATTTCCTCTTATTTCTCACAGGGATATGAAAGCATATAAGGTCTTGGTGGAAATTTTAAAGACTCCCCCCGTTTCAAATTAAATGAGGTACTTTCCATTTTAGTCTGTTCCAAAATCAATGATACATTCCTAAATTTGGAAATAATTCAACTTTAAACTCTTCATTTTACCTTAATAAGAAGCTTTTCAGCCAACACAAATGTCATGGCCCCACAAAGCTTTTACCCCTTAAGCTTTTAAGACCACAAGTTTCAAAAGTCTTTTCTTTTTTCTTATACCCGTGCCGAGTCAAACTACCTCGTTTAAATTGAAACGGAGAGAGTAGCTTTTTGGCTTACCAGCGAAGTTTTATGCCGCCTACCAGCCAAATTTCTTTTTTCTTTTCATAGTTTGCTGCTCTCACTTTAGTTAACCTTCCCAGCAGATATGCTCCCATTACCACCAGCCAGCAATTTCTTTTTCTTTTTCTTTTCATTTTAAGTATCCTTTCGACAGCTATCCACTTTTTATCAATACTTTTTTCTTGTGATTACCATAGTGTATTGACGTTTAAGCTGTTCTACAAAACAGAGAACTGAAAGGAGCACCATTTGTCTAATCAATTTTTCTTGGAGAGATTTTGACAACTTTTTGAGCTACTTTTCTGGCAATAGTTTTAATGATAATAGTCATGCCACTTTCTGGTGACAAAGTAGCTATTGAGTTTCCATAGTAAGCAAACTCAAGTTGGTTTACCATCTCAAGTTTGAGGGGCGTGTTAGAATTTTCAGCGGTAGTGTTAGAAGGTAGAGTTAGAATGAGAGCAAAGTTGGTATATTATATGTTATCTCACGGTGAACAAATATCGTATATATAGTATATTCACATTGATAAATAGGTATAAGAAACGCATTTGCTCTCATAAAAGTAATCAAGTAACGTGTTTTCCTAATCTCTTCAGTTATTTCTCGCAGTAGTCAACACCTAGTCTGTTATGAATACTACTGATGAAATAGGCAACACCTTGGCAGCCACGGAGAACAAGAATAATCAACCTGCTGCCACTGGTATCAGGAAGAGCGAGCGTGTGAAAATTCCCTCTAGAAAGTTAGCAGATTTTGTTGTTGAGGCTGGGAAAAGAAAACGTGTAGAGAGGCATGTGCCAAGCAGCATATGAAGGGCCAAAGTTAGTTATAAGTAGTCAGTAGTAGGCTTTACTGAGGCCGGCTATTTTGTTGCAGAAAGTTCCTATCTTCTCACCTCCTTCTGTTAACTCTGTTCTCATCCCCATTCTTCTCCTTTCATTATCTGTGGGTTCCTTACTATCTGTTGCAATTTCCATTACTAGGCTATTGTAATTTTGTTTGAGAAGTTCAATACTATCAGCTAGTTATATTATTTGTGAGTTGTTATTTAGATTGTTTCATAGTCTCCATGACACAATACTAGTCAATACCTAGTCTTTTAGTAACACGTATAAGTTACCAAGTCATTGTTGTTACAACATATGCTGCACCGTAGAACTACAATGGGAAGGGTAAAAGATCACTTCAACATCCCCAACATTTTTGGGGAAGGCAGACAACAACATTGACAGTGATCCTAGACCCATATGTAAACTTTAGAATAACATGCCAAACATTTCCAGCTAGCAAAATAAGTGGTGTACTGCACCAACTCTCATTAATATACTTTCTTTTCTATTTTACAACTGGGAGGTTTTTTGTTGAACAATTACTCTCGCAAAGGCAGAACGTGGATATAAAATGCAAATGTCACTCACTGGAAATAAACATACTGTGTGAAACACAAGCTATAAAAAATATATTATTCTTGTCAAGCCTTCATCGTGAAACATTGCTGAAGTAACCTGAATATAAAAATGCGCATGAAGACAACGCCGTCCAAGCCTGAGGCAGACAAGAGCTCTGCTTCTGAGAGTTTCCATGCCCTTGTCACCCAACCAGCAGAAGGCAACAATCTTTCCAAATTGAAATCATTTGTTTCTTGAGATTTCCCCTCAGCAACCAAACGTGGTGCATAAACTTCAGCATTTCCTGGCTGCTTTCTCAATATAGAATACAATGTGAAGAAGAGAAAACAAAGGCCAAGATTGATTCCAACAGACGTCAAAAGTGCAGAGAGGATCATTCCTTAAATCCGTTCACTGAACTGTCTGCTTACAGCATGAGAGCTTCAATCCTACAGCGTCAGAATACTAACGGCGCAGAGAATAAGCACCCATGCACGCAGTTTATCACAGCTTCTAGATAGCTGCAAGAAAATGAAGAATCAACATTTCAATTCAAAAGTGTGACACTGATTACCACAACAATTTACAGGAACAACTGGAAATACAGCAAAGATATAACTCGGTGGATGTAGTGAACTAAAGAAAGTCAGTTAAAAGTTCAACAGATAGTTAACAGAGCTAACCAGCTGGTAGTTAACCTAGTCATTGGCGGGAAATTTAGTTAAAGAGGCTAATATGGAGGATCTTTTTTGCTAGTAACACTGAGATAATGGTACTTCTTCGATCACAAGAGCTACGAAGCTAAGGAAACAGGCACAAAATGGTTTCTTCTTCCTTGGTCTCTCCCCCCCCCCCCCCCTCTTCTCATTCCTCTACAAATCTCTCCTCCTCTGTCAATTCTCCTCTATCTTTTCCTAAATTAATTAGACAGGGAGTTATAATTACCAATTAATTAGATAGAAGTTATAATTGCATACTCCAATTGGGCAGCATTCTAATGGTTCATTTCACTAAAGCTTCCACTTCCTTCTTCAATTTCTTGTTAATTGAGATAATTATAGTATATGTGGACTTGAAACATCACCATTTGCTAAAATAAATAAAGGAAAAAATAATTAAAATAAAAAAAAAAAAACAGTACTTGATAATAGAAGTTACGCGGTAGCAGGGATTGCACGCAACGTAGTAAATGAAACCCTAATGAAGAAGATAAGAAATTCAAGCTCAAACCTTTGCTATTATTAATAAGGAGGTTCTAATGCCGCACGAAAAGGGCGAGCAGAGCAGGAGTAGCAGTGAATGAGGTTTAACCGACTAAAGATAGATTTTGGACTTTTATTATAACTGATTTTTATCATTTCAAGTATCTCAAGGGTCATGCGATGTCAGTCTTACCTAACATTCCAGTTTCCACTTCCCAATTCCGTGACTTCCCCAAAGTGGAAACTTCACTAGTTTGTCAGTTTGTCACACTTTCGTGCAAATTATAATAGATCGAAAATAAAATGTTGTCAAAAGCAATATTATAATTTTTTCTTTGTTGAAAAAGTTTGAGAAACTTTCGTAAACCATTATGTTTTGGTGGTTAATAGTTAGTTATAGCTATCATTTACTATATTACTTTCTATAATTATATTTTTAGGTTTTTTAAAGTATATTCGATATATTTAAACTATTGTATTCATGAATACAATAGCATTTTTAGGCGTGAAACATGGAATTACAGCTAGACATATTTTTGTATTCGACTGTATTCACGGCATGAAATACTGGATTACAGCTAGACAGATTATTGTCTTCGACAGTATTCACGATATGTATTTGTAAATATATTAACGTAAATAGTGAATTCATGGTCTATTGAGCTGTTTTTAAACGGAAAGTGAATCAATTAACATAATAGACTTCTAATATAACTCAAAAAAACTCAATTATAATACACAAAATTTGTATTCCAGTTATAAAAAAGATTCTCAACCGAAAAACACCCCAAAACCATAGCAATCTTCAAAGAAAATATGCTGAAAAAAATTTCCAACCGATAAATACAACAAAAACATAGCAATTCGAATACATATTTACATCTGAATACATAAATTATAAAATATATAAATACATTCATGGAATATTATGAGACACTGAATACAATAAAATATATGGAATTCAATGAGATACATTGAAATAAAATGAGAAAAAAAGGCAATGAATACAATGAAATACATGAAAATACAGTGAGATACATTGAAATATATTAACAGAAAATTCAAGTTGCTCAGCCCAAACTGTATCGCCTTTCATTCAAGAACAACCCTAATGTCGTCTCGTCGAGAGGGTCGCAATTCTCACTTGAAATGCCACTATTCCTATTACCATAATAGCCTCACGTGCGCCTCAAAATACATATTCTTTACAATTGAATTTGAATGGCGCTTGTGGATTAAGACGAAAAAACCCTAGATTGGGCAGAACCTTAGAACGACAAAGATAAGAGAAAGACTAAGATTTATATAGAGTTATGTTTCTGATTCCAGATTGATAATATAATCTGAAGAGAAGAGGAAGACGCAGAACCCTAGAACCCTCACGTTTCGATCCGAGCAGCAAACAATTTTTGGGCATAACAATACTTTCCTCGATTTTTCTCTCTTGTTCCCGCTTTGATCTATATTGGGAGAATTGTGGTTGTATTCATGGAGAAAGAGTGGAGTTGAGAGAGTGAGGGGGTAGAGAAAACTGAAAGAATCAGAGAAAATAATGCAATGCATATTTTATGGCTTACGATTATGAGGTGACCATAAATAGATATTAGGCTATAAAAATTAAAAGGTAGTTATGGAATATATTTTTCTAAAAGGGTATTTATTTGAAATAAATAAAGTATCAACATTTGCTATATGAGGTAAAAATTCTAAAAGTTTACATAATGTAAAATACGTAAAGTTCTGTAAATTACAAAAGAAAATTAAAACGTATATAAGTTACTATAGTATTTGAAAACTTGAATATTCCATCATGTTTGTTCTTGTATTAGTCCAAATTTGGCGACTTGACAGTAATGAATAAGCGAGACCAAGGATGGGGTCGATCGCGGTATAATAGTAGGAGGCTGCTCTCAAGAGGGTTGATGCTAAAAACGGGCAGCTGAGTTGAAGAAATAATGGCAGCATAGGTTCAAATATGGACACAAGGAGCACTCCTTATTTTGTACTTGTTAGGGTTTATGGGAATATCCCTTATAAATAGGAAGATATAGAGAACAAAAAGGGGGATCTTGACCTCTAATAAGAAATTTTTTTGTAAAGAGCTAAATAAGAGGAATATACAATTGTTGTCTTGCCCACTGACTACGGATCTCAAGATATATTATTCATTTTCCATTTGTTAGATCCAAGGATCCATTATCTAATTTTGATTCCCACCATTCCACATTGCTGTCAGGTGGGAGAATCATCCAAGCCACGTTATCTTTGAGTGATAAACTCCCTCTTATTATATTTGTTGTCATTTATTACATTTATTGCATGTTCATTATTGTAGCATTCATTGATAATCATTGAACTCGCATAATATTCAATACCTTCAGGCATTATCCGTTCAGGCGGTATCCCTTAATATTAGATCTAGATTAATTATATTTAACTAAGAGTCATACGTCATCTCATCATTAATTGGTTTAACTAAAAGACTCAATACTTTTTAGTTAAACAATTTGGCGCCCTCTCTAGGAAGGTTTTAGTTAAAAATTTAGTTTCTCTAGATCATAAAAGAAGGGCAGCCATCTTTTTCTCGTTTGCACAACCAAATAATGACAGGAAAAGGAGATGAAAGACAGAAGGCAATAATGGGTGTCGCTACCAGCATCTTAGACACCATGAACGAAGATAACAGATGAGACAATAAGAGTGTAACACCGAAAGTCACACCCAGGCGGAGCGATTCACCTCCTCACACAAGTGTAACCGCTTCACGTGAGAATGGAGCTTTCATATCCGCAACCGTGGAATCACTTCTAGTAGCGAAGAAATTATTGGAAGAATGGCTGACAAGTACTCTCAACGACATACTCGACAAACCCGTTCAAAGGGCAAACAGAAATGTTGCACTGGTAGATAGTAACAACTATCGGTGAGCAAATCGCCCCACCAACAGGTAACACTAACCCGACTGATGATGCAGGTAATGATGCACTCACGACCATCCTAAAGAAAATGGAAGAAATTGAAAGCGAGAACAAAGAGCTCCGCGACCAGATGAGGGAACATCAAGAAAGAGTCGATAAAACATGGGGAGCCCCAAAACCGCTACCGAATCGAGATGTCGATTGATTCGTCGAACAACAATATAGCGAGGAGGAAGCCCCGCATACCATACCCAAGACCATCAAATGCCGCCATATTTGAAGATATATGATGGTATGACGAATCTCGAAGATCGCATCATTCACTACATCATAGCACTAAAGGGAAACAACCTATGAAAAGAACAAGTACTGTTAGTTCTGCTGAAAAAGTTTGGCAAAAACTTAACTGGAGGATCCCCAACTTGGTACTCACAATTACCGGCACGGTCTATAACAACATTTGAGGAAATGGCCGACAAGTTTGTCACCGTCCACGGCGGAGCCAAGAAAACGGAAGCTAGAGTAAATGATATATTTGCCATTAGGCAATCGCCTGGCGAGGGACTTGGGGACTTTTTGGACCGGTTTAACAAGGTAAGGATGAGCTTACCAAATGTATCACAATGAATGGCGGTAGCAGATTTCCAAAAATGGTTGAACAGGAACGGATCAAGGGCGATAAGAAAACTATTAAGTAGTCTCATGAAATATCCCACCCCCCCCCACCACTTGGGAAGAAATTCACAATGCCTATTGCACCAAGGTGATATAGGACGAAGACAACCTCAACGATCTGATACAATCATTAACTTCGGCTCAAGCAGAGTTGAGGAAAGATCATTGTAGTGACGGTCAAACAGAATAGTCAGGACCCCGCTTCAACCGAGACATGCACCAACCTTATGTCAGAGTCGTCGTTCCACCTTCTCCTCGCCATATGAAAAACCATACAAATGGACTCAACATAACGAAAAAGGTAAGCCTTCGCTCTTATCTACTCACAATTTTTGTGTTTCCTCATTAGAGATAGTGTACGCAGTAGAGAAGCTTGGCCCAAAGGTGAAGTGGCCGTAAAAGATGAAATCTGACCCAAGTACCCAAAGTCGAATATCCTTTGTGAATTTCATCAAGAGCGAGGTCATAAAATTGAGGACTGCATAGCCCTATGACAGGAGGTAGTGAACATACTCTACCAAGGGCACCTAAAGGAACTGATGAGAGACCGAGGAAGAGCCAACTTCGTTCGCGGAAGAGAACAACACCAAAGTCGCCCTCTCCTGCACGCACCATTCAAATGATCATCGGTGGAGGCAACAAAGCAGCAATCAACCACATAAAGTTTACTACCACACACAAGCTAAAGTTGTCAATCACCCACGAGCGATATGACGACCTCGGAGAAAGTATCATCTTCGGTAAGTCGGGTATCAACGGTATGATCTTTCCTCACTCTGACACTCTCATCATTACTTTGCGTATTTTAGATATTGATGTTAAAAGAATAATGGTAGACTCTAGAAGCAGCGCGTGTATTATCCACCCTCGAGTTCTTTCACAAATGAAGCTCGAGGACAAGATAACACCACGATGCATAACACTAACATGTTTTAGGGTGAATACATAAGGAGATACTTAAAGCTGGCACGATTTTTCATTTAGACGCCTAAACTTGGGGGTGTTCCTAATGGGCATGTACATTACAGGAACTTTGTTCCAATTAGACACTTCTTGTTGAGTTGACACGTAGAGTGAGTTTCACCCAACATAGTCATGTGAAGAGCCCAAAAAAAAATTGTCTTTTTTATTTCCTTCTTCTTCTTCTTCTTCTTTATGTCCACCATCATTTCTATCATTGCCTCCTCTACTTTCATCACTGTTGTGCCTCCACCATTGATTTAGCTCAAAAGTTTGAACCAACACCCCTTCTTCATTTAAAATCGAAACACCATTAATGGGGTCTTTATAAAGCTTGAAGGTTTCATCATCTTTTGGTTCCAAGCATTTAAACGATGGTAACTTGATGACATTTTTCACACTTCCATAGGTGGAGCCCTCACTGGTTTCAACTCTAACTTTTGGTGATTTCATTGATAAGCCTCGATGAATGAATGGTGGTGCAATAGTGAAAACCTAGCGATCAAAATACCCTTCCAGTTCAGACCGATCAATCCGTCTGTTAGATCTAGCATCTCTGTTGCTTCCCTATCCAGTAACGGTTCTGTACCCTTTTCTTGAGCTTGCGTCTCTTGGTAGGGCAACTCCAAAATTAAGAAATTATTATTGGGGTTGTCTACGAAACTTGGTAGAGAATCTTTAATTAAATTTATAATAAATTTGGAGGAGTTTATCTTGAAATTTTAGATTAAAATCGTGGTTTGAACAAGAATATACATGAAGATAGTGAAGAACGCCAAGAATAATGATTTCAAGAACACCAATGTGTCCTTTTTTGTCTTTCTTTTGTTAATAATTGTCATTTTCTAATTGGGTGTAAATTATGTTTTCTTTTCTTTTTGAGAATGTTATTTTATTTTGTTTACTAAATAAATTTAGAATAGTTATTTATTTTTTTCTTTTTAAACTAAAATGATATATATCCTTTTTTTATTTGTCATTCTCCACGTCAGCCGTAGTGCATTGCACACACTTTGTGAGTTTGGCTAATTATCAAAAAAGTGCCTAACTAGAACAAGTTTAGCATAGTGTAAGTGCTCAATAGGAACAATCTTCAGTATAGGTGTCTAAATGAAAAATGGTGTCAACTTTAAATGTCTCCAGATGTATTCCGCCCAGGTTTAACAATGCAGTCAAACGAACTTCAGGGAAATAATGTTGCCTATTCTAACCGGAAGCATCACCCTAGAAATAACATTCCATGTCATGAACCGGGATATAGCTTACAATCTTAGGACGATCGTGGATACGCGCCACGAGGGCCATCCCGTCCAGACTGTATCGAGAAATCAAATTCCCAACTCCGTGGGGGATATTCAGCGTCAGAGGCAAACATAGACACAACCCATGAACGCTACCGCATTGCCCAAGATTTCACATTCACTCAACAGCTTAAAGGAACAAACTCATAAGCATAGCAATTATCAAAGTCGGGGTCCAAGCCCAGCGATAAAAAAGACGTTATCAAGGACCCTGACGTTGTGGAAGTAGCGGGGTTAACAATAGAAGATTTTGATCCCGTCCAATAAGACAACAATAACAAAAAGGCTTATATAGGCCATAAGCTCTCTAATCCAGGTAAATTTCATAAATTTCTTATTGATAACACCGATCTATTTGCTTTTTACCACATAGATATGCCGGGAATTTCGAAAGACATTGTCGCACATAAGTTGAACGTCGATCACTTCTATACGACAAGTGAGAAGAAAATTCAACGCCGCTATTAACGAGGCTGTCAGTGAAGAAGTGGATAAATTACTCGCTAACGGATCCATATGAGAATCAAAGTATCCTCAATGGGTTGCCAATGTAGTCATGGTAAAAAAGAAAAATGGGAAGTGGTGGATGCACGTAGATTTTGGCCTTTGGGATACTAAGGCAATACAGGATGAAGCTGAACCCCAAAAAATATGCCTTCGGTGTAACTTTAGGCAAGTTCCTCGGTTTCTTGGTATCACAGAGAGACATCGAGGTCAACCCCAACCAAATCAAGGCCATTGAGGGAATACCTAAAGTGTTAACGAGCAGAAACATGTGCAAAAATTGACAAGCTGCATAGCTGTCCTATAGAGGTTCATCTCACGATCCTCCGACAGATGTCACAAGTTCTTTAACATGCTCAAAAAGGACAACAAACTCCAATAGAATGTAGAATGCATCAAATCCTTAAGAGAGCTAAAGGCATACTTGTCATCCCCCCCACTACTCGCCAAAGCAGAACCCGGTGAACGCCTCCTTATATACCTGGCTGTATCGAAGGTCGCGGTAAGAGCAGTATTGGTCCGTGAACATAAGCGTACACAATCTCCGATCTATTATATTATAAAACTCTCGTCGACACCACAACGAGGTACCCTCACCTCGAAAAATTAGCCTTGGCATTGATTATAGCTTCATAGAAGCTTAGGTCATATTTTCAGTGCCACCGCATATCGGTGGTGATGACCTCCCCCCTACGAGGTATTTTGCATAAACCCAAGCTATCAGGGAGATTGGCCAAATGGGCTATAGAGTTGAGTGAACATGATATAACATATCATATGTGAACAATAATAAAATCGAAGGTACTCATCGACTTCATCATCAATTTCAGTACCAAAATAATGATTGAGGTTGAACAAGAGACTTCTCATACCTTACCCAGTCTACTCGACCTATGGGTCCTATATACTGACGGCGTATCTAACGCGTTAAGATCTAGACTTGGACTCAAACTTGGGGTCCCAATAGGCAAAGTCATTCGCAATCCCATATGGTGCCTCGATATGACTAAAAATGAGGCCGAGTATGAGGCTGTAATTGCAAGATTAAAGCTAGCTCTCAAATACGAAACATGACGAGTCGTCCTTAGATGCGACTCGCAACTCGTCGTCAACAAAGTCACAGGGACTTTCCAAATCAAAAGAGCAGAGGCTACAAAGGTACTAGACAGAAATTCATAAACTGCTACCAAAATTTGACGAATGTCGGCTCGGTCGGATACCTCGAGCACAAAATATCGAGGCAGACGGTCTTGCCAAGTTAGCAGCGGCACCAAAAACATTACGAATGAGAATGTGGTCACCCTCTTCATCGATAGACCAACTCGAGGTACACTATGTAAATTTGACTTGGGACTGGTGCAACTGTATCATAACATATTTGCAAAAAGGAGCACTCCTAACAAACAAACAAAAAAGCAAAAAAATTTCAAATGCAGGCACGAGGTACAGCCTCATAAATCGCGAGTTATACAAAAGAGAATTTAGTGGCCCCTTGGAGAAACGCCTAGGGCCGAATCAAACAAGTCGCACACTCAAGGAAGTACACGAAGGCCATTGCGGAGCTATGCCTTATTTAAGCAGGATATTATTGGCCCACAAGAGGTGTTGCTCTAATGGTAAGCAACCCCCACTTCCAACCGAAAGGTTGTGAGTTCGAGTCCCCAGGAGCAATGTGGGAAGTTCTTGGAGGGAAAGATGTCGGGGGTCTATTTGGAAACAACCTCTCTACCCCAGGGTAAGGCCTGCATACACACTACCCTCCCCAGACCCCACTAAGTGGGATTATACTGGGTTGTTGTTGTTGTTGTTGTTGTAATGAAGTAGGAAGCCGTCGATTACGTCAGGAAGTGCGAACAATACCAGAAATATGACCCTATGATACATCAAGTGAGTGAGCACCTCCAATGTGTTACATCTCCATAACCGTTCATCAAATGGGGAATGGACATCCTTGGACCCCTCTCAGCAGGGTGAGGTAATGTACGTTTCCTTTTGGTTTTAACTGACTATTTCTCCAAATGGGTAGAGGCGGTGCGTTCACCCAAATACGCTAACATAATGTTGTCACATTCATATGGAGAAACATCATATGCCGCTTCGGCATCCCAAAAGAAATCAACTGTGATAATAGACCCCAATTCACCGGAAAGACCACCACCGAGTTCTTCGAAAAATGGCACATCAAGCGAGTACTCTCCATGCCATATAACATTATCGGTAACGGTCAAGCCGAATCTTCCAACAAAATAATACTGAATATCTTGAAGAAAAAAATTAAAGATGTCAAGGAACTATGGCCAGAATTGCTCTAGAGGTATTGTGGCCATACCGCACCACGCCAAAAAAACACAGGAGAAATGCCGTACTTTCTAGTCTACGAGATTAACACCATGATACCAGTTCAAGTCGGTGAACCCAGCTTCAGATACTCTAATGAAAGTGGACCAAGCAATGACGAAAACAAAAAATAGGACCTCGAAGAAGTAGAGGAATGAAAAGACATGGCTTACATAAGAATGGTAGCCCAAAAGCAACAAGCAGAACAATACTATAACAAAAAAGTCAAAGTATGATCACTCAAGTCGGAAACTATGTACTCAAGGCTAAAACACAAGCAAGCAAAGATTCAAGAGAAGGAAAACCGGGAACCAATTGGGACGGGCCTTATAAAATCACAACATCAGCAAAAGAGATGATCCTTTCAACTGGAAACAATGGAGGGAAAACTACTACAAAACAATTAGAACGTCGCCCATCTCAAATACTTCAACTTCTGAAAATAGACTCTCTCCGCATTGTACTCCTTTTCCATCATTCGGGTTTTATCCTAGTTGGTTTTCTCAAAGAGGTTTTTAATGAGGTGACAAAGGGGACGTCTCGAAGTTCAAGTATAATTCATCACTCCGCCTGCCGACTACTTCTCCAAGCTGAATGATGAAGGGACTATATACATGGAAACTTATCCAATATATGTATGAAATGAAGGACACGTGTTATATTCTCCAATGAATGAAATAATACAGCATTTTTACTGTCCACCAAGTCTTTTCACACTTTACATTCGACCTCGCTCAAATTATCTTACGTTCGACCTCACTCGAATTATCTTACATTGGACCCCGCTTGAATTATCTTACATTTGACCTCGCTTGAATTATCTTACATTCAACCTCACTCGAATTGTCTTACATTCGATCTTGATTGAATTATTTTACATGCGACTCCACTCGAAGTCTTCAGTATTTGACCGCATCGAACATCAATCTTACCAAAAAATTTACTATCCACCAAGTCTTTTCACACTTTACATTCAACCTCGCTCAAATTATCTTATGTTCGACGTCACTTGAATTATCTTACATTCGACCTCGCTCGAATTATCTTACATTCGACCTCACTCGAATAATCTTATAGACCTCGCTCGAATTATCCTATATTCAACCTCATTTGAATTTTCTTACATTCGACCTTGATCGAATTATTTTACATACGACTCCACTTGAAGTCTTTAGTATTCGATCGCATCGAACATCAATCTTACCAAAAAATCAGGGACTTCCCCATATAGAAAAAAAGAATGGAAATAAAGAAACACGTAGCAAAATAAGGGGGCTGTTCCATTACAATTGTCAAGTTACAATACTTTTTACAAAGGACCCAAAGACGTCCTCGCAAAAATAGCAAAACAAAACAAAAACTAAGCATAATGGCTTTATATCGCGTCATCCCCATTGGCATACTCATCATCGTACCAAGAATCGAAGGCAAGCCTATCCGCATCATCATCACCATCAACATCATACCAACCAGGCATACTAGGGGCATAACCATAAGCTTCACGGGCAGCACGTGCCTTAACACGGATGCCCTCAAGTTCTGCTTCGAAAATCTTCCCGTCAGCTTTCAAATACTTATATATGTTGAGCTGAGCCTCGATGTGAACCCACATCTCATACAACTCCCGCGGCGCGTTGAGATCAGCATAAGTATGAGACATGGACAGTCGTGACTGTTGTCGTACCTCCTCGGTCTTCAAGGTAACGACCTACACATTCAATCCGGATAACTCTGCCTCTTAATTTTGGATCCGCTCCTCTAACCTCACCACCATAAGCGCTGATGTCTCTGCCTCGCTCTCCCGCTCGGATCTACAAATGTGGAGAGCATCTTCTTAGGATGTCTCTTTATTCACAACGGCCACTCTGCCTTTTTCAGTACGAGCCAATTCTTTGACCTTGGTGCCCAACTCGCCCCGCAGATCAACAACATTTGCCTCCCTCTGCCCAAGTTTGGCGTTAAAATTCCACCCGCACTTGAAGACCAGCATTCTCATCTATCACCCATTTGCTCACCTCGAGCTCGTCCTCCTTGGCCTTTAGAGCCACCCCAAGCTCGTTGTATCGACCGATGGCTCTCATTAACTTATTATCACTCTCCTACAACTATTCATCTTTCTTTGCCAAATTCTCATCTTTCTGTTTAAGCCCGTCGCGAAACAACTGAAACTCCCGATCCTGGGTAAAGACGTCGGCTACCGTTTGGTTCTTAGTACGGTACTACTTGTACTTAGAGGTCACCTTTTTAAGGAGGGATGTTCTCCGCTCCTCCCGTTGGTCATGCTCAATACCCATGATAAGAGTCTGACATGCAATAAAAAAGTGAGTATGAGCAGATTGCATGTGCGAAACAAATCCTAACATTAAAAAGCACTTACTCTCGGATCCATGCCAAATATACTCAGAGACAACTCAACATAACTCATCGCTTGTAGCTCCGTGTTCTCAGAGGTTGCATACAAGAGGGCAAAGGATGACACCTGAGAGTTGGAGCAAGATTAACACTTACTAGACATGACTTTCGGCCTAAGGCGCATATATCGCCCAATCATGAATCCCCTCCATGTGAGGAAACACGCAAGCCACCCAATCTTCAATGTTGAAGACAATGGAGGGTGCACGCCTTTCAGCTAAAAAGCAAAGAAATCGCAAGTGAGTTGAAAACAAAAAGACAAAAGAAGATAATGAGCGTATGACAAAGGTACTTACGATTGTGATTCCACTGCTTGGGAAACCAGTCGGGTCCAGCACCAAATATTCGATCTTGATAAAGAAGTACTTATGCCAAAACTTTTGATTCATTCTGTCATCCATTCCGACTACCATCCATTTGGTCACACGATATCGCAAATATATCATAGTACCTCTATAAAAACTTGGTGAAAACAAGTGCAACAGATGGAAAATATCAACCTCACTACCAGCCAATTCTACGTACTTCGTCGGCATCAAATAAGCTTTATACAAGTAAGGGGAGAGTTGCACCCGGCAGACATTATAAAACCGGCAAAATTACTCCGCTAGGGGAAGAGGAAGAGTATAACCGATCAAGAATAGGTAGACATAGAAGGCATAATACCCAGGTTGATGGACCTCCATGATGTCGCTACCAATCGAAACTATCTCGACATGAGGAGGGATGTGATATTTGGATCGAAAGTCAGCTATATGAAACGGTCCAATCTTGAAGTTCACCTGAGCGGGAGCAAGTTCCTTGGGAAAATCATTTATAGATAAAATGATTTCTGGGAACTATCTCCTCCGCAGTAAGAAAGCTCTCATCCTCTTCAGCCATAAATTCCTCACCACCAGGAGGACGAGCAACCATTGACAGGGTGGCATCGGAAACTTCATCATGAAGACGAAGAGTTTGTGACATATTTTGACAATGAAATGTGTTCTACCAAACCCGAAGAAGAAGATAACAACTTGTGACGACCCGACCCGTCATTACGTGAGTTACCACCCCATTTCCCCTTATTGTGTTGCTTCATATTTTTCTATATCAGTGTTAGAGTTGATCGGGGTGTAATTGAATTGGTTTTGGTTGAAAATAAGGCACACAGCCTCGTAGAAGGAAGCTTGTTTTAGAAAACGTCAACTGAAAGTTGACTATGTGGTTTGAAGGCTCAGATGTAAATTTTAGTGATTCAGATAGCTTCGGGGGGATAATTTATGACCCAGGAGAGCGATCGGAATGGAATTTGGAGGTCCGGTATAGAAACAGGCTTGAATTGGTGAAGTTGAAATTTTGGCGAAATCCGGTTGATAGGTGAGATTCTGATCCGGGTGTCAGAATGGAATTCCGAGAGTTTATGTACATTTATATGTGAGTATTGATGTGTGTGAAAAATTCCAGGTCATTCGGACGTCGCTTGGTTGAGTTTTTGATCGAATGCGTGTTTCGGAAGTTTTTGAAGAACTTAGGCTTGAATCCGATGTGAATTGATGATTTCAGTATTGTTATGTGTATTTTAATGATTGTAACAAGTTTAGATGATGTTTTGGGATATGTTTGTGCCTTTGGTTTAGGTCCCGAGGGCCTCGGGTGTGTTTCGGGTTGTAACCACGCTCTTATTTGATGTTTCAACGTCGTATCTTTGGACATAAAGGGGTACCATATTAAACAATGATCTCCAAATTAAGTTTTTATTAAAAAATTAGACCCGCATCGAAATTACGGATCCATAGGAAAAAGAATCATCAAATTTGGACATCGTATGAGAAAGTTATGCTCATTTTCGTGTCGGAAAAACTGTTACTTCTGGCATGCTCGCAATTGCGAAAAAAATGCTGGGAATTGCAAACACTGTAGCTTCGTAAATGTGAAGAAAATGATGGGAATTGCAAAAATACTATAGCTGGGCTGGGAATTGTGAAAACACTGTAGCTTCTCAAATGCGACGAAAATGTTGGGCATTGCGAACGCTGTAGCTTCACAAATGCGAAGAAAATGTTGGGAATTGCAAAAATACTGTAGCTGAGCTGGGAATTGCGAAAACACTGTAGCTTCGCAAATGCGAAGAAAATGATGGGAATTGCAAAAACACTGTAGCTGGGACAAAATGATTTTTAAGGACATTTCAGTCGCGAACCCATCACTTTTTCCACCATTTTTACTCCGCCAAGAGAGCTTTTTGGACGAGAATTCAAGGGGTTTCGATTGGGAATCGCTGGAGGTAAGTCCTATGAACTACATACACGATTTTACGGTAGAATCATCCTTAAAATTCATGAAAACATAGCAAAATTATAAGAAATTAGGGCTTGGAGCAAAAGTTTTAAATTTGGGATTTGAGGGGTCATTTTTTGTCCGATTTGGGAGTTCTTAGTATGTACGGACTCGTGGCGAGACAAGGATTCCAGAAATGTGAATTTTGTAACTTTTGGGGATATGGCCCCGGGGCTCGGGTTTTGCAAATTTCGTGAATTTCGATATTTTTCGAGTTCTTTCGATTGGGTTATGTCCCATTAGCATATTATGATGTATTCCTTATGATTTTGGATAGATTGGACGTGCGTGGAAGCCGATTTGAGGATCAAGGGCATCGCGGGCTAGAGTTTTTGCCGGTTCGAGGTGGGTAGTACTTGTAAATGATGTCCCGAGGGTTTGAAAACCCCGGACATGTACATCCTAGTGCTGTATTGAGGTCACTTGCACGCCGGATAACGGGCGTGGGGTAGAGCACCATTGGGAATTGTGACTTGGTCCATCCTTCTTAATAAAAATACTACCTAATTGCTTGAAATTGAATTGACACCCTAATAAAGATATTAATTATCATGAAACTGGACTGATTATCATGTTTTGGGGTTTATGCCGAATATTTGAATCCTTCAAGGATTGATATCACTGTCTTGGCAATACTATGCATATTTTCATCTCAGTCTAAGGTTTTAAAAGGGTATTTTTCTACTCAACATTGTTATAAGATTTGAAAACTTAAAAGATGTTTTGATGAGATTTTAGCTATGAGATGTTATGATACTGTTGCCCAAGGGGCTTATATGCATTCATGACTATGTATGGATCGGGCTGCACGCCGCGGCAGAAGTGATATTGATATTGCGCTTGGGCTGTAGGAGCCCCTCCGAAGTCTGAACCCCCATAGTGAGCGCGAGCACCTTTGCATGGATCAGGTTGTACGCCACAACGTCATGTGCATTGCATTGCATACATACATTGGCTTTACTTGTACTACGTGGCATGACATTTAGCACTCATACGTTACTGGCATATATGTGTTATTTGCCTTATTGACCAGATACCCTGGTGGAAATTGTTAAGGAGTGTTGAGCCCAAGGGGCTTACTTGAGTGCAGAATTGCACTATTTGATGTTGTACCCAGGCATTGAACTGTTAATAATGAAATAAGAGATGTTAAAAAGAGATTTCAAAATCTACTTAAATATGTTAAAAAGGAACATCATGAAAGTGTACTGCAGTTTAAAAGATGATTCTGTATTTTATAGCATGCGATAGTGATTTATGTGGTTTTCTTTTCCTCAACATTATTTACTTTTATTACCGCTGAGTTGGAAGTACTCACTCGACTCCCTGCACCATGTGTGCTGATTCAGGTACTTGGAAGTTTAGCTGAGTTTGGAGCTGGTCTAGAGTTCCATTTGTCGAGGTAGCTGCCTAGCGTCCGTAGGACCCGACACTCCCCTTATTACTCTGTTGTTTGTTTATTCCGCGTACTCTCGGACTTGTAGAGTTACTTACAGTGTTGTATTGATATTCTAATAGAGGCTCTTGGCTCGTGACCCCAGATTTTTGGGAAGTTACGTTGTTTTTGGAAGGTTTTGGGATATTATTATAACTATCACTTTATTTTGGCTTCCTTCACTGTTAATGACTTAAAATAAATGATTTTAGAGCTCTAAGCTCGGGTTGAGTGTATATTTGGTCGGGCTTGCATAGCCGTTGGGTTGGGCGCCATCACGACCGGGTTTGAAGTCGTGACATAACTAGATAAGGAGGAGAGGAATGGAATCGCAAAAGCAAAATCAAGAGCAGAAACTAGCAAAGAAGATCAAAGAAGAATAGTGCTCATGCAAGGTAAAGGAATGTGAAAACTTCTGAAATATGAAACCCCCCATTTATTTGTAAGGTTGTTTTGCATGACAATCGAAGCAAAGAATTGTCAATGGCACCAAAACAAAAGCAACAGACACACAGACACTGTCTTAGGAAGATGTGTAATGATGATGCGCGTGGTCATGACGTCTTAGCCACACCAACCACAACTTCACCGGATGCGACGTTCTCTCTACCTCGATCAACCCGACTTATTCAACACAACCAAATTTTTCCAAAACAGAGTCGAATCAGGTCCGCTTATCGAGGGCGTGCAGGACCGCAACCTAAACAAGCGGAGGAACTAATTGTATTAGTCTAAATTTGGTGACTTGGCAGTAATGGATAAGCAAGACCAAGGATGAGGTTGACCGCGGTGTAATAGCATGAGGATGCTCTCAAGAGGGTTGATGCCAAAGACGGGCAACTGAGATGAAGAAATAATGTTGGCATAAGTTCAGATGTGGACATAAGAAATATTTCTTTGGATATTTCTTATTTTGTACTTTTTAGGGTTTCTGGGAAATTATCCCTTATAAAAAGGAAGAGATCGAGAACAAAAAGGGGGATCTTGAACTTTGATAAGAACAATTTTGTAAATAGCTAAATAAGAGGAATATACAACCGTTGTCTTGCTCACTGACTACTGAATCCAAGATATATTATTCACTTTTCATTTGTTAGATCCAATGATCCATTATCCATTTTTGATTCCCATCCTTCCACATTGCTTTCAAGTGGGAGAATCATCCAAGTCATCTTATCTTCTCGCTCTTATTATATTTATCATATATTCATATTATTGTAGCATTCATTGATAATCATTGAACTCACATATGATATTCAATACCTTCATATATTATTCGTACATGCAATATCCCTTAATGTTAGATTTAGAATTAATTACATTAACTAATATTCATCCTTCATATCATCATTGTGAGCATGTGATTTTTGCCCTACGTGAGATTTACTCCCAAAAATTCAAAATAAAATTATTTTTGTATCGTTGTAATATCTGTGGAT
Organism: Nicotiana noctiflora; assembly: GCA_032618575.1. Taxonomy (NCBI): domain Eukaryota; kingdom Viridiplantae; phylum Streptophyta; class Magnoliopsida; order Solanales; family Solanaceae; genus Nicotiana; species Nicotiana noctiflora. Next base: position 40,435 of record JASVEL010002365.1, on the reverse strand, counting down.
TTTTTGTGTTAATTTTCTTACTATTTGTATTTTCTGTGCATGCATGTTTGATTGTTTAAATTAAGAAAAATACAAAAATATATTGCGTGTGCGTTCTCAGGTTTTAATTTACAATTGAAAGTAATCAAGTCTATTTGACAAAAATAGAAAAATCACAAAATATGTATTTTTGTATTTTAGCGTTTAATATCCCAATTATGTGATTTTAGTTTAATTTAACTATAATAAGAACCTAATTAGGACTCTTATAAACCAATTTGATTTTTGTAATGTATTTTAGAGTTTTTGTTTTAATTAAGAATTAATAGATGGGAAATAGATATAAAAAAAGAGAGATGGCCAGATTTGGGCCATCCCCAGTCCAAGCAAAACCAGCCCAAATCGAATTCATCCTTGGTCCAAATCCAGTGGGTCTCTAAGACTAACGAAACGACGTAGCATGGTGTTAAAGCTACGTCGTTTTAGCACCAACAGATCTCAACCATAAATCCATTCCTGATCCAACGGCTGAGATCTCATCGCCCCAACCCGTTTTGCCAGCGACTCGTTCCCCTTTGAGACCGACCCAGTCTCACTTAGTGAGACGACGCCGTTTGATATCCACCAAGAGATCCAGGCCATTGATTTTACTTGATCGAACGGTCAAGATTAAATCACCCCCCTTCGTATATAAGCTCGATCTCTACCCAGCCCCCCCGATCCAAATACCCCCTCCTCACTATCGTCTCTCTCAGAGACGATGTCTCACAAGCACAACCCTAGCCGCCACCCTACCCTTTCACCGTAAATCCGGTGGCAGCAACGCCGCCGGCCACCAAATTAACACCGTAGAACCTCCTAGTCTCCCTCTATACGAATCCATCCTTCATTTACCTCGAATCACTCCGGAACTCCTCGAATCTTCATTTGAAGATTCGATCCAAACTCGAGCTAACGCCAAACCACCCCAAACTCACCCCAAACCCTCCCATGACCTCCCTCATACCCCCACCGGCCTTGGTTTAGCTCGAATCTTACCAGGATTGTAAAAGCCCCAAATCTCGGCCATGAACCCTAGATGTCGATTTCTTCCTAATTGAGGTCTAATAGACCTTAGTTGGGATGTTTTCCTTGTTGAAAACATCTCAATTAAGGTCCATTGGCCTCAAAAACGAAAAGTCCAAGTCCGAGTTGAATCCAAGATGGGTCCGAGATCCGTTCAAGTGCGGATTTTCTCCTTACATGGTATTTCTTTCTTTTCTTCATATTTTAGTATGTTAATGATATGAATTTTTTGTTTCTTCTTTTAGTTTTCTGTTTTTCTTCATCTCCAGTAGACCTTTTATTCGGTCGATTCCCATCTCTATCTGTGTTAATTCAATGCTAATTCCTTTGTATGCATAGTTTATTTAACGTCGTCAAAAAGTTAATTTCTTTGTATGATTGTTCACCACCCTGTCTGCCCGTATGCAATTCACCATTAGGGTTTGTTATCTGTTTGATTCTGGATTAGGATTTAACTGAATGTAATTGTTAGGGTTGGATTGAGGCCAGTTGTTTAATCACCCGCCCATAAGACAGCCTAGTGGAGCCTGCTATCACAACAGGACACTCCACCAGGTTTGTACTTCACATTTTAATTAATTAAAGCCCACACTTAAGCAAAACTTAGTGGTGAAAACAGAGAGGATAATGGGCTGGCAGAGATAGGAATGGGCAGGGGTAGTAGTTTAATTGGTGGCAGTCATTCAGGAGGGAATTCAAAAACTATAAGTATGGGACTGTTTTTTGAAGGGCCATTCAGAAACACATAGGCTTATACACAGAGAGACTCTTAGAGAGCAGTCTGAAACATTTCATACACACACAGACTCTTAGAGAGCAGTCTGAAACATTGATATACACATAGGCTTAGACACTGGATTTGGGGAGATAATTCTGAAACCTACAGACATTGATACCTACAGAAACATTAGAGGAAACATAGTGAGAGTTTTGATTCTTCTTGAGTTGCCATTTGATTTCTGGTCACTGTTTCATTGGTTGCTGTTTGGTGTCAAGGTTTGGCTACTGGTTCACTGAGTGTGGTGGTGTTCGATTATTTCTGGGTCGTTTGTTGCTGAGTGTTGTACTGGTTCACTGTAGTGTGGTGGTGTTCGATTATTTTTGGGTCGTTTGTTGCTGAGTGTTGTATCTGGTTCACTGAGTGTGGTGTTGTTGAACTACTACTGGTTTGCTGAGTGTCTGTTTACTGTTTGCTGGTGTGGGTTTTGTTGTTGTTGGTTGTGTCTTGTTGTTGCTGGCTGCTGTTCACTGCTACTATTGCTATCACTGCTATAGCTGATTTCTCACTTCTCCATTTTTGCCAATTTCCAGGTATACTCTACCCCCTGGCAATAGGAAGTTCGATAATTGCATATGTATTGTTTTGCAGAATCAAGTGTGATGATATTCTACAATAGAATGCCTTTGTTTTCATTTAATATTTGTAATGTTAAAGAGACAGACTCATCATGAATGAACTTGTATTTGATATTAGATAAGATAGTTCAAACACAACTCTTATTAATACTGGACCACGAATAATATTGTTTCAAGTGTTGACTGTTAGATGTATTGAAGTAGCATGCTTATGTGTAATCGTATTTCTGGAAGTTATATTACTAGTTAAAGGTTCTAGTGTAATATTTTTAGTAATACAAAACAGATTCGAAACAAGTGCATTTTGAGCAGTTAAATGTGATTACTTCGTCGCTGATTGTCAAAGAGAGCATCAAATGTCTAGACAATGACTCACACAAAAAATATGTTATTATAACCAATGTTCGATTGTAGAGTCATACATACTTCTCTTAGGATTATAAACTCTAAATTGATAATAAAAATAGGGGCTATATGAAACGTTTGCAAATCAGCTTCACCTCGACTCAAAGGCTTCACTGTTAGTTGGTTACGACAACGAAAGGGTAGAGATTCGACTCTTATTAATTAGATTAATTCACAGCTTGTCCTCATAAAATACAACAGTTAGCTCATGAGAATCTAATTTGTAATAAGTTTAATTTATTCAAATAAAAATAAGTATACTGTTTTACTCAAGCGAATTAATGTATGGCCTGTTCTGCCATTCTTTTTGGGCTTGTCTCAGGCCCAGCAGTTGGAAAAGAATTAACCTAGCATGTATAAATTGAGTTCCTTGGACATAAGGTTAAAATGACACTTGGCCCGTTAATGTTTAATTGATAGGCTATGACATTTCTTAATAATAATAAATTAGGACCATTGTTTATTATTAGAGACCCATTAAGTAGAAAAATCATAGTCACGTTAGTTTGACCTTAAATAAAAATGAGACGAGCCTCGCCGCACAGAAATATATAATTGCGGGGCCCTCAAATTAGTTGTTATAAAAACTTAGACTTGGAAGGACCATTTAGTGAATTTCACGGTCCTTTCCCCAAGTTAATAAAGACGATAGACTCTTTAGGTACGATTTGTAAGTAAATTACTTTTCCTAAGTACGGGTGCGCATTTATGTGACCCAAATCTTACTCTCGGCGAAACTGAAATACATTAAAGTCACAGGCGTACTGGTTGCGGTGTGACTCGAAATGTATTTTCGTGACGTCGCAATTCTTCTAAAAATAAAAGCGGAGCATTAAAAATACATAGTTAAAATATATAAAGAAATCGGATAAAAGCAAAAAGTACAGTTGAGCGATCGTGCTGAAACCACGGAATCCGGGAGTGCCTAACACCTTCTCCCGGGTTAACAGGATTCCTTATCCAGGTTTCTAGTTTCGCAGACTGTATTACAGAGTCATAAATTTCTCGGTTCGGGATCAAACCGGTGACTTGGGACACCATTATTTTCCCAAGTGGCGACTCTGAATAATTAAATAAATTGATCTTGTTCCGACTGTCCTTTAAGTGGAAAAACTCCTTCCCTGATTAGCGCCGAAAGGAGGTGTGACAGCTCTGGCGACTCTGCTGGGGATGATGCTATTCACCCAGAACTTCGGTTCAGGGTTTAAGAATTCGAGCTCAGTTAAATTGTTGTTTTTGTCTATATCCGATTTTATTATATGTTTAATTAATGTGCTACATGTCTACCGCTTTGATACTAGTTGCACTGTATATACAAACTACTATATGTTTACCGCTTTGATATTGCGTGAACTATATATAAAACCGTGCCGAAAACCCGTCTCTTCTTACCCCCAGGGATGTGCTTACTGGTTGAGACTCCCCTTTCTGTTAGTGTCAATGCCAAAATAAGAAAAGAGGCAGGATAAGTTACAAAGCCGGACGATCCCGCGGGTCCCCGGTACGTAGCCCCCTCCTCGATCCGAGTTGTCCGCTCGGGTACACGGTCTAGTACCATTGAAAACATCGGGATATTGAGCCTAGATTTAGGACGTTTATTTGCATCATATCTGACTTAGGGGACTCAACACAGGGGTTGGGTCCGTCTAGGACAAGTGACCCGGTAATCAAAAGACCGAGCATGTTATATGTTGCATTTATTTGTTCTAGATTATTACTGGCTAAATTCCTGAAAAACAAAAAGAGAGGAAATTTTAGAATAGAAAATATCGAAATGTCGACGAAACGCTGGCTGTTGAAGGTTTGAAAAGAAAATTTGAAAAATAGGTGGAACAATTTTGTTGGAATAATTGGTCAACTAATCTGACCGAACTACGGAGGTTTGATTCTCGTCATTAGGTGGGATACGTAGGCAACCCTCATCGGGTCCAACCACCCCTTTTAAAAAATCAAAAAAATGTGTGTTTAATTTTGTCAATAAATCGAAGTGACGCTGTTTTTGAAAATAGCCGAATGTTCCGAAAGGACACCGGAAGGTGGTTTTTTTGCAAAAATAGCCACTTTGAATTATTTTTAATAATTTGCGGGCACAACCTTGAAATATTCCTTGTGGAAATATTGCAAGGCCATAGCCGCAAAATCAAGTCCGGGTTCACACCCTTTTTGCAAAAATAACCAAAAAATGTCAAATTTTTGATTTTGTTATAAATAAATCGGTTGATGCTATTCTTGTTTAAAACAAGCCGAATGTCCTTCAAAAGGACGCTGGAAGGCCGTTTTTGCAAGAATAGCCACTTTGAATCATTTTAAATAATTTTGGACACAGCCTTGAAATATTCCCTCGCGGAAATGTCGAAAGGCTGTATCCACAAAAATCAAGTTTTGAGTCATCACTCAACTTTTCAAAAGTAACCACTTTATCAAACAAGCCATTACATGGCCGAAATTTTGCTGAAATAGCCACATTTTTGCATTTTAACTTCCTCAGTCTTGTGTTGGCCTGTGTCGGTGCTGAACGATGCCCCATAGGCCCCAGGATAAAATTTTGAATTTGCATCTTCTCAAATAAAATTTTGCAAAAAGAGCCACTTTGTCTAAATAACCATTACATGGCCAATTTATGAAAAAATAGTTTTGTGTTGGTTTATGGCGATGCCGAACGATGCCCCATGAGCCACATGAAAAAAAAACGACATATGGTTTTGCTGAAATGGCCACATTTGGCATTTAAACTTTCTCAGTCTTGTGTTGGCCTGTGTCGGTGTTGAACGATGCCCCATGAGCCTTAAGATGAAAAGTTTTGAATTTGTAGCCTCTTAAATAAAATTTTGCAAAAATAGCCGCTTGTCAAATAAGTCATTACATGGTCAATTTTGTAAAAATAGTCAATTGACATTAGAAACTTCTCAGTCTTGCGTTGGCTATGGCGATGTCGGACGATGCCCCATGAGCCACAGGATGAAAAAAATTTCAAGTTTATCTTTCTTAAATAAATTTTGCAAAAATAGCCATAATTTCATTACTTGGCTAATTTTGTAGAAATAGTCATAATTGACACCAAAAATTTTCTTATTCTTGTAGAAATCTCCTACACAAGTTTGTAGTTGGAGTCGGTTTCTATAATTTTCCTTCAAAGAAAAATAAAAAATAAATAAATAAATAAATAAATAAATAAATAAATAAATAATAAAATCAAATAAACATCTCTTTATTTTCTTGCATTAATTTGCAAGAACTACGCTCGGTCTGATTCATGCGGGGTCATGATACGTAGGCAATCCACATAGGATTCGACCATATCTATAGCCAAAAAGAAAAAAAAAATGAAAAACTACAAAAAGGAAAAATAAAGAAAAAAAAAGAGAAAAAGAGAAAAATAGAGAACAAAAAAACAATTTAGAAAATAAAGGAAAGTTGGCGAAGCACAGATATGAGAATCTGGAATGACACATGAAACTGAAGCAAATGCATGATAGAAAGGTTTAACTGCCTAGGTTCATTGCATCCCTAATGTGCGTTCACCTGTCTGTCAAATGCCCTAACGTTAACGTGATGACTTCGCTTTGTTGTGTCCATTTACAGAAAGGTGGTTGGTTGTGGTTCTAAAATAACTCTTCCCTGTAAGACAAAGTCAGAGGACAATGGCAGATAATCTCAAGACTGAGTGGGTTGATACCGATACCCGACAACAGCTGGTTGAACGGAACCACGAGTTAGTAGAAGAAGTCAAAATATTGAGACAACATGTGGCCGACATGTATCGGGCATGGATGGATGGAAAAGCACCACCCCCGCCACCACCTAGCTTCCTAGACTCTGTCCTTACCAGTACAATGAACCCGATGTCAGATGATCCCCCACACTCTCCATATATACCCGCCTATCACAATTTCTCCAGCCGCTCAATTAGCTCAACTACTCGTCCTCCAGCTATGTTTTCCCAACGCTACTCCCGTCCCCAACACCACTACTCTCCCCGGTACACCCAAAATCGTACTTCACCTTCCAGGTACCCAGCTCCACAAAAAGCCTACCAACCCCTACGAACATACCGAAAACCCCCTGGGTCAGGTTTCATGCCAAATAAGGCGTTTAGGGAGGAGAGGTTGCTGAAGCGAGAAAAGGCTCTTACCCCTATCGGAGAATCCTATGCAAGTCTGTTTGAAAGGTTAAAGCATGTCGGCTTGATTACACCGCTCCCCAGATATACTCCCGACCCGCGTGCAAGAAGCTTCGATCCTACTGCACGATGTGCATACCATTCCAATGTCAGGGGGCACGATATTGAGAGTTGTCGTACCTTGAAAAAGGAAATAGAAAGAATGATTAAAAAAGGATGGTTGATTGTGATCAATAACGATGACAGGGAGCACACGAATCCTCTGGGGGGTGTATTGACCGAAGCTAAAAATATTGAAGCAGATGGAAGCCTCAGCAATATTGATGCAGAACTTAGTGGCTAAAATGTTGTGCTTGGTAATTGGAAAGACACTCCGTCTTTGGGTCAGCTAGATGGAGTTTCGGTTGTTCGTTTTGTTGTCATTTCTGTTGTCCGAGTTATTTTCAGGGTTATCTTGTGGTCAAACTCTTTTGTCCTAGCAGTTTGCTTTGGTCTTGCCCAGTTTTGTTTCAGGGCTGTACTCTAGTTTGTTTTGCTTGTTTTGTCATTGAACCATTTCGTCATTAGTTTAATGAAATTTTCGGTCTTTTGTTACTTCCGGTCATTTTATTTGTTTAGTTCTTTTTACCCTTTAGATTTGTCTTGTGTTCAAACGCCGAATCTAGTGACACGACATGCGCACACATAATTGTGGCTTAATTCTAAAAGTTAATCATGAAGCAATTGGAAGATGATCGGGTCATTTAAAGGAAATAAAAACAATTTGAGATTATTTGGATCCCGAGTCATGTGAAACCGGGGCAACTAAAAAGGAAACAGTTAAAGGCAAGCTGGCCAAATCGACATGGGGTCATTCACAATAATGAAAATGAGAGTGTTGTCCAACTGTGCTTTAAAGATATGACGAATGTTAATTGTGTTGTTTACACTTGGCATGTTTTGAAGATTGGAATGACGAAGGCATTTTGTTCTGCTATCCAAACACTTTATCCATCGTCAACCCTTCGAGGCTTATTTTAAATTCTTTCATACCCCTCCTTCGGAATTAGTTGCAAAGACTAGAAACACAAGTTTGAAAGGCAAAAGAAGAAAGGGATAAAGAAAAAGTAAAGAAAAAGAAAACAACAAAAAGAGATAAAGAAAAGAAAAAGAAAAATGTATGAAAAAAAAAACTTGAAAAAGAGGAATTGGGAACTACGTTTGACCTGATTCCTCAAAGAGGATACGTAGGCGCTTCACAGCTCGGTCATAGTGTAAATAAAAACCAAAAAAAATCCCCAAGCAAGAAACAGGGGCAGTAAAAAAAAAATGTGTTTATGTAAGGAAAATATAGGATTCCGAAGGTTGTAATTTTGAACCCAATTTGTTTTATTTTGAGCCTTTAATAGCCTTTCATTCTAGCCTTGTCCAAACCCACATTACGGTCCAAAGAAAGACCTTTTGACCAATTTTCAAAAGAGGCTGAGTTAGGCAAATGAGAGAAGTTTCATCGGGACATAACACTCTGATTCCCAGCAGAAAGACTCCGGTCTCCAGCAGAAAATAGGAGAGTCTCAGCAGTACACCACCAATCCCTAGTGAAAAGTAACACAAATGAGAGAGTCTTAGCGGTGAAAACCTTCACAGGCACCATAAGGCGATGAAAGCTGAGAGAAAAACTGAAATGAGAGAGGCTTGGTAGTGAAAACTCCTCGGGCACTACAAGTCGAACGGAGATTGGAAATCAGATGGGAAAGCCCCATGCGAAGATTACAAAAGGCGGTTTAACGATAGGGGGATATGCTATATGTGCATGTCATGTCCATTAGAGTTGGTATCCACGTTTGATAGGTTTACTTTATAATTTTTCTTTTTAGAGAGTCATCTTCCTTTTTGTATTTTATTCTGTTTCCTTTTATCTTTCTTCTTTTTATCAAAAATTCCCCAATAGAGTCTGTTTGCAAGAAATGACTGCAAAATTTTCCATCAGCTTTCCAATTACGCAAGACGGGATTCTAATTGGTACACCCAAGTGGTATAAGTCAGGAGGGAACAAGCGCAATGCCAATGTCCAGAAGGATGTTCCCCAACAAGAGGAAGTTGACAAAAGGGTAGACCAGCATCATAAAAGATACCTCCATAAAAAGTAAAGGTTAATGACCTCAAGGCCAAGGCCAGTGAGACTTAAAGGTCGGAAAACGCCACAGAAGAAGGGAGGATATCCCCAGCAGAAGAGGTATTTTCAGTGGCAAGGGTGAACAAAGAAAATGGTTCACCAGTAAAACATGCAAGGTCTTCACGAAGGGTCACTATCATAGGAATTCGGGTGGTCAGTGGAAAACCACGTGGAAAGGTTCGCGAATAAAGAGTCGTCAAGGAAGGCGGGGAAGCGAGAAAGGAGAAAGCTATCCCCAACATGAATATCATCAAATAATAATATCCCCAGCAAGTTCTGATAATGAAACGCAGAGCAGGGAAAGAGGAGGAGAACCATCCCCAGCAGGAGCACCACAACCAGCCACCACATTTTAAAACTAACCAATTTTTCTTTGATTTGAAACAAGAAGAAGGGGGGTTGTTGGCAGAAAAGCATGCCACGAAGAAGATTCTCAAACTGGGGCAGAAAATTTTCTCCCGTTGCGAAAATTTTCTCAAAACCAAATACCCGGTTGGGGAAAGAAGCCAGATAACGCAAGGAAGTGATCTTTAAACCCGATTATCCCCAGCAGCTTTGAAAAAAAAAAAACAAGTTGTGATAGAGGAAATTATACCCCCAGCAGACAAGACAAAACGAGGAAGCTTGCGTTCAGAAAGGCAAGAAGTCGGTATCATCCCCAGCAGTTCTCGAAAAAATGAAACACCGATTTCGAGATTTCTCCGGCAGCATTATATCCTACAAGTTTTTCAAGGGAGCCAAGCGCGAGTCCCGAATGAGGTTTGGAAAGAGGAAAAAGGAAAAGGGATCCCCCGACAGTGTAATCCCCAGCTGATGACATTTCAATCCCCAGCGATCCCGGGAGAGAATAAAGGTTTTGAAGGAAGTAGAAAAAGAGGAAATAAAGAAGATTTCCCCAGCAGCATTACCCCAGCAAGTAAGTAATTAGTTCCAAAGATATCCCCAGCAGTCAAGAGAAAAATGACACGACCCAGGAGGAAAGCAATTCCAAAACAAGGTAATTCGGAAGAAAGGATGGCCCAAGAAGCGATGCAGGAAGAAGAAAGTGGTGCAGGAAGCAAAGGAAGGCGACATGGATGGGATGGAGTTAGTGAGATGTTGTTGAGGTCAGGAGCCCGCCTGAAGAATGGAGTGGCGATTTATTTTCAAAGGATGTTGTTGAAGTCGGGAGCCCGCCTGAAGAATGGAGTGGCGATTTATTTTCAAAGGATGTTGTTGAAGTCAGGAGCCCGCCTGAAGAGAGGAATGGCGATTTATTTTCAAAAGTTGATGTTGAAGTCAGGAGCCCGCCTGAAGAATGGAGTGGCGATTTATTTTCAAAAGATGTTGTTGAAGTCAGGAGCCCGCCTGAAGAATGGAGTGGCGATTTATTTTCAAAGGATGTTGTTGAAGTCAGGAGCCCGCCTGAAGAATGGAGTGGCGATTTATTTTCAAAGGATGTTGTTGAAGTCAGGGAGCCCACCTGAAGAATGGAATGGCGATTTATTTTGAAGTTGTAGTTGAAGTCAGGGAGCCCGCCCGAAGAATGGAGTGGCGATTTATTTTGAAGTTGTAAGTTGAAGTCAGGGAGCCCGCCTGAAGAATGGAGTGGCGATTTATTTTGAAGTTGTAGTTGAAGTCAGGGAGCCCGCCTGAAGAATGGAGTGGCGATTTATTTCGAAAGTTGTAATAGAAGTCAGGGAGCCCGCCTGAAGAATGGAGTGGCGATTTAGTTTTGAAGTTGTAATTGAAGTCAGGGAGCCCGCCTAAAAAATGGAGTGGCGATTTATTTTGAAGTTGTGATCGAAGTCAGGGAGCCCGCCTGAAGAATGGAGTGGCGATTTATTTTGAAGTTGTAGTTGAAGTGAGGAAGCCCGCCTGAAGAATGGAGTGGCCATTGATTTCTCGAAAGCTGTAATAGAAGTCAGGTACCCGTCAGAAGAAAAGAATGGCGATTTATGATTAGAATTTGTCGATAAAGGCATAAGCTCACCGGAAAAGCAGAACGACTTATTTTGAAGTTGTAGTTGAAGTCAGGGAGCCCGCCTGAAGAATGGAGTGGCGATTTATTTTGAAGTTGTAGTTGAAGTCAGGGAGCCCGCCCGAAGAATGGAGTGGCGATTTATTTTGAAGTTGTAGTTGAAGTCAGGGAGCCCGCCCGAAGAATGGAGTGGCGATTTATTTTAAAGTTGTAGTTGAAGTCAGGGAGCCCGCCTGAAGAATGGAGTGGCGATTTATTTTGAAGTTGTAGTTGAAGTCAGGGAGCCCGCCTGAAGAATGGAGTGGCAATTTATTTTGAAGTTGTAGTTGAAGTCAGGGAGCCCGCCTGAAGAATGGAGTGGCGATTTATTTTGAAGTTGTAGTTGAAGTCAGGGAGCCCGCCTGAAGAATGGAGTGGCGATTTATTTTGAAGTTGTAGTTGAAGTCAGGGAGCCCGCCCGAAGAATGGAGTGGCGATTTATTTTGAAGTTGTAGTTGAAGTCAGGGAGCCCGCCCGAAGAATGGAGTGGCGATTTATTTTGAAGTTGTAGTTGAAGTCAGGGAGCCCGCCTGAAGAATGGAGTGGCGATTTAATTTTGAAGTTGTAGTAGAAGTCAGGGAGCCCGCCTGAAGAATGGAGTGGCGATTTTATTTCGAAGTTGTAGTTGAAGTCAGGGAGCCCGCCTGAAGAATGGAGTGGCGATTTATTTTGAAGTTGTAGTAGAAGTCAGGGAGCCCGCCTGAAGAATGGAGTGGCGATTTTATTTCGAAGTTGTAGTTGAAGTCAGGGAGCTCGCCTGAAGAATGAAGTGGCGATTTTATTGTGAAGTTGTAGTTGAAGTCAGGGAGCCCGCCTGAAGAATGGAGTGACGATTTTATTTCGAAGTAGTAGTAGAAGTCAGGGAGCCCGCTTGAAGAATGGAGTGGCGATTTTATTTTGAGGTTGTAATTGAAGTCAGGGAGCCCGCCTGAAGAATGGAGTGGCGATTTATTTTGGAAGTTGGTTGAGGAAAGCGGTAGAGTATAACGGAAATCCCCAGCATGAATCCAAGTTCATAATCAGAAGGAAGGCAACAAGGATCAGAAAAGATGGGTTCAGATTTCGAAGGAGAGTAGTTCGAAGGTCACAAAGAAAGAACCAAAGGTCGGAGTTCGGCAATCAAGATAGGCCGAGACAACAATTGGCAGAAGAGAAGAAGTATGTGAAGAAACATCAAAGCCAGCAGGATGGCAAGGAACATGGCAAGATCAAGTTGAAAAGATAGATAAGAATTTGCAATACTGTAACTTAGTCTAGCTTCTTATTTTTCGTTTAGCACGGTGTAATAAGGAGATCAGTTAAGCAGTGGCATCAGCAGTAACAACAGTAACAGCAAGATCACAACAGTCATGGTAGTCCCAGCTACCAAAACTTCCCGAACTACATTGACCTGATTCCTTTTTACCAGGGATATGTAGGAGACCTTTGAAGCAAGGTTCGGTCAAACTTTTCCAAAAAATGCTCCATACGGAGTGCTCAGACGGGCAAAAATCGCTCGTATCCGCTCACTTATCTTTGTACGAAAACTCTTCATGTTTCCGCGCAAAGAGGGGCAGCTGTGAGCACGTGATTTTTGCCCTACGTGAGATTTACTCCCAAAAATTCAAAATAAAATTGTTTTTGTATCGTTGTAATATCTGTGGATTTTTTGTGTTAATTTTCTTACTATTTGTATTCTCTGTGCATGCATGTTTGATTGATTAAATTAAGAAAAATACAAAAATATATTGCGTGTGCGTTCTCAGGTTTTAATTTACAATTGAAAGTAATCAAGTCTATTTGACAAAAATAGAAAAATCACAAAATATGTATTTTTGTATTTTAGCGTTTAATATCCCAATTATGTGATTTTAGTTTAATTTAAATATAATAAGAACCTAATTAGGACTCTTATAAACCAATTTGATTTTTGTAATGTATTTTAGAGTTTTTGTTTTAATTAAGAATTAATAGATGGGAAATAGAGATAAAAAAAGAGAGATGGCCAGATTTGGGCCATCCCCAGTCCAAGCAAAACCAGCCCAAATCGAATTCATCCTTGGTCCAAATCCAGTGGGTCTCTAAGACTAACGAAACGACGTAGCATGGTGTTAAAGCTACGTCGTTTTAGCACCAACAGATCTCAACCATAAATCCATTCCTGATCCAACGGCTGAGATCTCATCGCCCCAACCCATTTTGCCAGCGACCCGTTCCCCTTTGAGACCGACCCAGTCTCACTTAGTGAGACGACGCCGTTGGATATCCACCAAGAGATCCAGGCCATTGATTTTACTTGATCGAACGGTCAAAATTAAATCACCCCCCTTCGTATATAAGCTCGATCTCTACCCAGCCCTCCCGATCCAAATACCCCCTCCTTACTATCGTCTCTCTCAGAGACGATGTCTCACAAGCACAACCCTAGCCGCCACCCTACCCTTTCGTCGTAAATCCGGCGGCAACAACGCCGCCGGCCACCAAATTAACACCGTAGAACCTCCTAGTCTCCCTCTATACGAATACATCCTTCATTTACCTCGAATCACTCCGGAACTCCTCGAATCTTCATTTGAAGATTCGAGCCAAACTCGAACTAACGCCAAACCACCCCAAACTCACCCCAAACCCTCCCATGACCTCCCTCATACCCCCACCGGCCTTGGTTTAGCTCGAATCTTACCAGGATTGTAAAAGCCCCAAATCTCGGCCATGAACCCTAGATGTCGATTTCTTCCTAATTGAGGTCTAATAGACCTTAGTTGGGATGTTTTCCTTGTTGAAAACATCTCAATTAAGGTCCATTGGCCTCAAAAACGAAAAGTCCAAGTCCGAGTTGAATCCAAGATGGGTCCGAGATCCGTTCAAGTGCGGATTTTCTCCTTACATGGTATTTCTTTCTTTTCTTCATATTTTAGTATGTTAATGATGTGAATTTTTTGTTTCTTCTTTTAGTTTTCTGTTTTTCTTCATCTCCAATAGACCTTTTATCCGGTCGATTCCCATCTCTATCTGTGTTAATTCAATGCTAATTGCTTTGTATGCATAGTTTATTTAACGTCGTCAAAAAGTTAATTTATTTGTATGATTGTTCACCACCCTGTCTGCCCGTATGCAATTCACCATTAGGGTTTGTTATCTGTTTGATTCTGGATTAGGATTTAACTGAATGTAATTGTTAGGGTTGGATTGAGGCCAGTTGTTTAATCACCCGCCCATAAGACAGCCTAGTGGAGCCTGCTATCACAGCAGGACACTCCACCAGGTTTGTACTTCACATTTTAATTAATTAAAGCCTACACTTAAGCAAAACTTAGTGGTGAAAACAGAGAGGATAATGGGCTGGCAGAGATAGGAATGGGTAGGGGTAGTAGTTTAATTGGTGGCAGTCATTCAGGAGGGAATTCAAAAACTATAAGTATGGGACTGTTTTTTGAAGGGGCATTCAGAAACACATAGGCTTATACACAGAGAGACTCTTAGAGAGCAGTCTGAAACATTTCATACACACACAGACTCTTAGAGAGCAGTCTGAAACATTGATATACACATAGGCTTAGACACTGGATTTGGGGAGATAATTCTGAAACTTACAGACATTGATACCTACAGAAACATTAAAGGAAACATAGTGAGAGTTTTGATTCTTCTTGAGTTGTCATTTGATTTCTGGTCACTGTTTCATTGGTTGCTGTTTGGTGTCAAGGTTTGGCTACTGGTTCACTGAGTGTGGTGGTGTTCGATTATTTCTGGGTCGTTTGTTGCTGAGTGTTGTACTGGTTCATTGAGTGTGGTGGTGTTCGATTATTTCTGGGTCGTTTGTTGCTGAGTGTTGTATCTGGTTCACTGAGTGTGGTGTTGTTGAACTACTACTGGTTTGCTGAGTGTCTGTTTACTGTTTGCTGGTGTTGGTTTTGTTGCTGTTGGTTGTGTCTTGTTGTTGCTGGCTGCTGTTCACTGCTACTATTGCTATCACTGCTATAGTTGATTTCTCACTTCTCCATTTTTGCTAATTTCCAGGTATACTCTACCCCCTGGCAATAGGAAGTTCGATAATTGCATATGTATTGCTTTGCAGAATCAAGTGTGATGATATTCTACAATAGAATGCCTTTGTTTTCATTTAATATTTGTAATGTTAAAGAGACAGACTCATCATGAATGAACTTGTATTTGATATTAGATAAGATAGTTCAAACACAACTCTTATTAATATTGGACCACGAATAATATTGTTTCAAGTGTTGACTGTTAGATGTATTGAAGTAGCATGCTTATGTGTAGTCGTATTTCTGGAAGTTATATTACTAGTTAAAGGTTCTAGTGTAATTTTTTTAGTAATACAAAACAGATTCGAAACAAGTGCATTTTGAGCAGTTAAATGTGATTACTTCTTCGTTGATTGTCAAAGAGAGCATCAAATGTCTAGACAATGACTCACAAAAAAAATATGTTATTATAACCAATGTTCGATTGTAGAGTCATACATACTTCTCTTAGGATTATAAACTCTAAATTGATAATAAAAATAGGGGCTATATGAAACGTTTGCAAATCAGCTTCACCTCGACTCAAAGGCTTCACTGTTAGTTGGTTACGACAACGAAAGGGTAGAGATTCGACTCTTATTAATTAGATTAATTCACAGCTGGTCCTCATAAAATACAACAGTTAGCTCATGAGAATCTAATTTGTAATAAGTTTAATTTGTTCAAATAAAAATAAGTATACTGTTTTACTCAAGCGAATTAATGTATGGCCTGTTCTGCCATTCTTTTTGGGCTTGTCTCAGGCCCAGCAGTTGGAAAAGAATTAACCTAGCATGTATAAATTGAGTTCCTTGGACATAAGGTTAAAATGACACTTGGCCCGTTAATGTTTAATTGATAGGCTATGACATTTCTTAATAATAATAAATTAGGACCTTTGTTTATTATTAGAGACCCATTAAGTAGAAAAATCATAGTCACGTTAGTTTGACCTTAAATAAAAATGAGACGAGCCTCGCCGCACAGAAATATATAATTGCGGGGCCCTCAAATTAGTTGTTATAAAAACTTAGACTTGGAAGGACCATTTAGTGAATTTCACGGTTATTTCCCCAAGTTAATAAAGACGATAGACTCTTTAGGTACGATTTGTAAGTAAATTACTTTTCCTAAGTACGGGTGCGCATTTATGTGACCCAAATCTTACTCTCGGCGAAACTGAAATACATTAAAGTCACAGGCGTACTGGTTGCGGTGTGACTCGAAATGTATTTTCGTGACGTCGCAATTCTTCTAAAAAATAAAAGTGGAGCATTAAAAATACATAGTTAAAATATATAAAGAAATCAGATAAAAGCAAAAAGTGCAGTTGAGCGACCGTGCTAAAACCACGGAATCCGGGAGTGCCTAACACCTTCTCCCGGATTAACAGAGTTCCTTATCCGGTTTTCTAGTTTCGCCGACTATATTACAAAGTCATAAATTTCCTCGGTTCGGGATCAAACCGGTGACTTGGGACACCATTATTTTCCCAAGTGGCGACTCTGGAATTTAATAAATTGATCCCGTCTCGATTGTCCTTTAATTGGAAAAACTCCCTCGTGCCCTCGCGGGCGCGTAAAAAGGAGGTGTGACAATCATTAATTGATTTAACTAAAAGACTCTAACACTTTTTGGTCAAATAGTTCTATATGTAACTTTTCCTCCTTGATGCCAAAAAATTATTCAACTCTTTGTACATTTAATAACTCTTTCATTTAAATATTTATATTTTTTTAATGATATTTTTATCAATTGACACGTGATATTGAAGCCACTAGAACTAATATAAAGAAGCTCATTATGTACTAGAGTATATATTAACTTTATTTATCAAAAGGCATTATGTATTTTTTCTTAAACTAAGTATAACTCAAATATAATCATA
The DNA here is from genome assembly GCA_032618575.1 of Nicotiana noctiflora. Classification (NCBI taxonomy): domain Eukaryota; kingdom Viridiplantae; phylum Streptophyta; class Magnoliopsida; order Solanales; family Solanaceae; genus Nicotiana; species Nicotiana noctiflora. The sequence continues at coordinate 23,461 of JASVEL010002365.1, read as the reverse complement.
TATAAACTAGAAGGAAGAGATTAACAAGCAATATTTGACCCCTTAATAGTAAAGTCAATCCAATTAGAGCAAATGTAGAAAAAAGTATAATCATAATGGAAAAAAGTATTTTCCAATTATAAAAAGAGCATGCAAGATCTATTTTATTATGGTTACATCAATGATAAGTAAACTGCAATCTCAATCAAGTTGTGGGCAATATATGAATCGTAATGACAATAATCACATCCCTTTTTTTGCCATAGATTTTGCCAAGTTTCTTTCCACAAAAAAAAAAAAAAAATTGGCAAAACATATTATAGATTTTATCCATGTTTTGGCAGATTTTAAAAATAAAATTTTCAAATACCAAAACTAGCTCTAGACATGTTTTTGTCCCAAAATATTACTGTCGATATTTTTTAATAATTTCAAAAATTACCCCAAATTTTTATGTGATAAAAAAATCTCACCTTCTATTATGACCCAACTAATCCACTAGCTAATTACTATAATTTTTATTTGGACTGATGAATCTTGTAACATTATTGCAATTTGACGAATTATAGTGGCTAGTAATTGTGTTATTAGTAGTTGATATTAAAATATTAGGTTAATATTTTAGGACATTGTATTATGTAATTTATTATAAAATTGATAATTTTGTGCCAAACTTATCTATGTTCAAGACTATAGTTTGTGATAATGATAATGCATGGCATTGATAAAGGTTCTGCATATACAAGATTGACAAGTTTGTTTGTTTGGTATTGTTAAATATTTTTGATAGTTTTTAGAACTTATGAGTGTAAATAATATTTTACGTTTTTTTAAAAGTGAAATATAATTTAAAAAATTATATCCAAATAAAATTTCATCTTCAAACCTAATTTCACCAAGTCAAAAAATTTAAAATAAATTTAGTAATCTATGGCTAGCTATAGTTTTCCACAATTTTTATACTCGTAGAAACATTGAATAGCCCTTCCAAACTTGCAAAAAGAAAAGATACTATACTACAATAAAAATACTCTAATAAAAAAGGGTCCTCCATCAAGTCCAACTATCGGATTCTCGGGTCCCGCGACCCGTTTCATAGAGATTGACAAATTAAGGGGACCTTCAAAATCAAAATACCAAAAGTGGTTGTCGTCTGTTGGGAACTCCACTCCGAGGACCCTGCGACGATCAGCTCTCAATTCGGGGCTGCGATCGTCTATAAGGTATGCCAATTTCCAATTGGATCCACTGCTTTAGTCTTCCAAAATCCTTGAAGCTCAATGCTCACTTTTACTTTATATATTCTTTTTCATTACTCAGTTTTGTTGATCTAAGCGGCCATTGATTTAGATCTGGCTCTTCCTATTTGAAGCTATTGTTGTTGGGTTATTTCTGACGTCTATAGGGCCAAATATCTCATTTTGAATTATTTTAAGGCTGATTTCTTACGCTTTAGAATTTGGCAAAGGGATGATCTTGGATCATTTTCAGATCTTTTTGGCGTAATTGAGATATTTAAACATGATAGTGCTGCTGAATTTTGTTTTCTCCCCCCCCCCCCCTTTTTTTTTTTGGTAAAGGGGTTGGATTGAAATTTGTAGTTGCTGTTGTTCTATTGGTTCACAAAATGCTGAAAGCAAAATCTTAGTCTTTATGTCTCTTAGTAACATTTCTTGCTCGAAAGATTCTGATGTAATTGCCTGGCAGAATGATCTAGTAAAAGGGACATAACCTAGTGCTTTGTAGTTTTCCTCCTATTAAGCTTTTGTTTTGATTTATTTAAATGTTGAAAGAGCCTAAGAGGAAAGGCTTGATTTTGAACAGTTGCAAATGGAGAACTAGGATTAATAGAAGGACACTTGACGAGCATGTACTAATGCACTAGCTATGTTACTTCGAAATTGGAATAATATGTGCTAGCATGGTAATAAATCTCTGATTCAAAATTTTCTTTAACATTGTAGCTTCTGTGGCTGCTCTGCATATTTTTTTGAAGTGCTATGCTTCAGATAGATAAGAAATTCCTTATTGCATGCGACGTGGAGAGAATTTTGGTATGCATAAACTCCATGTTTATCACAACAGACCTGTATTGCATTGTGTGCTCTAAGCATCCAACTAATTGGTTTTATTACGTATGTACTTTTCTATAGTTTCTTCTTCTTCTTCTTTTTTGATGTCTCAATGCTGGTTGTCTTATCTTTTTCTTAAGTAAAAAGATATTGATGTTGGTTGTCTTCTTAGCGTTCATATGGTTCTGCCGCGAACCTGTCAGGTCTTTCCACCTTTAAAGTCTTAGTTTCACCTCCACATTTATCAGTGTGAATGGGAAAATGTCTTTTATTCTTTGATACCTTACTTCATTGTTTTACTTGTCTCTATCTACTTAAAACTGCTGACTATAACCACATCTAACAACTTACTGGTGCTCAGGGGAATGGTTTGGAAAAGCAGCTCCTTGATCCATGCTGTAGTTTTTTTGTTCTTTTCTAATTGAAGTGAACTGAATCAAAAGTTAAGCTATGATGGGGTGCCCTAATCAGCAGAGTGAAGTCAATACTCCAATGTCAGAGCCCAAGGGTTATACTCTAAAGCCTTCCAGAGGTGCCTTAGAATGTATGGTAAATTCAGAAATTGGTGCTGTATTAGCCGTCATGAGGAGAAATGTGAGGTGGGGATTTCGTTATGCTGCTGAAGATGATCAACTAGAGTATTCTCTCATCCAATCTTTCACGGAATTAAGGAAAAAGATATTCTCATGGAGACATGAGTGGAACAATGTTGATCCACTTCTATACCTTCAGCCCTTCTTGGATGTGATACAATCTGATGAGACTGGTGCACCAATAACTGGTGTTGCATTGTCATCTGTTTACAAGTTCTTGACTCTTGGAATAATTGAATCAGCTAACATGAATGTGGACAAAGCTTTGCATCAGATAGTTGACGCTGTGACAAGCTGCCGCTTTGAAGTGACTGATCCTGCCTCTGAGGAAGTGGTGTTGATGAAGATACTTCAAGTTCTTTTGGCTTGTATGAAAAGCAAGGCATCAGCGAATTTGACCAACCATCACGTATGCAACATAGTAAACACTTGCTTCCGATTGGTTCATCAAGCAAGTGCTAAAAGTGAACTGTTGCAGAGAATAGCACGCCACACGATGCATGAATTGGTCAGATGTATCTTCTTTCACCTGCCTGACATTGAAAGCAGAGTGTTCGCTGGCCCAGAGGTAACTGAGATTCTCGTTCTTTTCACTTCTCTTTTCAGCCCTTATATTGGTTAGCTGGAGTTAGGACGTTCACTCAAGTACATGTAATTTTTTCAGGCATTGCCCAAAGACTGTTCCACGAATGATTGCTTGTTATCTGTAGATGTTATATGCATTTTATTAGAACTTTTAGTACATCAGTTTCTTAATCAGATGTTACTTTACACTAATATAGGGCTAAGCCCAAGCCGATAAATTTAGCTGCTTCTCCGAGAAGTCCTTAAACTGGGTTTCATGTTATGCATTTTATACGTTTAGCTGTTTACTGACCATGTCGGGGACTTGGGTGTTTTGCGTCCTTTGATAGTTTTCATGACCTCTGATTACGTCAGCCTAGGGTTGATTGAGTATTAGATATAGTCTCTTAAGTTCTTAAACATGAATACTAGTATCACCTTCCTGTATATTGCGACTCATAAAGCCATTAACTTTCTTGCAGGCTGGCAAGAAACAAGAAGACAATGGATGTGTTAGTGTAGAATCCACGGGCAAGTCACCATCTGCTGCTGTTACTTCAAATGTATCCTCAATCACTTTGGTGAGCGTAGGGGATGAAAAAACAAATGAGAAAACTGGAAAAGGGGATATTGCTTGTAATGGAGAAAACTCAATGATGGATCCTTATGGGGTCCCCTGCATGGTCGAGATATTTCATTTCCTATGTTCTCTTCTGAATGTGATGGAATCCATTGAATTTGGTTCAAGATCCAACCCTATAGCGTATGAAGAAGATGTCCCATTATTTGCCCTGGGTTTAATTAATTCAGCCATAGAACTAGGTGGTGCTTCTTTTGGGAATCATCCCAAGTTATTGGCTCTGATACGGGAGGAGTTGTTCCGCAATCTGATGCGTTTTGGCTTGTCAATGAGTCCTTTAATTCTTTCGACAGTTTGTAGCATTGCTCTGAATTTGTATCATCATATGCGTTGTAAGTTAAAGCTACAGCTTGAAGCCTTTTTCTCTGGTGTTTTGCTGAGGATTGCTCAGAGCAAGCATGGAGCATCTTATCAACTTCAGGAGGTTGCCATGGAAACACTTGTTGACTTCTGCAGACAGCATATGTTCGTGACAGAAATGTATGCAAATTATGATTGTGACATATCCTGCAGCAATATTTTTGAAGAACTTTCCAACCTGTTATCAAAAAGCACCTTTCCAGTTAACAGCCCACTTTCAGCTTTAAATACTCTTGCCCTGGATGGTCTAATAGCCATGATTCAGGGTATGGCCGAGAGAATAGGCCAAGATTCGTTAGCTTCAGAACAAGGTTCATTTAATTTCGATGAATATAGACCATTTTGGACAGAAATATGCAAGGACTACCATGATCCTAATCATTGGGTTCCTTTTGTCCATCAAATGAAGCAAATAAAGAAAAAGTTGTTGGTTGGAGTTGATCACTTTAACCGTGATCCAAAGAAGGGTATGGAATTTCTCCAAGCAGTACATCTGTTACCTGATAAACTTGACCCAAAAAGTGTAGCATGTTTCTTTAGATTTACAAATGGCTTGGATAAGAATCTTGTTGGGGATTTCTTGGGAAGTCATGAAGAATTCTATATTCAAGTGCTTCATGAATTTGCAAGGACATTCGATTTTCGGGATATGAACCTAGATACTGCCTTGAGAATCTTTTTGGAGACGTTCAGATTGCCTGGAGAATCACAGAAAATACAGAGGGTGCTTGAAGCGTTCTCTGAACGATATTATGAGCAGTCACCCGATGTTCTGGTTAACAAAGATGCAGCACTCGTGTTATCGTATTCACTTATCATGCTGAACACGGATCAACACAATACACAGGTCAAGAAGAAGATGACGGAGGCAGATTTCATTCGCAACAACCGGAGAATAAACGGAGGAAATGACCTCCCTCGAGAATTTTTGTCTGAGCTCTACCACTCCATCTGTGAGAATGAGATCCGGATTTCCGCAGATGGAGGTGCTGGCACCCCATTGATGGCACCAAGCCATTGGATTGGTCTAGTAAACAAATCAAGGCAAACTTCCCCGTTTATTGTCTGTGATCAGGGACCTTATCTTGATTATGATATGTTTTCTATGTTGTCTGGTCCGACAATTGCTTCCATCTCAGTGGTTCTTGATCATGTGGAGCAGGAAGATGTCTGGCAGACATGTATCGATGGATTTCTTGCCATTGCCAAAATTTCAGCCTCCTATAGCTTTGATAACGTGTTGGATGATTTAGTAGTATCTCTTTGCAAGTTCACAACTCTTTTGCTTCCATCATACACTGATGATATTATTGTCACATTTGCCCAAGATAATAAAGCTAGACTGGCAACTTTAGCTGTCTTCACAATAGCAAACAAGTATGGGGACCATATTCGCTCTGGTTGGAAAAACATCCTGGACTGCATTTTGAGCTTGCATAAATTTGGCCTTCTTCCTACTCGTCTTTTTAGTGATGCCGCTGATGACGTGGAGTCTACTTCTGATGCCGACCAAAGCAAACCTGCTGCAGCTTCCCCATCAGCACCTCACGTGCCTTCATTGGCCCCATCAAGGAAATCATCCGGCTTAATGGGCCGATTTAGCCAACTGTTATATCTTGATGCAGAAGAACCTGCGCCTCAGCCAAATGAAAAACAGCTTGCCGCCCGCCAGCAGACTCTTCAGACTATTCAGAATTGTCACATTGATAGCATCTTTGCCGAGAGTAAGTTTTTGCAAGCAGAGTCACTTTCACAGCTTGTTCGGGCCCTTGTGATGGCTGCAGGCCGGCCTCATAAGGGAAACTTCTCTCTAGAAGAAGAAGAGACTGCAGTATTCTGTCTGGAGTTGCTGATTGCAATCACAATAAATAATCGGGATAGGATAATGCTTCTTTGGCAGGTTGTTTATGAGCACATAGCAAGTGTTGTCCAATCAACAACAATGCCTTGTACTTTGGTAGAGAAGGCTGTTTTTGGGCTGCTTCGCATATGCCAAAGGTTGCTTCCTTACAAGGAAAATCTCACAGATGAGCTCCTCAAGTCACTGCAACTCGTCTTAAAGCTCGACGCAAGGGTCGCCGATGCTTTTCTTGAACAGATAACCCAGGAGGTGATGCACCTTGTCAAAGCAAACGCTATGCAGATACGATCACATATGGGCTGGCGGACAATTATATCTCTGCTCTCTATTACAGCTCGGCATCCAGAAGCTTCTGAAGCAGGATTTGAAACATTATCATTCATCATGGCTGATGGGGCTCACCTACTGCCTGCTAATTACATCCTTTGTTTAAATGCAGCCAGTCACTTTGCTGATTCCCGCATTGGAAATGTTGATCAAGCTGTGAGATCTTTGGACCTGATGGCTGGGTCACTTGTTTGTCTTGTTAGATGGTCTCGCAAGACAAAGGAAGCTCTGGGGGAGGAGGCTGCTATGAAAATGTATCAGGATATAACTGAGATGTGGCTGAGGCTGGTACAGGGACTCAGAAAATTTTGTTTGGATTGGAGAGAAGAGGTGCGGGATCATGCCATCTTGATGTTGCAGAGGTGTTTGACAGGGGTTGAGGGGATACACATTTCAACCGATCTGTGGTTGCAATGTTTTGATCAGTTGATCTTTACATTGCTGGATGAATTGCTGGAACTTGCACCACAAGGTTCCATAAAGGATTACAGGAGCATAGAAGGAGCAATTTTTCTATCTCTGAAGCTCATGTTCAAACTGTTTCTACAGTGTCTGCAGCAGCTCTCACAGTTGCCATCCTTCTGCAAACTATGGTTAGGGTTATTGGATCATACAGAAAGATGCATGAAGATGAAATTCAAAGGTAAACGGAGTGAGAAGATCCCAGAACTCGTCCCTGAACTCCTAAAGAACACGCTACTTGTCATGAAAGCTAGTGGACTTCTGGTGCCAAGTGATCCTGTAGGAGGGGACAGTTTCTGGCAGCTAACGTGGTTGCATGTGCACAAAATATGCCCAGCCCTTCAATCAGAGGTTTTCCCTTCTAGCGAATTGGAGCCGTTGCAAAAGCAGCACATCCAAGGATGTAGCCCCCTCTCAGAGGGAAGTGTTCTAGTCTCACCTAGTTGAAGCATATCTTGAAGATTCATGTTGTTGACCATACTTTCATTTGGTGAAACTGACATTCTTTATCAGCATCATTATTAGCATGGTGAGAAGATAAATTGTGCAGCTGAGAACGTGCTGGGCATTAGGCGAAACACGTTCATTGAAGCACAAGCTGCAACCTGCTGGAGCAAAGCTGGTTTCTGGTTTACAAGTTTTGATATCTCCATTCTGAATGTTTATGGTGCTTTACTGTTAAAAAGAGTCTTTTCTGCCTTGTTGGCTTTCGAGAGAAGATTAGGGAGGGGGGTCAACTCGTGCAATTTTGCACTTCTGTAGCGGTCACTTCACTTTAAGTTTGATAACTTAGTTGTTACCATTTCGGCTGTACAATATTGGCTATATTACAAAATAGTGATTGATATTTGATAGTATGAAATGTTACGGTCAGATTGAGCCGTAGGGTTTCTTCAAAATTATTTGTTTCAATTATAAGGTATATAGAATGCTGTTATTGGTTAGTGCGCAAACTGCCTGTTCTTCAATTGTTTAACAGGATTATAAAATACAGCATATATAAAATAACATCACATATTAATCGAGACTTAGAAAGGTACCTAGTGTTCTCAGGTTCTTTTACTGTCTAATTTACCTTATTATTTTTGTTGCTTTTTCAAAATTTGGTGACACAAATAATAGAAATCCAGGCTCATTTAGAAAGAACTTAGAAGCATTTCTCTGTTACTATTAACTGAGTTTTTATTTCCTTACAACATTAGTTCTGCTGATCTTAGTGGAAGTAATTTATATCATGATCCACAATAAAAAACCAACCCCTTCATATATTTCTGGTTTGAAAACTTTCTAAGCATAATGAATCTGTACTTAACATTAAAAAGGAATGAAACAAAATTCCTAATAAAAAGGGCCAAAATAAGGACAAGGATGGATGTGAAACCACTTTCTAACGAAGTTAGTGTTGGTCCATTCTTGCCAAGACATAAACTTTAGCATCCATCGAGCACATCTAAACCAAAAACAAAAGTGCCTAGATTTCAAATGGATTTACACCCTCTCTACTGAGAAATTTCAGTCGACACCACAAAAGTTTAAGGCAAAAAAAGAGAGAGAAGGTATAAGTTATGGTTGATAGAGAAGGGTAGAAAACTCAGATACACAGAGAGCACTAAATATTGGCAAGCTTGGAGCGATAACTATGTTCGATATAACTGTTGCCATATACTGACGATGATCGGGGGTTCTTAGCCACTCAGCAAGTTCTATCACCTATAGTCAAAGCCCCAAATGCTGAATTTGGATTTTGTATGGAACGCTTGTCTTTGTAGACCTTGATTCTGCAGCATCAAGAAGACCTGCAATAGCTCCACCTCATTGAGCAGTCTGACTTCTCATTACTTTCAGTACAGCCATCAACATCTCTAGAAACTGCTCAATAGTTTGAATTTGAGCATCAACAGCATCAAAAGTTTTTGTGCATTCCTGGTTGTACACGTGTTAAACCATAAGTTTCAAGTTGGGCAATTAGCAATTGACGGTCCATAAACTGAATTTAACATTACTTGAAGTTAAAAATACCAACATTTATGGCCTCTTCAAGAGCCTTCTTCCGTGCCCTGGTATTTGCAATTTCAAGAGCTCTGCTTCTTGCTAAAATAATCTGCAGGTCCACATTATTATCAGCCTAAATCTTTAAAAAAAAAAAAAAAAAAACTAATGGCTGACTGGTGTAAATGTCAACATGCAGAAAATCTAATATTTTTACCAACTTCCCGCGGAACATGGCCCTCTTGAGAATCAGATAAGAAGCATTCAATATCTCTGCATTCTGCAATACAGGCATTTTTAGTAATAAACCAAGCAGAAACGCAATCATGTAAAAGAGAAGTAACCCGAAACTACTAAAGGCCCCATATTGTACAACACTGATAGAACTTGCTGATATGCCCCATACAGAGGAATCGTGTACCTTTCTTATTGCGTTGAAAGCAGTTGGATTTCCCGTCTGTAAGCACCTAGATAATAGCCCAGCAGGTTGCCAGAATGATTCATGAATACCAGTAAGCGTAACACGACCAAATGCCACGGCTTTTAAGACGTCAGAATCATCAGCAAGTTCCTTGAACAATCTGCAGCTGTGATGAGGATATCAGGATCAGAAGCAACATAATCTGCAAGATAATAGTAAGAGATATGCAGATGCCTTTTACTAAACCCCTTTTGATGTTGTAAAGGGAGAACTTTTTTAACACCCATATGACACTTGTTGGGTCATAGTCAGCGAAAGTTGATAGGCATATGTCAACTTCGACAGAAATTCAACTTCAAAGTTAATCATAGCAGGAGAATTGAAAAGACAAAGAAGCCGAGGCAAATAGACATCATCAGTTATCTAGAATTAAAAAACCTACAAAAACAAGAAAGACATTCGGGGAATAAATACTTACACCGAAACAGTCCGAGCAAGATTTCCAGCTCCATCGGGTGATAGGGCTACATGATACATAATGTGTTTCAACACATCAAAGTTCAAATCTGTTATTTTAGATTGCTTCCTCCGCTTCATAATTGCTGAAATAAGTTAAAGAATTGTTGTTTAACCTCTTTTGATTCTTTAATTGGAGGAGAATAGCAGATTAAGGACTCCCAATATTCCTATCAAATCCGCCTACTGCTTCCATGAAATCCAACTCAATACCCTTGATTGGCTGTTGGCTACAGCCAAGTAGAAGGAGACAAAATTCAAGAATTCCGAAAGGCTTGCTATAAGCCCATAATGTGGAATTGTAAGATAATGTCAAGTAAATAAGATAAATGGACGGTGGACCATGTTAATAGAAACTGTAAAGCTTCTTCACTTAGGTAAGCACGCTTCACAATGTAAACCAGTATCCAAGCATCATATGAGCATAGAGAAAATTCAAGGTCGCTAATGAATAGCTTGATTATTTTAAGAATACTTGTTAAATCAAACACCGAGGTCGTTTGACTTACATAATGTAGAATCAATAGAGAGAGAGATCACATTTTTAGAGATTGACATCCTAATTTTCTTTTGTAATTTGACAATGAAAGGTTCATTACAATCTTCTGACTTATTTAGAAACTAAAAAAAATGTAACAATCGCATAGTCCAAGAGCAAATAGAGCGGAAAGCCGGAAAGAATATAAAAGATTCATACTCTTTAAGATTGAGGTGTAGTTTTTATTCAGCCATAACATAGTCCACATTCCATGTTAGATAAACTTAGAAGACAACAGCAAAAGGAGTAGGGTTTTTTTTTTTTTTGGCGGGGGGGGGAGGGGGGGGTCCAAAACTGAAAACCCAATATAAAAAAAAATTGAAACTTTTAGGGTTGATTAGGAAAAAACAAATGCAACAAGAAACCTAGACTTGAGCTATAGGATATACCCAGTTTATACTTTATGCACATTAAAAAGAATCATAATTTTAACACCCAGATAACACACGCCGATAATCCTGATCATCTTCGACTAATAAAAAAATCCCAATTGTAAAATCAACCAAATTGGAGTATTGAGCATACAGCAGAAGAGAGATCCAAAGAAAGAACGCGCTAGTGCAGCAAAAATAAAAATTGCACAAACAGCGTATCGTTACAATTCGTACTACTTCAAACCGACAGATAAAGAATCTCCGGCATGTATAGGCCGTAAGAATAGACGGCAAACGAGAAGGCTACGACGCTCAGATACCTATGACGACAGCGCACGGCGGAGACAGAGTATGAGAATAGTACGATGATGACGGTGTCAAAACTATGCCACCGCTGCTCTGAGCCTTTTCACTTTCTGTCTTCTTTTGGAAAGACCAAGGGCTGAAACCGAACAAATAGGTTTTCCTTTTAAAGTAAGTTTAAAATAACAGCAACAACAACAACCCAGTATATTCCCACAAGGTGCGGTGTGGGGAAGGTAATATATAGACAGATCTTACCTCTACCCGAGAGGGTAGAGAGGCTGTTTCCAATCGACCCTCATATCCATGTCTATCCTTACCCACCTCGTTAAGGTATTAAATCGCGGTATAGTCTCGTTACTTATTGCATACTATTACTCGTCCCAATTCAATCAGCCCGGAGGTATTAGGAACTACTAGTCCTAAAGGGAAAGGAGAATTGACTTTTAAAGTTTAAAAAGGACAAAAGTCTAAGGCGGCATTCAAAACATACATGACAAGTATGGGGAAGCACATAACAAAAAAGGCTCAAACAAACCTCTTAAAAAAGAACATATAGTTTTAGCATGTCGTTAAGATACTGATTAGGTCTTTAACTACTTAAAATGTTAAGGCGTGGTTGATTTATCACATATTTTTAGATAAGAAGTCCAAATTAGGACTACTTGTTGATTGTAATTATTAAAGACTGTTGTAGTTATCTAATTACCTAATGGCTTGCCTAGGTGAGACCTATAGGCATGATATCTCCCAATGCGGAAGTATACTGATTTTAGAGAAAGCTTGTTGATTATAGACAAACATGAGTTCTGCAGATATTGAGTATCGATATTATTGATTTTAGGCTTGTAGACGATCAGATTCAGCTGATTACTCTTATAGTCATGCTTTCTAAGCGTGATTGGTTTAAATGTTAACATAAATGCAAGAGTCATATCGGCGTGGTATCTAGAATGCAATTTTGTTATTTTAAACCTATAAACCGTTTGCCTAATGATAGATGCAAAATGCAAAATTTAAAAGATATGATAGACAGGTTATCTATATGATGCAAGAATGCAGAAACCTATAGTCATGGTATCTATATGAGTGAAGAACCTTAAAGACATGGTATCTATATATGCATCAATGCAGAACTATAAGTAGGATTTCTATATGAAATGCATAAATGCAGAACTATAGACAGGATTTCTATATGACATGCATAAGTGCAGAACTATAGACAGGATTTCTATAGTACATGCACAAGTGCAGAACTATAGACATGATTTCTATATAACATGCATAAATAAAAAACAGGATAAGATTGCAGGAATAAATACCTAAGAACATGATGTCTACCCGCATGTATACATGAGTAAACTTCCCCTTTTCACTATATACCCCCATAAGTTATTACAAGTTATTACAACCCAGAATGAATAAAGAAAAAGAAGAATAAAATTACATCAGTAATAAGAGTACAACCAAGGAGAGCCTAATTAAGACTCCAGGTCTAAAACATGAAATAAACTAACTCCAAAGATTCGATTTCCAGAGCCTTTCTCATTTTTGGGTGTGTTAGAGTTCCCAGGAGCTTCATGAACTCCAGGTAGTACTTACACCCAAATAAGTTGCAGAACTGAATTAAAGTGCAGTGCGGAAGGGCTATCCCTCAAATATTCAAGTTTAGAGGGCACTCAAGGTCCCAAATCAAGGCTCATAGGAGGGGCCAGAACTTGGAAACTAGGAATGAGTGTAAGTGAAATAGAGGGGATTCTGGGAAGGCCATAGCAGGGTAGTGGTCCTACCTAGCGATTAGGAGTGCTGACACACCCCTAACCAGACTGATAGCCACATTTGTTTGGGAGTTAGGATCCATTAAGGATCAGGTCCAAACATGAGCAGCAATTTGGATACTGCCATGCCTGAACCTTAACTCACACACATAGAGGGAATAGGGGTATAGGGATTCACAGCAGAAAATAGGTGCAAAGAGAATAGCATACAAACTAATCACTAAACATGGACAGTAAAGTAAATAGGATTGCAGAATTTGTAAATAAACACATTGCTGTGATGGATGAAACGAAATTAGGACATACCAGTTTCAGAAACAAGAAGAGAAAAAGCAGTAGTAAGGCCCAAATTGCAAGCAAACAACCAGAGGAAACTCATATGAGAATGTGAAGTATTAAAATTGAGAGTATGAGGTGAGTAATGTAAGCTGAAGGTATGTAAAAGTATTTAATTCGAAGTTGTCAAAGTGCAGAAGGGTAGTCCCCTTTTATAGTGCAGAAGGCAAGTAAGAAAAGATAAGAAAATAGCTTTGCAATCAATCATATAATGTCTCCCTTTAGTTAAGGGAATCTGATTTCAAATGGGTAGAAGACAATTAAGGAAAGAATTTGATTAAAATCTTTTCCAAAGTAGCGCAAAAAAGATAAATACATAGGAGTTTATTTAATGCAAAAGTATGGTGGTACACGATTTGTGAAAATAAGAAAAGGGAATCAATCAAACAGCTAGTAAAATCAAATTGCAGGCTTTGTTCGAATAAACCAAGCCGGAAAATGAGAGGAAAGGGTTTTACTTAAGGAAAATTAACAACAATCAATCAAACCTTACTAAAAGGAGTTTGAAATCAATCAATATTGGCAAAACCTTTTTTGAAAGAAGAAATTATCATATATAAAGCACACAAATATCAAACAAGAATGAGTTGTCATGCTGATTAAAAAAGACTATCATAGAAAAGTTAAGAGTTATAAACAAAGAGTCTCCAGTCCAATTTATAAACTCGGAATAAGTCTGGGAGTTCAGGTTTCCAAAGTAAAACCCAAGTCCAAACATAAAATCGAATCTTGCCAAAGAAATCCTAAATCTTAGGGTTTTCCACTTGAATCAGACACAAAGATGAGAAGTCAAGCCATTTAAACAGACTCATGAGAAACCAACAGACATAACAACAGGTTTGAAAGCATAAAGAACATGTTTGAGAAAAACTTAGAACTTAAGCAAGTTCAGAAGAGAGAAGAAGTGATATAAACTTAAGCAACAGTAAAGGAGACATGCTTAGGACTCAAACAAAAATCTAGTAAAGCAAACAAACTTAAGAACTCAGTAGGAAACATATTCAGGAGAAGAATACTGGAAAGTGTAGCAAAGAACATGTAGGAAAATATAACAAAGATTAACATGCGAGCCTAGTCTATAGGCACATTCGAATACAAAGTACACGAGAGTCATGTATAGTAGGAAGAAAATAAAAGGACAACACATGCGTGGTAGAAAACACACGAGCATATTATAGACAAACACACATAAAGAAAAGAATCATAAAGATGTTTTGAAAACCTTTCAGAAACCCTAAATCGAAGAGAAGCAATTTTTGAAAGAAAGGTTCGGGAAAATACTTTACACATCCAGTAGAACACAAATATATCATAGATCTAAGAAAACAAACAAAGAAAAACCTCGAATAGCTTAGGATTTCAGAGAAACCCTATAAATAAGAAAGGCTTGGAAGAAAGCCCGATCTTGAGTCGGATGAGATAAAATCAGGCTTCTAATGCTTCAATATGCCAGAGCAAAGGCCGGAGAGGCCACAGAACTATAGTTCTGAGAAGATTTGAAAGGGAACAATCAAGGCCAGACCCCAAAACATCAAACACCCATGGTCTAATGGTGGAGGGAGTGAGTACAGACCATATATGGCCTGAGTAGCCATGGATTCCAGTGGAAGTACAGTGGGAAAAGGGTCAAAGACGGTTATGGTTCCGAAGAACCTTCAAGAGAGTTTTGGGAGAGGAGAGTGTTTAAAGGGGCGGATCAAATGAAATGAGGGGATTAGGGTATAGTTGGTAAATTAAAAAGGAAACGGGTGATCTTGGCCTTTAATCAAAATGATCAACGGCTTGGATTGAAATAAAATTCGGGCAGGTTAAACAAATTTGTTAAGGGGTTGGGTAAAATGGAAATTGGGCCGGTCCAATTGGGGTTAGGATTGGGTCAATTAAGGGCTAAAATTAAAATGTAAATATGCAATAATTGCAAAGAAATGAGGCTGAATGTTAAATAGCCAGTTTTCCTTTTATTTTTATAAAAATAATAAAAATGATTTTAAAAGCAAATTAAAAGTACTGGGACCATAAATAATATAAATATTAATTTAAAAATACTGGAACCAATTTTTATAATTAAAACACTATTAAACTTAAAATAGGCTAGAATTGGAACTATATGCAATATAGCTTTTAAAAATACCAAATAAATTTGTAAAAATGCAAAAAAAAAAAATCACCTGAACTATATTTTGGTATAAAGGTTGGAATAAAATAAATTATTCACTAAAATTGATAACTTTAGGAATAATTATTAATGTTATTGTTACCATACAAGATTAAATTGATATATATATATATATATATATATATATATATATATATATATACATACATATATATATATATATATACATATATATATATATACATATATATATATATATATATACATATATATATATTATTTTGAAAGTATTTTGTATATATAAAAATACATTGGAAAAAATTGAGTATTAACAACTGACCCTCTTTACTCCGGAAGGATGGGAGAATTGTTGGGTAAAGATACGATGGCCAATTTTGACTGAACGAAATGGTTTGAAGCTACTAACCGTGCTTTGGTTCCTGAGTTGCCTATATATCCTTGGTCTTACAAGAATCAGGTCGTATGTAGTTCGGGATCCATTGGCCGAACATGCCGATGGAGATTTTCAAGAACGAATGAAATATTCATGTTGGGGAGGATGATTAAAGTCTAGTAAGCTGCGGGAACTGGAGTGGGATCGCTCCTGCTGGGATGGATGTTGCTCGTCGATTTACCTACATATAAATAATACGAGCACATATATTGTGCATAAATTTAAACGTGATGCAAGTTCCCGTTGGACCTTGAATGATGTCTTTGGACGGTTAAGATGACGTCCTCAAACCATGACGTCCTGGGCTAGAGTGCCTAATGAAAGATTTGCGGACTATAAAATGATGTTCTCAAACTATGCGGGTGATGACTCCGAACCATGATGCCTTTGAATAATGATATGTAAAAGATAGAAGTTGGGCCCGCAGGCTATGGCATGGCATTCTCGGGCTATGAAAATGATGCCTCCAAACAATGATGCCTTTGGACGATTGGCACTCTTTCAGCCCATGAAATACAGAAAGTGGCGATCTTTCAGCCGATGCAAGATTCAAATGGAGTGTCAATATTTCAGCTATACAAGGCGTAAATAAATGGCGATCTTTCAGCCGATGCAGGATTTAATGAGGTAGAGATATTTCAGCCGATGCATGGTTTAAATAAAATGGCGATCTTTCAGCCAATGCAAAATTTAAATGAAGTGGCGATATTTCAGCCAATGCAAGATTTAAATGAAGTGGCGACATTTCATCCGTGTAAAGAATAAAATGGCGATCTTTCAACCAATGCAGGATTTAAACGAAGTGGCGATATTTCATCCATGCAGATGGAGACAGATCTTAGTCTCGGAAGGCAGAATAAAAGCCTTATACAATGCGAGAAAGGCAAATGGAGGTAGAGCTTAACCTCAGAAGGTAGAATAGCAGCCTTATGCAATGCGGAAAATGCAAATAGAGGTAGAGAATAACCTCGGAAGGTAGAATAGTAGTCTTATTCAATGCGGAAATGCAAATCGAGATAGAGATTAACCTCATAAGACATAACAGTAGCCTTATGCAATGCGGGAAAAAATGCAAATGGAGGTAGAGCTTAACCTCGGAAGGCAGAATAGTAGCCTTATGCAAAAGATGAAAGATGAATAGTAAAATATTTCTTAGCTGATGGCTGATAGCTGGTTGCTAATTGTGATATTGTGGCTGCTGGGGATATTTTATACGGATAGCGGTTGCGAAGTAATAATTCCGAGAGTTATATCTCAGATCAGTATGAGTGCATAATATATAAATTCGACTTAGGTGCCTATGTTCAAAGAAAAATCATGAGTTTTATAAGGGTAATGTTTAGTTTGTGTCCCGTTTGCCTTTGCTTGATCGGTTCGGCTTTGATTTGGTGATATTGTGGGGATCATTGGGGTAGCATTTTTAAACAAATCAATTTCCGACAATAAACATGCATGAGTTTGTTAAAGATATGACATACGTATATATTTAAGAAATAGTTTTTAGATGAATCGATGACTATGACGTGGTTTGGGACATTGCCACCTCTCATACTATAGAATTTTGAGGGCCCTCCTCAATATTCTGCCCCAGTTTAATGGGTGGATACTTTTGACAGCTGCTTGCGATGATCGGCTGAAGTTACTTCAGAATTTTGAGGGTCCTCAAAATTCTACCCCAGTTTTCAATTGCGGGGGAAAATGAAAATTTTATTGAATTGTGACCGAACCCATAAGGCTGCCTACGTATCCGCTCTTAAACGGGAATCAAGTTAGACGTAGTTTAAATTACATAAAAAATCATAAACGGTTACATATAGTATCGATTGACTGCATCTGAATTTATCGGCTTTGGCCAAAATTCTCCATCCATTTCTGCAAGTATGAGGGCTACTCTTGTCAGAACCCGATAAACCATGTATGGACCCTGCCAATTGGGAGAGAACTTCCCTTTGGTTTCATATTGATGTGGAAAAATCTTCTTTAACACCAGCTACCTTGGTGTGAACCGTCTTGGTCTGACTCTCTTGTTGAAGGCTCTGGTCATTCTGTTCTGATAAAGCTGACCATGGCAAACTGCATTCATTCTTCTACTATCTACGAGGGCTAACTGTGCGTAACGTCTCTTTACCCATTCTGCATCATCGATTTCTGCTTCGTGTATGATCCTTAAGGAAGGGAATTTCTACCTCGGCGAGAATGACTGCCTCTGTACCATAAACCGACATATAAGGAGTTGCACCAGTTGATGTGAGGACTATGGTGTGATTCCCCAATAAAGCAAATGATATCTTCTTATGCCAGTGCTTATGATTTTCTACCATCTTCCTTAATATCTTCTTAGTGTTCTTGTTGGAGGCTTCTACAGCTCCGTTCATCTGAGGCATGTAAGCTGTGGAATTGTTGTGTTTGATCTTGAAGGATTCACACATATATTTCATCAAATCACTATTGAGGTTGGAGCCATTGTCAGTAATGATTGATTCTGGAATCTCGAATCGACAAATGATACGGTCACGGACAAAGTCTGCCATGACTTTCTTGGTCACTTCTCTGTAAGATGTTGTTTACCCATTTGGTGAAATAATCAATTGCTACTAGGACAAATTTGTGTCCGTTTTATGCGGTAGGTTCGATTGGTCTAATAGCATCCATTCCCCATGGGGCGAACAACCAATGCGAGCTTGTTGCATTAAGCTCATTTAGAGGCACCTTTATCATGATTGCATGGATCTGACAGCGGTGGAACTTTCGGACATACTGGATGCAGTCCGTCTCAATAGTCATCCAAAAATAAGCTGCTCGGAGTATCTTGGCCAATACAAAATCATTCATATGTGGACCATAGGTCCCGACATGAATTTTCTCTAGCAGTTTAGATGCTTCATTTGCATCAACACACCTTAGTAAACCCAAATTCGGAGTCCTCCTATATAGGATCCCTCCGCTGTGGAAGAAACTATTGGAAAATCTTCGAAGTGTGCGCTTCTGAGTAGAATTTGCAAGCTCTGGATATTCTCCTTTGGCTAAATATTCCTTGATGTCATGAAACCAAGGCTTTCCATATGCTTCTTCCTTAACATGGGCATAGTAAGTTGGATAATCATGAATCTTTACTGGAATACGGTCTATGAAGTTCTTATCTGGATACTGAATCATATATGATAGGGTAGCCAATGCATCGACAAACTCATTCTAGACTTTGGGAACATGCCGTAATTCTGTCTTTGTGAACCTCTTCCTCAACTCCTGTACATGATGCAAATATAGGAGTATCTTGGTCGCCCGTTCCTCTCGGACCTAATGTATAAGCAAATCCGAATCTCCAATAACTAGAAGTTGTTGGACGTTCATGTCAATGGCCATCTTAAGCCCTAAGATGCAAGCTTCATACTCGACCATATTGTTGGTGCATAGGAACTAAGCTTGGCGAATACCGAATAATGCTGACCGGTTTATAATACTAGGACTGCCCCTATGCCAACTCCTTTGAAATTTGCTGCTCCATCAAAAAACATCCTCCAACCACCATAGGATTCTACAATGTCTTCTCCTACAAATGATACCTCCTCATCAGGAAAATACATCTGCAGGGGTTCGTATTCTCCGTCCACTAGATTCTCGACAAGATGTTCTGCTAGTGCCTGTCCTTTGATTGCTTTCTGAGTTACATAGACAATGTCGAATTGACTCAGCGGGATTTGCCACTTGGCTAGCTTGCCAGTGGGAATGGGCTTCTAAAAGATGTACTTAAATGGATCCATCCTTGATATGAGATACATAGTGTAAGCACAGAAATAATGCCTCAACTTTTGAGCTACCCAAGTCAAAGCACAACAGGTGCATTCTAATAGAGAATATCGGGCCTCGTACGTGGTGAACTTCTTTCAAAGATAATAGATGGCCTGCTCTATTCTCACTATTTCATCATGTTTCCCCAGAACACATCTGAATGCTCCATCCAATACTGCAAGGTAGAGTAACAGGGGTCTACCTGGCTCGGCCACAACCAAAACTGGAGGTGTTGATAGGTACTCCTTGATTTTGTCAAAGGCTTTTTGGCATTCGTCAGCCCATTTGGTAGCGGCATCCTTCTTCAGCATCTTAAAGATTGGCTCACAGATGACAGTAGATTATGCTATGAACCGGTTGATGTAGTTAAGTCTCCCCAAGAAACTCATTACTTCCTTCTTGTTTTTTGGCGGTGGCATTTCTTGAATAACTTTGACCTTTGATAGATCCAATTCTATCCCCCGGTGACTCACAATAAACCTAAGCAATTTTCCAGCTGGAACCCCAAATGCACATTTTGCGGGGTTCAATATATTGTACCTTCTTAGCCTATTGAAGAATTTGCTTAAATCTTCCATGTGATCAACGACTTTCTTGGATTTAATGATGACGCCGTCTACATACAATTCGATCTCCTTGTGTATTATGTCATGAAAGATGGTGGCCATTGCCCTTATGTAGGTGACCCATGCATTCTTTAACCGAAACGACATCATCTTGTAGCAATATATCCCCCACGGCGTAATGAAAGTTGTTTTCCCAGCATACTCTTCATCCATCCATATATGATGGTACCCAGCAAAACAATCAACGAATGACTGCAACTCATGATTGGCATAGTTGACAATTAAGATGTGTATATTCGGCAAGGGGAAGTCATCTTTTGGACTGGACCGGTCGAGATCTCGGTAGTCGACACAGACTCTGACCTTCCCATCCTTCTTCGATACTGGAACAATGTTGGCTAACCATGTTGGATATTGTACTACCCTAAGAAGCATTGACCTACTTAGTGACTTCTTCCTTGATTTTCAAACTCATGTATGGCTTGAACTTTCTGGGCTTCTGCTTCATCGGTGGATAGGCCAGATCAGTCGGCAGTTTGTGATCTACAATGGATGTGCTTAGACCAGTCATATCGTCGTATGACCAGGCAAATATGTGTCCATACTCTCTTAGAAACTCTATATATTCTTTCTTCTCTGACGATGACAAGTGAATGATGATTCACGTTTCTTTGATGTTTTCTGCACCAGGTTGGCGATTTCGTCTCGTCCAGGTTGGACTTAGGTCTATTCTAAAAATTCTCAACTTCTTTAACAATCTATTCTAGTATATTATCTTCCTCTGAATCTATGTCCATTTGTTGCGTTGTCTTGTTGCATGTCACAGTCATTGGTTCATCAAGATAAGTATTAGTAATGTTGTATGAGTAAAGTAATGAGAGAAAAATAATAAGAGAGATTTATAAAAAAAATTGAAATACTTTAATAAATTCCATAAATGTTTTGAACATTGGAGCTCTTTCTTGCGAAAAATAAAAATGCGGAAGGAAAATAAATTGGTAAAATAAAATAGTGTGTGGTGATTTGTTCAGCCTTTCTACCCCGAGGTACACCGGGCTCTGGTGGTCCTGACGGTCCAGTTGTCGAGGCGTGCTCCTCTATTTACAGCATGTATGGAAGGGCCTTCCTCCCACTCCTCCTAAAAAATGACACAGTAGTCCATATCATCATCTTCCAGGAACAAGTTCCTTATTGATGCTAATGCTTCCTCTTCTTCTGACCCATAGATGACTTCGACTGGTTGAAAAGTCTGCTCCAAATGGGGTATCTACTGCTCCAATAGATAGTAAGGACCGCGCCAGGGTGGCGACCGTTCCTTGAATTCTTTCTAGGTATACTCATATCCCAGTCCGAAGGTGGTGTCATGCTCCTTGAGCTCGATGGGCTTAGCGATTTCTTGGAGATCCTTGCCAAGTCCCTTCCCATTCTCATACCTACTCCAAATCAGTATGCTTTTAATTTTTTGTTCCACCATTTATCTCTATTGACAGCGTTGACTCGCTCGATGTGGTGGTAAGTTTCCCCACCTATCCGTCTTCTTCCTCCAATTTCTAGAACGTTCTAGCGACTATATATGGGATTGCTACCGTCGTCATGAATGATCACCTCCTAGTGATTCCACTCAAGTTTCACTGCTTGATATAGTGTTGATGCTACGACCCCGGCGGCATGAATCCATGGTCGTCCTTACAATAGATTTTAAGACGCTGGCACGTCTATCACTTGAAAATCAACGTCAAACCAAGTAGGATCCATTTGCAAACATAAGCTAATTTCCTCAATGGTGGGCCTTTGAGAACCATCAAAAGCCTTAATGTTGATAGCCCCATCCTTGATTTCATTCAACCTTTTTCCTAATGTCCCGAGTGTTACCAATGGACAAATATTGAGACTGGACCCCCCATCGACCAGGATCCTGGTGATAAAATAATCTTTACATTGTACATTGATCTGCAATGCCTTGTTGTGACTCGATCCTTCCGGTGGTAGATCATTTTCATGGAAGGTAATTTTGTGACTCTCCAACACTTGACCTGCCATGTTTGCCATTTCTCTTCCGGTGATGTTGCTTGGTGTGAGCACATGATTTTTGCACTAAGCAATTAATTCCAAGATTAAAATAAATATATTTTTGAGTGCAGTTACTTGATTTGTTTGGAATTAGCTATACTTTTGAGTTTGAATAAGTAGAAATTAGAAGAAAATAAAAAAAAATAGGCTAGGAAATTAGTGGTTAGTATAATTAGTTAGATTTTAAGGAAAATTAAAAATAGCTTAAATAGGAGAAAATAAAGAAAAATAGCAGAAAAATTGCAAAAAATACTAGAAAATTAGAGTAAATAGGAAATTAGGTTTTATAATTTTCCATAAAAAGAAAAGAAAAAAAAAGAGTATATAAGAAAATACATAAAGATCATTAAAACCAGAAAAATACAAAAAATATATATAGGTTTAATATGGCTGGGTCATTTGAAACCCATTTGTTTGGCCAAGTACATTGGCCCAAGAGGCGGCCCGTCGGATCCGTGTAACAATCAATCCAGGCCGTTCGTGAGAAGTGATCCAACGGCTTAGGTAATTGGGCGTATTATCGATTAATAAATTATGCTGATATTTGATCTCAGTCGTCCGTTTAAGATTGATCCAACGACTGGATACCTTAGTCTCATAAGCAATCAAACGGCGTCGTTTTAGTAACGCGCCTCAGGGCCGTCGATCTTGATCAATTGGACGGTTGAGATTACCTCAGACACCTTGCCTATATAAGGCTTGTGTCTGAACGATCCGCCATTCTTTACAAACCCTAGAGACAGCCGCCCTTCACCCCTCTTATCTTCTCCCTGCTTCCATCATCTTCGAACCTAGCCGGCCATGGCGGCCACCACTCCCACGGTGGTCGCCGGCCTCTTCTAACTTCCCCTTCACCCCTCTTATCTTCTCCTTCTTCTTTACTCCAGAAAGAACCAAGAAAACAACCCTTCTTCATAAATCCCGGTCACCGGAATCTTCGCCGGTGACCACTAAAGCATGAACCACCGCCTCAAACCAATGCCAATCTATTCCCCTTCCTCTGATCTACACCCCTATACCATTAGCTCCCCTCGAATCATCCCCAGTCACCTCGAATATTCCAGAGAAGGTCGTCGGAACCCTAACTCCGGCGACCCCCAAAATTAAATCACCAAGATCCATCCTTTTACTCTCCCAAACACTCCCCTACAATTCAAAACCCCAAAAGGCTTCGCCTTAAAGCCTGAAAGAAAGAACCAGAAAGAAAAACTAAAAAGGGATCTGAAAAGAAATAAAGAAAAGAAAACAAGAAGAAGAGAAGAAGGTCTAAGAGTCTGAAAACCTGAAAAGAAAAGAAAATAAGAAAATAGGAAGCTCAGGGGACAGGCCCTGCGAGCTAAGTCCTTTTCCCCT
>JASVEL010002364.1:0-72872 GCA_032618575.1 Nicotiana noctiflora | reverse complement strand
TTTAATGATATTTTTATCAATTGACACGTGATATTGAAGCCACTAGAACTAATATAAAGAAGCTCATTATGTACTAGAGTATATATTAACTTTATTTATCAAAAGGCATTATGTATTTTTTCTTAAACTAAGTATAACTCAAATATAATCATATATAAACTAGAAGGAAGAGATTAACAAGCAATATTTGACCCCTTAATAGTAAAGTCAATCCAATTAGAGCAAATGTAGAAAAAAGTATAATCATAATGGAAAAAAGTATTTTCCAATTATAAAAAGAGCATGCAAGATCTATTTTATTATGGTTACATCAATGATAAGTAAACTGCAATCTCAATCAAGTTGTGGGCAATATATGAATCGTAATGACAATAATCACATCCCTTTTTTTGCCATAGATTTTGCCAAGTTTCTTTCCACAAAAAAAAAAAAAAAATTGGCAAAACATATTATAGATTTTATCCATGTTTTGGCAGATTTTAAAAATAAAATTTTCAAATACCAAAACTAGCTCTAGACATGTTTTTGTCCCAAAATATTACTGTCGATATTTTTTAATAATTTCAAAAATTACCCCAAATTTTTATGTGATAAAAAAATCTCACCTTCTATTATGACCCAACTAATCCACTAGCTAATTACTATAATTTTTATTTGGACTGATGAATCTTGTAACATTATTGCAATTTGACGAATTATAGTGGCTAGTAATTGTGTTATTAGTAGTTGATATTAAAATATTAGGTTAATATTTTAGGACATTGTATTATGTAATTTATTATAAAATTGATAATTTTGTGCCAAACTTATCTATGTTCAAGACTATAGTTTGTGATAATGATAATGCATGGCATTGATAAAGGTTCTGCATATACAAGATTGACAAGTTTGTTTGTTTGGTATTGTTAAATATTTTTGATAGTTTTTAGAACTTATGAGTGTAAATAATATTTTACGTTTTTTTAAAAGTGAAATATAATTTAAAAAATTATATCCAAATAAAATTTCATCTTCAAACCTAATTTCACCAAGTCAAAAAATTTAAAATAAATTTAGTAATCTATGGCTAGCTATAGTTTTCCACAATTTTTATACTCGTAGAAACATTGAATAGCCCTTCCAAACTTGCAAAAAGAAAAGATACTATACTACAATAAAAATACTCTAATAAAAAAGGGTCCTCCATCAAGTCCAACTATCGGATTCTCGGGTCCCGCGACCCGTTTCATAGAGATTGACAAATTAAGGGGACCTTCAAAATCAAAATACCAAAAGTGGTTGTCGTCTGTTGGGAACTCCACTCCGAGGACCCTGCGACGATCAGCTCTCAATTCGGGGCTGCGATCGTCTATAAGGTATGCCAATTTCCAATTGGATCCACTGCTTTAGTCTTCCAAAATCCTTGAAGCTCAATGCTCACTTTTACTTTATATATTCTTTTTCATTACTCAGTTTTGTTGATCTAAGCGGCCATTGATTTAGATCTGGCTCTTCCTATTTGAAGCTATTGTTGTTGGGTTATTTCTGACGTCTATAGGGCCAAATATCTCATTTTGAATTATTTTAAGGCTGATTTCTTACGCTTTAGAATTTGGCAAAGGGATGATCTTGGATCATTTTCAGATCTTTTTGGCGTAATTGAGATATTTAAACATGATAGTGCTGCTGAATTTTGTTTTCTCCCCCCCCCCCCTTTTTTTTTTTGGTAAAGGGGTTGGATTGAAATTTGTAGTTGCTGTTGTTCTATTGGTTCACAAAATGCTGAAAGCAAAATCTTAGTCTTTATGTCTCTTAGTAACATTTCTTGCTCGAAAGATTCTGATGTAATTGCCTGGCAGAATGATCTAGTAAAAGGGACATAACCTAGTGCTTTGTAGTTTTCCTCCTATTAAGCTTTTGTTTTGATTTATTTAAATGTTGAAAGAGCCTAAGAGGAAAGGCTTGATTTTGAACAGTTGCAAATGGAGAACTAGGATTAATAGAAGGACACTTGACGAGCATGTACTAATGCACTAGCTATGTTACTTCGAAATTGGAATAATATGTGCTAGCATGGTAATAAATCTCTGATTCAAAATTTTCTTTAACATTGTAGCTTCTGTGGCTGCTCTGCATATTTTTTTGAAGTGCTATGCTTCAGATAGATAAGAAATTCCTTATTGCATGCGACGTGGAGAGAATTTTGGTATGCATAAACTCCATGTTTATCACAACAGACCTGTATTGCATTGTGTGCTCTAAGCATCCAACTAATTGGTTTTATTACGTATGTACTTTTCTATAGTTTCTTCTTCTTCTTCTTTTTTGATGTCTCAATGCTGGTTGTCTTATCTTTTTCTTAAGTAAAAAGATATTGATGTTGGTTGTCTTCTTAGCGTTCATATGGTTCTGCCGCGAACCTGTCAGGTCTTTCCACCTTTAAAGTCTTAGTTTCACCTCCACATTTATCAGTGTGAATGGGAAAATGTCTTTTATTCTTTGATACCTTACTTCATTGTTTTACTTGTCTCTATCTACTTAAAACTGCTGACTATAACCACATCTAACAACTTACTGGTGCTCAGGGGAATGGTTTGGAAAAGCAGCTCCTTGATCCATGCTGTAGTTTTTTTGTTCTTTTCTAATTGAAGTGAACTGAATCAAAAGTTAAGCTATGATGGGGTGCCCTAATCAGCAGAGTGAAGTCAATACTCCAATGTCAGAGCCCAAGGGTTATACTCTAAAGCCTTCCAGAGGTGCCTTAGAATGTATGGTAAATTCAGAAATTGGTGCTGTATTAGCCGTCATGAGGAGAAATGTGAGGTGGGGATTTCGTTATGCTGCTGAAGATGATCAACTAGAGTATTCTCTCATCCAATCTTTCACGGAATTAAGGAAAAAGATATTCTCATGGAGACATGAGTGGAACAATGTTGATCCACTTCTATACCTTCAGCCCTTCTTGGATGTGATACAATCTGATGAGACTGGTGCACCAATAACTGGTGTTGCATTGTCATCTGTTTACAAGTTCTTGACTCTTGGAATAATTGAATCAGCTAACATGAATGTGGACAAAGCTTTGCATCAGATAGTTGACGCTGTGACAAGCTGCCGCTTTGAAGTGACTGATCCTGCCTCTGAGGAAGTGGTGTTGATGAAGATACTTCAAGTTCTTTTGGCTTGTATGAAAAGCAAGGCATCAGCGAATTTGACCAACCATCACGTATGCAACATAGTAAACACTTGCTTCCGATTGGTTCATCAAGCAAGTGCTAAAAGTGAACTGTTGCAGAGAATAGCACGCCACACGATGCATGAATTGGTCAGATGTATCTTCTTTCACCTGCCTGACATTGAAAGCAGAGTGTTCGCTGGCCCAGAGGTAACTGAGATTCTCGTTCTTTTCACTTCTCTTTTCAGCCCTTATATTGGTTAGCTGGAGTTAGGACGTTCACTCAAGTACATGTAATTTTTTCAGGCATTGCCCAAAGACTGTTCCACGAATGATTGCTTGTTATCTGTAGATGTTATATGCATTTTATTAGAACTTTTAGTACATCAGTTTCTTAATCAGATGTTACTTTACACTAATATAGGGCTAAGCCCAAGCCGATAAATTTAGCTGCTTCTCCGAGAAGTCCTTAAACTGGGTTTCATGTTATGCATTTTATACGTTTAGCTGTTTACTGACCATGTCGGGGACTTGGGTGTTTTGCGTCCTTTGATAGTTTTCATGACCTCTGATTACGTCAGCCTAGGGTTGATTGAGTATTAGATATAGTCTCTTAAGTTCTTAAACATGAATACTAGTATCACCTTCCTGTATATTGCGACTCATAAAGCCATTAACTTTCTTGCAGGCTGGCAAGAAACAAGAAGACAATGGATGTGTTAGTGTAGAATCCACGGGCAAGTCACCATCTGCTGCTGTTACTTCAAATGTATCCTCAATCACTTTGGTGAGCGTAGGGGATGAAAAAACAAATGAGAAAACTGGAAAAGGGGATATTGCTTGTAATGGAGAAAACTCAATGATGGATCCTTATGGGGTCCCCTGCATGGTCGAGATATTTCATTTCCTATGTTCTCTTCTGAATGTGATGGAATCCATTGAATTTGGTTCAAGATCCAACCCTATAGCGTATGAAGAAGATGTCCCATTATTTGCCCTGGGTTTAATTAATTCAGCCATAGAACTAGGTGGTGCTTCTTTTGGGAATCATCCCAAGTTATTGGCTCTGATACGGGAGGAGTTGTTCCGCAATCTGATGCGTTTTGGCTTGTCAATGAGTCCTTTAATTCTTTCGACAGTTTGTAGCATTGCTCTGAATTTGTATCATCATATGCGTTGTAAGTTAAAGCTACAGCTTGAAGCCTTTTTCTCTGGTGTTTTGCTGAGGATTGCTCAGAGCAAGCATGGAGCATCTTATCAACTTCAGGAGGTTGCCATGGAAACACTTGTTGACTTCTGCAGACAGCATATGTTCGTGACAGAAATGTATGCAAATTATGATTGTGACATATCCTGCAGCAATATTTTTGAAGAACTTTCCAACCTGTTATCAAAAAGCACCTTTCCAGTTAACAGCCCACTTTCAGCTTTAAATACTCTTGCCCTGGATGGTCTAATAGCCATGATTCAGGGTATGGCCGAGAGAATAGGCCAAGATTCGTTAGCTTCAGAACAAGGTTCATTTAATTTCGATGAATATAGACCATTTTGGACAGAAATATGCAAGGACTACCATGATCCTAATCATTGGGTTCCTTTTGTCCATCAAATGAAGCAAATAAAGAAAAAGTTGTTGGTTGGAGTTGATCACTTTAACCGTGATCCAAAGAAGGGTATGGAATTTCTCCAAGCAGTACATCTGTTACCTGATAAACTTGACCCAAAAAGTGTAGCATGTTTCTTTAGATTTACAAATGGCTTGGATAAGAATCTTGTTGGGGATTTCTTGGGAAGTCATGAAGAATTCTATATTCAAGTGCTTCATGAATTTGCAAGGACATTCGATTTTCGGGATATGAACCTAGATACTGCCTTGAGAATCTTTTTGGAGACGTTCAGATTGCCTGGAGAATCACAGAAAATACAGAGGGTGCTTGAAGCGTTCTCTGAACGATATTATGAGCAGTCACCCGATGTTCTGGTTAACAAAGATGCAGCACTCGTGTTATCGTATTCACTTATCATGCTGAACACGGATCAACACAATACACAGGTCAAGAAGAAGATGACGGAGGCAGATTTCATTCGCAACAACCGGAGAATAAACGGAGGAAATGACCTCCCTCGAGAATTTTTGTCTGAGCTCTACCACTCCATCTGTGAGAATGAGATCCGGATTTCCGCAGATGGAGGTGCTGGCACCCCATTGATGGCACCAAGCCATTGGATTGGTCTAGTAAACAAATCAAGGCAAACTTCCCCGTTTATTGTCTGTGATCAGGGACCTTATCTTGATTATGATATGTTTTCTATGTTGTCTGGTCCGACAATTGCTTCCATCTCAGTGGTTCTTGATCATGTGGAGCAGGAAGATGTCTGGCAGACATGTATCGATGGATTTCTTGCCATTGCCAAAATTTCAGCCTCCTATAGCTTTGATAACGTGTTGGATGATTTAGTAGTATCTCTTTGCAAGTTCACAACTCTTTTGCTTCCATCATACACTGATGATATTATTGTCACATTTGCCCAAGATAATAAAGCTAGACTGGCAACTTTAGCTGTCTTCACAATAGCAAACAAGTATGGGGACCATATTCGCTCTGGTTGGAAAAACATCCTGGACTGCATTTTGAGCTTGCATAAATTTGGCCTTCTTCCTACTCGTCTTTTTAGTGATGCCGCTGATGACGTGGAGTCTACTTCTGATGCCGACCAAAGCAAACCTGCTGCAGCTTCCCCATCAGCACCTCACGTGCCTTCATTGGCCCCATCAAGGAAATCATCCGGCTTAATGGGCCGATTTAGCCAACTGTTATATCTTGATGCAGAAGAACCTGCGCCTCAGCCAAATGAAAAACAGCTTGCCGCCCGCCAGCAGACTCTTCAGACTATTCAGAATTGTCACATTGATAGCATCTTTGCCGAGAGTAAGTTTTTGCAAGCAGAGTCACTTTCACAGCTTGTTCGGGCCCTTGTGATGGCTGCAGGCCGGCCTCATAAGGGAAACTTCTCTCTAGAAGAAGAAGAGACTGCAGTATTCTGTCTGGAGTTGCTGATTGCAATCACAATAAATAATCGGGATAGGATAATGCTTCTTTGGCAGGTTGTTTATGAGCACATAGCAAGTGTTGTCCAATCAACAACAATGCCTTGTACTTTGGTAGAGAAGGCTGTTTTTGGGCTGCTTCGCATATGCCAAAGGTTGCTTCCTTACAAGGAAAATCTCACAGATGAGCTCCTCAAGTCACTGCAACTCGTCTTAAAGCTCGACGCAAGGGTCGCCGATGCTTTTCTTGAACAGATAACCCAGGAGGTGATGCACCTTGTCAAAGCAAACGCTATGCAGATACGATCACATATGGGCTGGCGGACAATTATATCTCTGCTCTCTATTACAGCTCGGCATCCAGAAGCTTCTGAAGCAGGATTTGAAACATTATCATTCATCATGGCTGATGGGGCTCACCTACTGCCTGCTAATTACATCCTTTGTTTAAATGCAGCCAGTCACTTTGCTGATTCCCGCATTGGAAATGTTGATCAAGCTGTGAGATCTTTGGACCTGATGGCTGGGTCACTTGTTTGTCTTGTTAGATGGTCTCGCAAGACAAAGGAAGCTCTGGGGGAGGAGGCTGCTATGAAAATGTATCAGGATATAACTGAGATGTGGCTGAGGCTGGTACAGGGACTCAGAAAATTTTGTTTGGATTGGAGAGAAGAGGTGCGGGATCATGCCATCTTGATGTTGCAGAGGTGTTTGACAGGGGTTGAGGGGATACACATTTCAACCGATCTGTGGTTGCAATGTTTTGATCAGTTGATCTTTACATTGCTGGATGAATTGCTGGAACTTGCACCACAAGGTTCCATAAAGGATTACAGGAGCATAGAAGGAGCAATTTTTCTATCTCTGAAGCTCATGTTCAAACTGTTTCTACAGTGTCTGCAGCAGCTCTCACAGTTGCCATCCTTCTGCAAACTATGGTTAGGGTTATTGGATCATACAGAAAGATGCATGAAGATGAAATTCAAAGGTAAACGGAGTGAGAAGATCCCAGAACTCGTCCCTGAACTCCTAAAGAACACGCTACTTGTCATGAAAGCTAGTGGACTTCTGGTGCCAAGTGATCCTGTAGGAGGGGACAGTTTCTGGCAGCTAACGTGGTTGCATGTGCACAAAATATGCCCAGCCCTTCAATCAGAGGTTTTCCCTTCTAGCGAATTGGAGCCGTTGCAAAAGCAGCACATCCAAGGATGTAGCCCCCTCTCAGAGGGAAGTGTTCTAGTCTCACCTAGTTGAAGCATATCTTGAAGATTCATGTTGTTGACCATACTTTCATTTGGTGAAACTGACATTCTTTATCAGCATCATTATTAGCATGGTGAGAAGATAAATTGTGCAGCTGAGAACGTGCTGGGCATTAGGCGAAACACGTTCATTGAAGCACAAGCTGCAACCTGCTGGAGCAAAGCTGGTTTCTGGTTTACAAGTTTTGATATCTCCATTCTGAATGTTTATGGTGCTTTACTGTTAAAAAGAGTCTTTTCTGCCTTGTTGGCTTTCGAGAGAAGATTAGGGAGGGGGGTCAACTCGTGCAATTTTGCACTTCTGTAGCGGTCACTTCACTTTAAGTTTGATAACTTAGTTGTTACCATTTCGGCTGTACAATATTGGCTATATTACAAAATAGTGATTGATATTTGATAGTATGAAATGTTACGGTCAGATTGAGCCGTAGGGTTTCTTCAAAATTATTTGTTTCAATTATAAGGTATATAGAATGCTGTTATTGGTTAGTGCGCAAACTGCCTGTTCTTCAATTGTTTAACAGGATTATAAAATACAGCATATATAAAATAACATCACATATTAATCGAGACTTAGAAAGGTACCTAGTGTTCTCAGGTTCTTTTACTGTCTAATTTACCTTATTATTTTTGTTGCTTTTTCAAAATTTGGTGACACAAATAATAGAAATCCAGGCTCATTTAGAAAGAACTTAGAAGCATTTCTCTGTTACTATTAACTGAGTTTTTATTTCCTTACAACATTAGTTCTGCTGATCTTAGTGGAAGTAATTTATATCATGATCCACAATAAAAAACCAACCCCTTCATATATTTCTGGTTTGAAAACTTTCTAAGCATAATGAATCTGTACTTAACATTAAAAAGGAATGAAACAAAATTCCTAATAAAAAGGGCCAAAATAAGGACAAGGATGGATGTGAAACCACTTTCTAACGAAGTTAGTGTTGGTCCATTCTTGCCAAGACATAAACTTTAGCATCCATCGAGCACATCTAAACCAAAAACAAAAGTGCCTAGATTTCAAATGGATTTACACCCTCTCTACTGAGAAATTTCAGTCGACACCACAAAAGTTTAAGGCAAAAAAAGAGAGAGAAGGTATAAGTTATGGTTGATAGAGAAGGGTAGAAAACTCAGATACACAGAGAGCACTAAATATTGGCAAGCTTGGAGCGATAACTATGTTCGATATAACTGTTGCCATATACTGACGATGATCGGGGGTTCTTAGCCACTCAGCAAGTTCTATCACCTATAGTCAAAGCCCCAAATGCTGAATTTGGATTTTGTATGGAACGCTTGTCTTTGTAGACCTTGATTCTGCAGCATCAAGAAGACCTGCAATAGCTCCACCTCATTGAGCAGTCTGACTTCTCATTACTTTCAGTACAGCCATCAACATCTCTAGAAACTGCTCAATAGTTTGAATTTGAGCATCAACAGCATCAAAAGTTTTTGTGCATTCCTGGTTGTACACGTGTTAAACCATAAGTTTCAAGTTGGGCAATTAGCAATTGACGGTCCATAAACTGAATTTAACATTACTTGAAGTTAAAAATACCAACATTTATGGCCTCTTCAAGAGCCTTCTTCCGTGCCCTGGTATTTGCAATTTCAAGAGCTCTGCTTCTTGCTAAAATAATCTGCAGGTCCACATTATTATCAGCCTAAATCTTTAAAAAAAAAAAAAAAAAAACTAATGGCTGACTGGTGTAAATGTCAACATGCAGAAAATCTAATATTTTTACCAACTTCCCGCGGAACATGGCCCTCTTGAGAATCAGATAAGAAGCATTCAATATCTCTGCATTCTGCAATACAGGCATTTTTAGTAATAAACCAAGCAGAAACGCAATCATGTAAAAGAGAAGTAACCCGAAACTACTAAAGGCCCCATATTGTACAACACTGATAGAACTTGCTGATATGCCCCATACAGAGGAATCGTGTACCTTTCTTATTGCGTTGAAAGCAGTTGGATTTCCCGTCTGTAAGCACCTAGATAATAGCCCAGCAGGTTGCCAGAATGATTCATGAATACCAGTAAGCGTAACACGACCAAATGCCACGGCTTTTA
The DNA here is from genome assembly GCA_032618575.1 of Nicotiana noctiflora. Classification (NCBI taxonomy): domain Eukaryota; kingdom Viridiplantae; phylum Streptophyta; class Magnoliopsida; order Solanales; family Solanaceae; genus Nicotiana; species Nicotiana noctiflora. The sequence continues at coordinate 63,327 of JASVEL010002364.1, read as the reverse complement.
AGACGTCAGAATCATCAGCAAGTTCCTTGAACAATCTGCAGCTGTGATGAGGATATCAGGATCAGAAGCAACATAATCTGCAAGATAATAGTAAGAGATATGCAGATGCCTTTTACTAAACCCCTTTTGATGTTGTAAAGGGAGAACTTTTTTAACACCCATATGACACTTGTTGGGTCATAGTCAGCGAAAGTTGATAGGCATATGTCAACTTCGACAGAAATTCAACTTCAAAGTTAATCATAGCAGGAGAATTGAAAAGACAAAGAAGCCGAGGCAAATAGACATCATCAGTTATCTAGAATTAAAAAACCTACAAAAACAAGAAAGACATTCGGGGAATAAATACTTACACCGAAACAGTCCGAGCAAGATTTCCAGCTCCATCGGGTGATAGGGCTACATGATACATAATGTGTTTCAACACATCAAAGTTCAAATCTGTTATTTTAGATTGCTTCCTCCGCTTCATAATTGCTGAAATAAGTTAAAGAATTGTTGTTTAACCTCTTTTGATTCTTTAATTGGAGGAGAATAGCAGATTAAGGACTCCCAATATTCCTATCAAATCCGCCTACTGCTTCCATGAAATCCAACTCAATACCCTTGATTGGCTGTTGGCTACAGCCAAGTAGAAGGAGACAAAATTCAAGAATTCCGAAAGGCTTGCTATAAGCCCATAATGTGGAATTGTAAGATAATGTCAAGTAAATAAGATAAATGGACGGTGGACCATGTTAATAGAAACTGTAAAGCTTCTTCACTTAGGTAAGCACGCTTCACAATGTAAACCAGTATCCAAGCATCATATGAGCATAGAGAAAATTCAAGGTCGCTAATGAATAGCTTGATTATTTTAAGAATACTTGTTAAATCAAACACCGAGGTCGTTTGACTTACATAATGTAGAATCAATAGAGAGAGAGATCACATTTTTAGAGATTGACATCCTAATTTTCTTTTGTAATTTGACAATGAAAGGTTCATTACAATCTTCTGACTTATTTAGAAACTAAAAAAAATGTAACAATCGCATAGTCCAAGAGCAAATAGAGCGGAAAGCCGGAAAGAATATAAAAGATTCATACTCTTTAAGATTGAGGTGTAGTTTTTATTCAGCCATAACATAGTCCACATTCCATGTTAGATAAACTTAGAAGACAACAGCAAAAGGAGTAGGGTTTTTTTTTTTTTTGGCGGGGGGGGGAGGGGGGGGGGTCCAAAACTGAAAACCCAATATAAAAAAAAATTGAAACTTTTAGGGTTGATTAGGAAAAAACAAATGCAACAAGAAACCTAGACTTGAGCTATAGGATATACCCAGTTTATACTTTATGCACATTAAAAAGAATCATAATTTTAACACCCAGATAACACACGCCGATAATCCTGATCATCTTCGACTAATAAAAAAATCCCAATTGTAAAATCAACCAAATTGGAGTATTGAGCATACAGCAGAAGAGAGATCCAAAGAAAGAACGCGCTAGTGCAGCAAAAATAAAAATTGCACAAACAGCGTATCGTTACAATTCGTACTACTTCAAACCGACAGATAAAGAATCTCCGGCATGTATAGGCCGTAAGAATAGACGGCAAACGAGAAGGCTACGACGCTCAGATACCTATGACGACAGCGCACGGCGGAGACAGAGTATGAGAATAGTACGATGATGACGGTGTCAAAACTATGCCACCGCTGCTCTGAGCCTTTTCACTTTCTGTCTTCTTTTGGAAAGACCAAGGGCTGAAACCGAACAAATAGGTTTTCCTTTTAAAGTAAGTTTAAAATAACAGCAACAACAACAACCCAGTATATTCCCACAAGGTGCGGTGTGGGGAAGGTAATATATAGACAGATCTTACCTCTACCCGAGAGGGTAGAGAGGCTGTTTCCAATCGACCCTCATATCCATGTCTATCCTTACCCACCTCGTTAAGGTATTAAATCGCGGTATAGTCTCGTTACTTATTGCATACTATTACTCGTCCCAATTCAATCAGCCCGGAGGTATTAGGAACTACTAGTCCTAAAGGGAAAGGAGAATTGACTTTTAAAGTTTAAAAAGGACAAAAGTCTAAGGCGGCATTCAAAACATACATGACAAGTATGGGGAAGCACATAACAAAAAAGGCTCAAACAAACCTCTTAAAAAAGAACATATAGTTTTAGCATGTCGTTAAGATACTGATTAGGTCTTTAACTACTTAAAATGTTAAGGCGTGGTTGATTTATCACATATTTTTAGATAAGAAGTCCAAATTAGGACTACTTGTTGATTGTAATTATTAAAGACTGTTGTAGTTATCTAATTACCTAATGGCTTGCCTAGGTGAGACCTATAGGCATGATATCTCCCAATGCGGAAGTATACTGATTTTAGAGAAAGCTTGTTGATTATAGACAAACATGAGTTCTGCAGATATTGAGTATCGATATTATTGATTTTAGGCTTGTAGACGATCAGATTCAGCTGATTACTCTTATAGTCATGCTTTCTAAGCGTGATTGGTTTAAATGTTAACATAAATGCAAGAGTCATATCGGCGTGGTATCTAGAATGCAATTTTGTTATTTTAAACCTATAAACCGTTTGCCTAATGATAGATGCAAAATGCAAAATTTAAAAGATATGATAGACAGGTTATCTATATGATGCAAGAATGCAGAAACCTATAGTCATGGTATCTATATGAGTGAAGAACCTTAAAGACATGGTATCTATATATGCATCAATGCAGAACTATAAGTAGGATTTCTATATGAAATGCATAAATGCAGAACTATAGACAGGATTTCTATATGACATGCATAAGTGCAGAACTATAGACAGGATTTCTATAGTACATGCACAAGTGCAGAACTATAGACATGATTTCTATATAACATGCATAAATAAAAAACAGGATAAGATTGCAGGAATAAATACCTAAGAACATGATGTCTACCCGCATGTATACATGAGTAAACTTCCCCTTTTCACTATATACCCCCATAAGTTATTACAAGTTATTACAACCCAGAATGAATAAAGAAAAAGAAGAATAAAATTACATCAGTAATAAGAGTACAACCAAGGAGAGCCTAATTAAGACTCCAGGTCTAAAACATGAAATAAACTAACTCCAAAGATTCGATTTCCAGAGCCTTTCTCATTTTTGGGTGTGTTAGAGTTCCCAGGAGCTTCATGAACTCCAGGTAGTACTTACACCCAAATAAGTTGCAGAACTGAATTAAAGTGCAGTGCGGAAGGGCTATCCCTCAAATATTCAAGTTTAGAGGGCACTCAAGGTCCCAAATCAAGGCTCATAGGAGGGGCCAGAACTTGGAAACTAGGAATGAGTGTAAGTGAAATAGAGGGGATTCTGGGAAGGCCATAGCAGGGTAGTGGTCCTACCTAGCGATTAGGAGTGCTGACACACCCCTAACCAGACTGATAGCCACATTTGTTTGGGAGTTAGGATCCATTAAGGATCAGGTCCAAACATGAGCAGCAATTTGGATACTGCCATGCCTGAACCTTAACTCACACACATAGAGGGAATAGGGGTATAGGGATTCACAGCAGAAAATAGGTGCAAAGAGAATAGCATACAAACTAATCACTAAACATGGACAGTAAAGTAAATAGGATTGCAGAATTTGTAAATAAACACATTGCTGTGATGGATGAAACGAAATTAGGACATACCAGTTTCAGAAACAAGAAGAGAAAAAGCAGTAGTAAGGCCCAAATTGCAAGCAAACAACCAGAGGAAACTCATATGAGAATGTGAAGTATTAAAATTGAGAGTATGAGGTGAGTAATGTAAGCTGAAGGTATGTAAAAGTATTTAATTCGAAGTTGTCAAAGTGCAGAAGGGTAGTCCCCTTTTATAGTGCAGAAGGCAAGTAAGAAAAGATAAGAAAATAGCTTTGCAATCAATCATATAATGTCTCCCTTTAGTTAAGGGAATCTGATTTCAAATGGGTAGAAGACAATTAAGGAAAGAATTTGATTAAAATCTTTTCCAAAGTAGCGCAAAAAAGATAAATACATAGGAGTTTATTTAATGCAAAAGTATGGTGGTACACGATTTGTGAAAATAAGAAAAGGGAATCAATCAAACAGCTAGTAAAATCAAATTGCAGGCTTTGTTCGAATAAACCAAGCCGGAAAATGAGAGGAAAGGGTTTTACTTAAGGAAAATTAACAACAATCAATCAAACCTTACTAAAAGGAGTTTGAAATCAATCAATATTGGCAAAACCTTTTTTGAAAGAAGAAATTATCATATATAAAGCACACAAATATCAAACAAGAATGAGTTGTCATGCTGATTAAAAAAGACTATCATAGAAAAGTTAAGAGTTATAAACAAAGAGTCTCCAGTCCAATTTATAAACTCGGAATAAGTCTGGGAGTTCAGGTTTCCAAAGTAAAACCCAAGTCCAAACATAAAATCGAATCTTGCCAAAGAAATCCTAAATCTTAGGGTTTTCCACTTGAATCAGACACAAAGATGAGAAGTCAAGCCATTTAAACAGACTCATGAGAAACCAACAGACATAACAACAGGTTTGAAAGCATAAAGAACATGTTTGAGAAAAACTTAGAACTTAAGCAAGTTCAGAAGAGAGAAGAAGTGATATAAACTTAAGCAACAGTAAAGGAGACATGCTTAGGACTCAAACAAAAATCTAGTAAAGCAAACAAACTTAAGAACTCAGTAGGAAACATATTCAGGAGAAGAATACTGGAAAGTGTAGCAAAGAACATGTAGGAAAATATAACAAAGATTAACATGCGAGCCTAGTCTATAGGCACATTCGAATACAAAGTACACGAGAGTCATGTATAGTAGGAAGAAAATAAAAGGACAACACATGCGTGGTAGAAAACACACGAGCATATTATAGACAAACACACATAAAGAAAAGAATCATAAAGATGTTTTGAAAACCTTTCAGAAACCCTAAATCGAAGAGAAGCAATTTTTGAAAGAAAGGTTCGGGAAAATACTTTACACATCCAGTAGAACACAAATATATCATAGATCTAAGAAAACAAACAAAGAAAAACCTCGAATAGCTTAGGATTTCAGAGAAACCCTATAAATAAGAAAGGCTTGGAAGAAAGCCCGATCTTGAGTCGGATGAGATAAAATCAGGCTTCTAATGCTTCAATATGCCAGAGCAAAGGCCGGAGAGGCCACAGAACTATAGTTCTGAGAAGATTTGAAAGGGAACAATCAAGGCCAGACCCCAAAACATCAAACACCCATGGTCTAATGGTGGAGGGAGTGAGTACAGACCATATATGGCCTGAGTAGCCATGGATTCCAGTGGAAGTACAGTGGGAAAAGGGTCAAAGACGGTTATGGTTCCGAAGAACCTTCAAGAGAGTTTTGGGAGAGGAGAGTGTTTAAAGGGGCGGATCAAATGAAATGAGGGGATTAGGGTATAGTTGGTAAATTAAAAAGGAAACGGGTGATCTTGGCCTTTAATCAAAATGATCAACGGCTTGGATTGAAATAAAATTCGGGCAGGTTAAACAAATTTGTTAAGGGGTTGGGTAAAATGGAAATTGGGCCGGTCCAATTGGGGTTAGGATTGGGTCAATTAAGGGCTAAAATTAAAATGTAAATATGCAATAATTGCAAAGAAATGAGGCTGAATGTTAAATAGCCAGTTTTCCTTTTATTTTTATAAAAATAATAAAAATGATTTTAAAAGCAAATTAAAAGTACTGGGACCATAAATAATATAAATATTAATTTAAAAATACTGGAACCAATTTTTATAATTAAAACACTATTAAACTTAAAATAGGCTAGAATTGGAACTATATGCAATATAGCTTTTAAAAATACCAAATAAATTTGTAAAAATGCAAAAAAAAAAATCACCTGAACTATATTTTGGTATAAAGGTTGGAATAAAATAAATTATTCACTAAAATTGATAACTTTAGGAATAATTATTAATGTTATTGTTACCATACAAGATTAAATTGATATATATATATATATATATATATATATATATATATATATATACATACATATATATATATATATATACATATATATATATATACATATATATATATATATATATACATATATATATATTATTTTGAAAGTATTTTGTATATATAAAAATACATTGGAAAAAATTGAGTATTAACAACTGACCCTCTTTACTCCGGAAGGATGGGAGAATTGTTGGGTAAAGATACGATGGCCAATTTTGACTGAACGAAATGGTTTGAAGCTACTAACCGTGCTTTGGTTCCTGAGTTGCCTATATATCCTTGGTCTTACAAGAATCAGGTCGTATGTAGTTCGGGATCCATTGGCCGAACATGCCGATGGAGATTTTCAAGAACGAATGAAATATTCATGTTGGGGAGGATGATTAAAGTCTAGTAAGCTGCGGGAACTGGAGTGGGATCGCTCCTGCTGGGATGGATGTTGCTCGTCGATTTACCTACATATAAATAATACGAGCACATATATTGTGCATAAATTTAAACGTGATGCAAGTTCCCGTTGGACCTTGAATGATGTCTTTGGACGGTTAAGATGACGTCCTCAAACCATGACGTCCTGGGCTAGAGTGCCTAATGAAAGATTTGCGGACTATAAAATGATGTTCTCAAACTATGCGGGTGATGACTCCGAACCATGATGCCTTTGAATAATGATATGTAAAAGATAGAAGTTGGGCCCGCAGGCTATGGCATGGCATTCTCGGGCTATGAAAATGATGCCTCCAAACAATGATGCCTTTGGACGATTGGCACTCTTTCAGCCCATGAAATACAGAAAGTGGCGATCTTTCAGCCGATGCAAGATTCAAATGGAGTGTCAATATTTCAGCTATACAAGGCGTAAATAAATGGCGATCTTTCAGCCGATGCAGGATTTAATGAGGTAGAGATATTTCAGCCGATGCATGGTTTAAATAAAATGGCGATCTTTCAGCCAATGCAAAATTTAAATGAAGTGGCGATATTTCAGCCAATGCAAGATTTAAATGAAGTGGCGACATTTCATCCGTGTAAAGAATAAAATGGCGATCTTTCAACCAATGCAGGATTTAAACGAAGTGGCGATATTTCATCCATGCAGATGGAGACAGATCTTAGTCTCGGAAGGCAGAATAAAAGCCTTATACAATGCGAGAAAGGCAAATGGAGGTAGAGCTTAACCTCAGAAGGTAGAATAGCAGCCTTATGCAATGCGGAAAATGCAAATAGAGGTAGAGAATAACCTCGGAAGGTAGAATAGTAGTCTTATTCAATGCGGAAATGCAAATCGAGATAGAGATTAACCTCATAAGACATAACAGTAGCCTTATGCAATGCGGGAAAAAATGCAAATGGAGGTAGAGCTTAACCTCGGAAGGCAGAATAGTAGCCTTATGCAAAAGATGAAAGATGAATAGTAAAATATTTCTTAGCTGATGGCTGATAGCTGGTTGCTAATTGTGATATTGTGGCTGCTGGGGATATTTTATACGGATAGCGGTTGCGAAGTAATAATTCCGAGAGTTATATCTCAGATCAGTATGAGTGCATAATATATAAATTCGACTTAGGTGCCTATGTTCAAAGAAAAATCATGAGTTTTATAAGGGTAATGTTTAGTTTGTGTCCCGTTTGCCTTTGCTTGATCGGTTCGGCTTTGATTTGGTGATATTGTGGGGATCATTGGGGTAGCATTTTTAAACAAATCAATTTCCGACAATAAACATGCATGAGTTTGTTAAAGATATGACATACGTATATATTTAAGAAATAGTTTTTAGATGAATCGATGACTATGACGTGGTTTGGGACATTGCCACCTCTCATACTATAGAATTTTGAGGGCCCTCCTCAATATTCTGCCCCAGTTTAATGGGTGGATACTTTTGACAGCTGCTTGCGATGATCGGCTGAAGTTACTTCAGAATTTTGAGGGTCCTCAAAATTCTACCCCAGTTTTCAATTGCGGGGGAAAATGAAAATTTTATTGAATTGTGACCGAACCCATAAGGCTGCCTACGTATCCGCTCTTAAACGGGAATCAAGTTAGACGTAGTTTAAATTACATAAAAAATCATAAACGGTTACATATAGTATCGATTGACTGCATCTGAATTTATCGGCTTTGGCCAAAATTCTCCATCCATTTCTGCAAGTATGAGGGCTACTCTTGTCAGAACCCGATAAACCATGTATGGACCCTGCCAATTGGGAGAGAACTTCCCTTTGGTTTCATATTGATGTGGAAAAATCTTCTTTAACACCAGCTACCTTGGTGTGAACCGTCTTGGTCTGACTCTCTTGTTGAAGGCTCTGGTCATTCTGTTCTGATAAAGCTGACCATGGCAAACTGCATTCATTCTTCTACTATCTACGAGGGCTAACTGTGCGTAACGTCTCTTTACCCATTCTGCATCATCGATTTCTGCTTCGTGTATGATCCTTAAGGAAGGGAATTTCTACCTCGGCGAGAATGACTGCCTCTGTACCATAAACCGACATATAAGGAGTTGCACCAGTTGATGTGAGGACTATGGTGTGATTCCCCAATAAAGCAAATGATATCTTCTTATGCCAGTGCTTATGATTTTCTACCATCTTCCTTAATATCTTCTTAGTGTTCTTGTTGGAGGCTTCTACAGCTCCGTTCATCTGAGGCATGTAAGCTGTGGAATTGTTGTGTTTGATCTTGAAGGATTCACACATATATTTCATCAAATCACTATTGAGGTTGGAGCCATTGTCAGTAATGATTGATTCTGGAATCTCGAATCGACAAATGATACGGTCACGGACAAAGTCTGCCATGACTTTCTTGGTCACTTCTCTGTAAGATGTTGTTTACCCATTTGGTGAAATAATCAATTGCTACTAGGACAAATTTGTGTCCGTTTTATGCGGTAGGTTCGATTGGTCTAATAGCATCCATTCCCCATGGGGCGAACAACCAATGCGAGCTTGTTGCATTAAGCTCATTTAGAGGCACCTTTATCATGATTGCATGGATCTGACAGCGGTGGAACTTTCGGACATACTGGATGCAGTCCGTCTCAATAGTCATCCAAAAATAAGCTGCTCGGAGTATCTTGGCCAATACAAAATCATTCATATGTGGACCATAGGTCCCGACATGAATTTTCTCTAGCAGTTTAGATGCTTCATTTGCATCAACACACCTTAGTAAACCCAAATTCGGAGTCCTCCTATATAGGATCCCTCCGCTGTGGAAGAAACTATTGGAAAATCTTCGAAGTGTGCGCTTCTGAGTAGAATTTGCAAGCTCTGGATATTCTCCTTTGGCTAAATATTCCTTGATGTCATGAAACCAAGGCTTTCCATATGCTTCTTCCTTAACATGGGCATAGTAAGTTGGATAATCATGAATCTTTACTGGAATACGGTCTATGAAGTTCTTATCTGGATACTGAATCATATATGATAGGGTAGCCAATGCATCGACAAACTCATTCTAGACTTTGGGAACATGCCGTAATTCTGTCTTTGTGAACCTCTTCCTCAACTCCTGTACATGATGCAAATATAGGAGTATCTTGGTCGCCCGTTCCTCTCGGACCTAATGTATAAGCAAATCCGAATCTCCAATAACTAGAAGTTGTTGGACGTTCATGTCAATGGCCATCTTAAGCCCTAAGATGCAAGCTTCATACTCGACCATATTGTTGGTGCATAGGAACTAAGCTTGGCGAATACCGAATAATGCTGACCGGTTTATAATACTAGGACTGCCCCTATGCCAACTCCTTTGAAATTTGCTGCTCCATCAAAAAACATCCTCCAACCACCATAGGATTCTACAATGTCTTCTCCTACAAATGATACCTCCTCATCAGGAAAATACATCTGCAGGGGTTCGTATTCTCCGTCCACTAGATTCTCGACAAGATGTTCTGCTAGTGCCTGTCCTTTGATTGCTTTCTGAGTTACATAGACAATGTCGAATTGACTCAGCGGGATTTGCCACTTGGCTAGCTTGCCAGTGGGAATGGGCTTCTAAAAGATGTACTTAAATGGATCCATCCTTGATATGAGATACATAGTGTAAGCACAGAAATAATGCCTCAACTTTTGAGCTACCCAAGTCAAAGCACAACAGGTGCATTCTAATAGAGAATATCGGGCCTCGTACGTGGTGAACTTCTTTCAAAGATAATAGATGGCCTGCTCTATTCTCACTATTTCATCATGTTTCCCCAGAACACATCTGAATGCTCCATCCAATACTGCAAGGTAGAGTAACAGGGGTCTACCTGGCTCGGCCACAACCAAAACTGGAGGTGTTGATAGGTACTCCTTGATTTTGTCAAAGGCTTTTTGGCATTCGTCAGCCCATTTGGTAGCGGCATCCTTCTTCAGCATCTTAAAGATTGGCTCACAGATGACAGTAGATTATGCTATGAACCGGTTGATGTAGTTAAGTCTCCCCAAGAAACTCATTACTTCCTTCTTGTTTTTTGGCGGTGGCATTTCTTGAATAACTTTGACCTTTGATAGATCCAATTCTATCCCCCGGTGACTCACAATAAACCTAAGCAATTTTCCAGCTGGAACCCCAAATGCACATTTTGCGGGGTTCAATATATTGTACCTTCTTAGCCTATTGAAGAATTTGCTTAAATCTTCCATGTGATCAACGACTTTCTTGGATTTAATGATGACGCCGTCTACATACAATTCGATCTCCTTGTGTATTATGTCATGAAAGATGGTGGCCATTGCCCTTATGTAGGTGACCCATGCATTCTTTAACCGAAACGACATCATCTTGTAGCAATATATCCCCCACGGCGTAATGAAAGTTGTTTTCCCAGCATACTCTTCATCCATCCATATATGATGGTACCCAGCAAAACAATCAACGAATGACTGCAACTCATGATTGGCATAGTTGACAATTAAGATGTGTATATTCGGCAAGGGGAAGTCATCTTTTGGACTGGACCGGTCGAGATCTCGGTAGTCGACACAGACTCTGACCTTCCCATCCTTCTTCGATACTGGAACAATGTTGGCTAACCATGTTGGATATTGTACTACCCTAAGAAGCATTGACCTACTTAGTGACTTCTTCCTTGATTTTCAAACTCATGTATGGCTTGAACTTTCTGGGCTTCTGCTTCATCGGTGGATAGGCCAGATCAGTCGGCAGTTTGTGATCTACAATGGATGTGCTTAGACCAGTCATATCGTCGTATGACCAGGCAAATATGTGTCCATACTCTCTTAGAAACTCTATATATTCTTTCTTCTCTGACGATGACAAGTGAATGATGATTCACGTTTCTTTGATGTTTTCTGCACCAGGTTGGCGATTTCGTCTCGTCCAGGTTGGACTTAGGTCTATTCTAAAAATTCTCAACTTCTTTAACAATCTATTCTAGTATATTATCTTCCTCTGAATCTATGTCCATTTGTTGCGTTGTCTTGTTGCATGTCACAGTCATTGGTTCATCAAGATAAGTATTAGTAATGTTGTATGAGTAAAGTAATGAGAGAAAAATAATAAGAGAGATTTATAAAAAAAATTGAAATACTTTAATAAATTCCATAAATGTTTTGAACATTGGAGCTCTTTCTTGCGAAAAATAAAAATGCGGAAGGAAAATAAATTGGTAAAATAAAATAGTGTGTGGTGATTTGTTCAGCCTTTCTACCCCGAGGTACACCGGGCTCTGGTGGTCCTGACGGTCCAGTTGTCGAGGCGTGCTCCTCTATTTACAGCATGTATGGAAGGGCCTTCCTCCCACTCCTCCTAAAAAATGACACAGTAGTCCATATCATCATCTTCCAGGAACAAGTTCCTTATTGATGCTAATGCTTCCTCTTCTTCTGACCCATAGATGACTTCGACTGGTTGAAAAGTCTGCTCCAAATGGGGTATCTACTGCTCCAATAGATAGTAAGGACCGCGCCAGGGTGGCGACCGTTCCTTGAATTCTTTCTAGGTATACTCATATCCCAGTCCGAAGGTGGTGTCATGCTCCTTGAGCTCGATGGGCTTAGCGATTTCTTGGAGATCCTTGCCAAGTCCCTTCCCATTCTCATACCTACTCCAAATCAGTATGCTTTTAATTTTTTGTTCCACCATTTATCTCTATTGACAGCGTTGACTCGCTCGATGTGGTGGTAAGTTTCCCCACCTATCCGTCTTCTTCCTCCAATTTCTAGAACGTTCTAGCGACTATATATGGGATTGCTACCGTCGTCATGAATGATCACCTCCTAGTGATTCCACTCAAGTTTCACTGCTTGATATAGTGTTGATGCTACGACCCCGGCGGCATGAATCCATGGTCGTCCTTACAATAGATTTTAAGACGCTGGCACGTCTATCACTTGAAAATCAACGTCAAACCAAGTAGGATCCATTTGCAAACATAAGCTAATTTCCTCAATGGTGGGCCTTTGAGAACCATCAAAAGCCTTAATGTTGATAGCCCCATCCTTGATTTCATTCAACCTTTTTCCTAATGTCCCGAGTGTTACCAATGGACAAATATTGAGACTGGACCCCCCATCGACCAGGATCCTGGTGATAAAATAATCTTTACATTGTACATTGATCTGCAATGCCTTGTTGTGACTCGATCCTTCCGGTGGTAGATCATTTTCATGGAAGGTAATTTTGTGACTCTCCAACACTTGACCTGCCATGTTTGCCATTTCTCTTCCGGTGATGTTGCTTGGTGTGAGCACATGATTTTTGCACTAAGCAATTAATTCCAAGATTAAAATAAATATATTTTTGAGTGCAGTTACTTGATTTGTTTGGAATTAGCTATACTTTTGAGTTTGAATAAGTAGAAATTAGAAGAAAATAAAAAAAAATAGGCTAGGAAATTAGTGGTTAGTATAATTAGTTAGATTTTAAGGAAAATTAAAAATAGCTTAAATAGGAGAAAATAAAGAAAAATAGCAGAAAAATTGCAAAAAATACTAGAAAATTAGAGTAAATAGGAAATTAGGTTTTATAATTTTCCATAAAAAGAAAAGAAAAAAAAAGAGTATATAAGAAAATACATAAAGATCATTAAAACCAGAAAAATACAAAAAATATATATAGGTTTAATATGGCTGGGTCATTTGAAACCCATTTGTTTGGCCAAGTACATTGGCCCAAGAGGCGGCCCGTCGGATCCGTGTAACAATCAATCCAGGCCGTTCGTGAGAAGTGATCCAACGGCTTAGGTAATTGGGCGTATTATCGATTAATAAATTATGCTGATATTTGATCTCAGTCGTCCGTTTAAGATTGATCCAACGACTGGATACCTTAGTCTCATAAGCAATCAAACGGCGTCGTTTTAGTAACGCGCCTCAGGGCCGTCGATCTTGATCAATTGGACGGTTGAGATTACCTCAGACACCTTGCCTATATAAGGCTTGTGTCTGAACGATCCGCCATTCTTTACAAACCCTAGAGACAGCCGCCCTTCACCCCTCTTATCTTCTCCCTGCTTCCATCATCTTCGAACCTAGCCGGCCATGGCGGCCACCACTCCCACGGTGGTCGCCGGCCTCTTCTAACTTCCCCTTCACCCCTCTTATCTTCTCCTTCTTCTTTACTCCAGAAAGAACCAAGAAAACAACCCTTCTTCATAAATCCCGGTCACCGGAATCTTCGCCGGTGACCACTAAAGCATGAACCACCGCCTCAAACCAATGCCAATCTATTCCCCTTCCTCTGATCTACACCCCTATACCATTAGCTCCCCTCGAATCATCCCCAGTCACCTCGAATATTCCAGAGAAGGTCGTCGGAACCCTAACTCCGGCGACCCCCAAAATTAAATCACCAAGATCCATCCTTTTACTCTCCCAAACACTCCCCTACAATTCAAAACCCCAAAAGGCTTCGCCTTAAAGCCTGAAAGAAAGAACCAGAAAGAAAAACTAAAAAGGGATCTGAAAAGAAATAAAGAAAAGAAAACAAGAAGAAGAGAAGAAGGTCTAAGAGTCTGAAAACCTGAAAAGAAAAGAAAATAAGAAAATAGGAAGCTCAGGGGACAGGCCCTGCGAGCTAAGTCCTTTTCCCCTACATGCTTGTGCTTTCTTTTATTTGTTTTAGTTTTTATGATTTTTCTTCTGTTTGTTGTTTTGATTTTGACTCTATCTTTGTTTATTTCTTTAAGCTTTAAAAGACATGCCTTGATTTGTTGGCTTGCAATATCATGACTATCCGCCTTCTCTGTTTCTTGGCATAATTAGTTCAGTTGTTCTCTTTCATTAGAGTATCCTGTGGTTTGTAGCTCTATGTTGATATCCCTGTGCTTCTTTGTCTGCTGTAGTATTGGGGTTCCTCATCTTGTTGGTTTTCGATATTTCTTCTGTCATTTTGCATGTTTTGGTTCTGATACTATGTTTAATTGTTTGTCTCTCATTCTCGCTCAGCTCTGTATTAGATTATCTTTTGTTGGCTTGCAATGTCTCGACTGTTTCTCTTTCTGCATCTTTGCATGTTTAGTCTTAGTGAAAATTTGGCCATCTCTATTCATCTCTTATATCAGAGTTATCCTGTGTTTAATCTGGGGTTCACTTCTCTGCTTTAGAGATCTTCACATCCTTTGTTTACATTTTGGTTGTCTTATTTGTTAGCTTTTCAATATTACTTATGTTTATTTTAGCGCAAGTCTAGTTTCATGTCATATCACCTCTCAAGTGCTTTTATTTGCTGAATAAGTATGCCAATCTGAGTCTGTTTCTCTTCATGTCACCCTCACATGATAGATTTAGGTTTCTCCTTCACTGTTTCTCCATATTCTTCTTTTCTTCATCTCCATGCTCTTCTTTCCTTCATTTTTGTCTTATCTGTCATGCACTTGTGTTAGATTTAGGTTGTTTGGTTACTATTCCCATATTACTCTGTTAGACCCATTGTTCTCATGTTTGATATAAGCCTTATGTCATATCTTGCTGACTGTTATAGTCTTTACTGTACCCATATCATGAATCCTGGTGGTTTTTGAAGTTTTTCAAACTCTTTTGGGGACTTGAACTAGTAGTAATTAGATATGAAGTTGACATGAATTCATACTGTATTGCATGTAGTCTGATGATGTGAATTAATTGACTGAAATTCAACCATATCAATTGTTTCCTCTGAGTTTAAGTTAATTAATGCATGTTGATTTGATCATATGTGTTCCTGTGTGCAACAAATGTTGAAAAATGATTAAGTTCTGCTAGTTCCTGTTAAGCATGATTGTTTGATTAATTGATTGAACTTTAGGAGGATTGGATATAGCTGTAGTGCTAGGTTTCATAAATGGCTAGTTTCTAAATAGGTTAAAACTGAAAATCACAAAAATAGGCTGATAGTTAAATAATTAGCCTAAGAATGGTCAACCTTGCAAAGGGTTGACCCATTCTATAAGGCCCTAACACACAGTCCACTGTAAAAGTGGCTGGTTGTGCAAAAGGGCTATGTCTGCAAATGCAGACTGGCCCATGCTCTCCTTAGAGCCCTGAACATAAAAGTGGCCAAACCTGCAAAGGTTTTGGGCCCAAATGTTCAGTAATTGGGATTAGTTACCCAAAGCCAAGTCTCAACTTGAGACTGGCTAGATTTTAAAGAGTTACTTTTAATAATAAAGCAGGCTAGTCCTGCAATTAGCTTTAAATTGGAATAAATTGGTCTTAATTGACTGGAATTAGTTTAAATAGGCTAAAATTGAAATAGTTCTTTAAAGTAGAAGTGGCCAGCCCTTAAATACCAATGCAAGGGCTGGCTATTAGTTAAATAAGTCCAAAGAAGCTGAAAATTTGACCTAGGTAGACTTAGTAAATAAACAGTGCCCTTAGGGACACAATTGGGAATTTAAAAGGTGAAACAATAATAATTTAGAACTTAAGAGGGTAATGGAGTCATTCATGCCCCTGATTTCTGCGATTTTGCAGAGATGTAAGGGTATAATGGTCTCCTAAAAATGGGAAATCTGTAAAAATCTTTAACCCATAAGGATACATTGGTAAAAGGCCCTAAAAGGAATCTTTAGAACCTTCCAGCACATGCTGGAAGGGTTTTTCATAACTGAAATGGGGCCTAAGTGTAAGTTTAGTAATTTTAAGAGGGGGAGAAGTGGGATTAATCCCATACTTTCTCCCCAAGTCATCAGCCCTTAGCTTCAACTATAAATACCTCTAGAAAAGGGCTGAATAGGGGGTTCCAATTTTAAGCAATCTGAAATATATATCTAGGCTAATCTTATACAAAGCTTTTAGAGATAAAAATAGTGAGATAACAGTAGAACTTCTGGAGTTTTTTTCGAGCAAGAATTTGTTGGTCTTCTTCTGATTTTGAGGTCTTTTGTTCGAATCTGGGTCTGGATTTTCTATTGGATTTTGCTGAGCTTCTTTGCTTGTTGATTGCTGGGTTGTTCTATTCATTTGGATCTTCAGTCACTGTTGCATTTGCTGCTTGAGTCTCTGCTGTGCTTATCTGCTTTATCCCCATTAGACTCATTGGTTTTCTTTCCATTTGATCCAGGTACATTCTCTATTCTATTGAAGATGTAATTGCTGAAACGTGGAAATGAAGTTCCTGCTTTAATTCATTTTGTCATTTTGTATTATTGAATTAGTAGCTTAATTGTAGTAGTATGTAGTAGCTGAAAAACAGAAAATAAACACAAGAGATGTAATAGCTAGTAGTAGTAGTAGTATAATCGTAGAAATACCACTTAGCTTAATTAGGTAATAACTCCTAAAACATAAGTCAGTTAATAACACCCACAAGACCAGTAATCGCCATTTCATAGTAAAAACAGTAGTATAAACGCGTTAAGGCCTTTGAATCACTTAGATGTAGATGTTTGGGTTAATGCAACTGAGTAATTAGAATGTTTAAAAATTGCTCGTGTAGTTAGTTAATTCTAAGGGTCTAAGTCCAGATGTGAGTAATCAAAAGGGGAAACAATTGCATGAAGTAACATTAAGATGAAAACTGGTTTTTAGGAGTATCAAATAAGTCTCTACTCATCTCAGTATTAGTAGTGGATCATAACTGTAAATTAGTATGTAAAAACAAGCAAGTTTAAAAGGAGAATAATGATTGGAGAAGTATAATAGCTCATCTGCAACTAGATGATGTGGTACTAAAAATAAGAGCAATTAGCAGAAACCCAGTAATACAATCTTGTGCATAATTCCTTTCAGCTTTAGACAGTCCATAGATAAATAGCGTAACTGTTATTCAGACCTCACCTTTAATCGATTTGTTCTTTTTTGTCAGATTTCTCAAACTAGTAAATAATATAAAGGTTAATGTCAACTCGTTAGTAGAGATTAAGATTAGAAAACAATCTCTTAACTTGAGTCTTAAGGCAGTGAATATTTGATTCATAATTTGTCGGAAAATTGTATATTGATTTCTTTTTTTGATGAATAAAATGTTTTGAATTCATTCTTATTTTATATCACTGTTATGATTACATTTCTGCTTTTCTTATTTCAATTTGGTCTGAACTCGTTATACAAAATGGGCCCAAATCGTATTGCAAATTTGGTCGACTGGTTAAGCATAAGTCAGAAGACTGCTGGGGCTTTAAGGCCTAGGCCAATCCATTGCTTGTCCGATTAAATGAACGGAAGCCCGGGCCCATTGGAAAAAGAAGATATATACGGGTCTGGGATGCTTACTATTAGTAATTACGACTAAGGGAAAAATATAAATAGAAAAACATAGCATACATCTCTTAGGGTAGAGATTTTAAAATTAAATTGGGATGAGCCTCGCCCGAATAACAAGCGGGGCCCCCATTTAGTAATAGTTTAACATAATTAGATTCGGGAAGACTACTAGTTAATTCCATGGTCTTACCCAAAACGATTAAAAGCCGATAGATTATTTTAGGGCACGATTTTAATATACCTTCCTATGAACGAGTGTGCACTTGGTGCAACTCAAATCCAAATCTCGGTAAAGCTGAAAGACACCAAATGTCATAGGCGTACTGGTTGCGGTATGACTCGAGGCGTGTTTTCGCGATACCGCAAATTCTTAAAAAATGATATTTAACGTAAAAGCACATTATGTTGTTAAAACCTATAATTGAGTCAAACAAAAGTCAAGAACGACAGTGGAGCGACCGTGCTAAAACCACGGAATCCGGGAGTGCCTAACACCTTCTCCCGGGTTAACAGAGTTCCTTATCCGGATCTCTGCTTCGCAAACATTTATAAGAGTCAAAATTCCTCGGATTCGGGATTAACCGGTGACTTGGGACACCATTGTCATTCCCAAGTGGCGACTCTGATTAATCTCTAATAAAATCCCGAACCGATTGTCCTTTAATTGGAAAAACTCCTTCCCTTACGTTATTTTATCCGTCTTGGGTAATTGAGCGTCGGGGTATACCCTACAAGTGTATTTATACACATTTAAGTATGTGGGGTAGTAAAAAGGGAGGTGTGACAGCTCTGGCGACTCTGCTGGGGATCCAACCCTGAACTCCGGTTTCGGGGTTTAAGAACTCGAGCTCCTTAGAACTGCCGTTCGCGTTTTTATTTGACTTCATTATGTGATTTGAACAACATGCTATGTGCTTTATCGCTTTGATATTATGTGAACTGTATATAAAATTGTGCCGAAAAAAAACCTTCTCTCTTCTTCCCTGGGGATGTGCTTACTGGTTGAGACTCCCCTTTCTGTTAAAGTCACCTTAAATTAAGAAAACAGAGGCCGGATAAGTTACAAAGCTGATTGACTCCGCGGGTCACCGGTACGTAGCCCCCTCCTCGATTCGAGTTGTCCGCTCGGGTACGCGGTCTAGCAATCCATGAAACCGTAAGATTTTGAACATAGGTCTAGGGCGATTATTTGCATCATATTTGACTTAGGGGACTCAACACAGGGGTTGGGTCCGTCTAGGACAGGTGACCCGGTATTGAAAAGACCGAGCATGTTATGTGTTGCATTTTTATTGTCTTTGATCGTTATGCGGACCGGCGGAAATCCCGCGGAAAATTGCTGAAAAAGAAAAGAAGAGAGAGGAAAATAATGATTTATAGGTACATGGAAGATTTGAAAATTTGAAAAAATAGGTGGAACATTTTTTGAAATAATTGGTCAAATAATCTGACCGAACTACGCAAGTTTGATTCTCGCCATTAGGTGGGATACGTAGGCAACCCTTAAACGGGTCCAACCACACTTTTAGAAAAAGACCAAAAAGATTTTCTTTTCAAATAATCGAGGTGATTGCTATTTTTGGAAATTGCCGAATGTTCCGAAAGGACGACGGAAGGTCTGTTTTTGCAAAAATGGCCACTTCGAAAGCCATTTTCTTTTCTTTCCTTCAAAAATTGAAAACTTGCATTGAAAAAGATTTTTTCTTTCTTCTAAATAAAATCACCTTAATAAATGTGCAGGACGAGCACGATGATGAATGAACACTTTTTCCTAAATAAAATCCCTTTGGAGCTGAGATTATGGTGGCAGGACATGGGATCCGATGGTCAAGACTGGGTCAAAAAGTACTTAAAAGGCCTTACGGGGTTACTAGACATGGTCCCTCGAGGTGATGTGGTTAGAGCGTTGGTCACGTTTTGGGATTCGGCACACAACGTATTTCATTTCCCGGATTTTGAACTTACCCCAACTTTGGAGGAGATTGCCTTTTACATCGGGAAGACCGAGGTTCCGCTGAAAGGAAAATACCCGGTATCTCCGAGGACGGTGACAGTACATCGCTTCCTCGACTCTTTGAAAATTGCCCGGAATGTTCATAATGAAGATCTGGCCGACGGGTTTTGTTCTTTAAGCTTCATCTACAATAGGTTTGGACACGTTGGGGGTTTCAATGATCTTACCAACAAATTATGCTGTAAGTCCAACCGAGCGAAATGGGAGGAACACCGGAGGTTCGCATTTTTGGTGGCATTTCTCGGAGTTGTTGTATTCCCGAGGAAAGATGGACATATCAATATAAAAGTTGCCGGAGTGGCTACCACACTGATAGTACAAGATAACTGTACTCTGGCCCCAATGATTGTGGCGGACATCTACCGTGCTCTGACTGCGTGCAAAGCAGGGGCTAGCTTCTTCGAAGGGTATAACTTGATCTTGCAAATCTGGCTAATCGAACATCTATGCCACCATCCTTCGTACTCAAGCTATGGTTTGACCGAACGGACATGTTTGGAAGAGTTCAATGCGAGGACAAAGGAAGTAAAATTGCCTGAAGGAGTCCAAGGTTGGATTGTGTATCTTCGATCACTAACTGACGGTCAAATCGATTGGACGTATGACTGGTTACCTCTTGACGAGGTAATATACATGCCAACGGAGGGATCACCGTTTTTGATCATGGGTTTGAAGAGTATACAACCCTATGCCCCATACAGAGCCCTGCGACAGTTGGGTCGGTGTCAGATTATTCCGAGAGATGGGGATCTCAGTGTGCAAGCTGTGGAGATTGGTCCGGACGGGCAATTCCCGGAAGCAAAAATCCGGCAAATCTGGAATGAGTGCCAAAATTTGAAGATTGATACTTGTGTGCCGAATAGGGCAAAGGGGAAGATATCACCTGGATACTCCACATGGTACCGACGAGGGGTTGAACACGAACGTCTTTCAAAGAGACCTCACTTGCAAGACCTGATAGAGCAATCCGAGGAGAATCAGAAATGGGTGGCCAAGGAAAAGGAATACAAGGCCAAAATCAGTCTGTTGGAGGATAAACTGAGAAATCTTCATTTCGAGAGTGGCTTGCAAGCAGCATCCGATGAAGTGGAAAAGAAACAACTGAAGAAAGAAAATGATATGTTGAAGGCTCAAATAGCTCAAATGAAAATTGCATCCGAGACCCCAATTCGTTCAGCCCGAGATGAAAAGTTAATTGAGATTCTCCGGCGGAAAGTAAATGACTATAGCTTTGATTTGGACATAGCCGAAAGAGAGTTAGTCAAGGCTCGGAAGCAAATGGACAAAGACGCCGAGGAAAGAGCCAAGTTGGTTCGGCAGCTACAAGACAAGCACGATGTTGAAGTAGCTCAGCTTAGAAAGAAAATAATCTCAGCCACAGTCAAGAGTAACAAGATTATCAAAGATCTTGAAGAAGAAAGAGAGCACTGCTACACGACTATGGCTAGATTAGAATTGGAGCTGCAACAAGTGCAAGAGGACAACTAACATACCTTGGATGCTCGCACTCAACAAATAAGCCGGCTATTGCAAGAAAAAGGGGTCATCAGAGAAAAGATTGTTCGCATCGCCCAATACATCACCCGGAAGACTCAAGCTTTGTGAAGATATGTCTCGGAGGACTTTTGTATCTGCAGTGAAGTTTTTTGTACAACAAGTCATGGCCGACCTGGATAGGCTTCAAAGGGGTTTAGCATATAGGCCCGCGGCAAGGCCGAACGATGCCTCGCGGGCACTAGGTGCATTAATGTACTCTTAGGTCATGCATCATCTTTTATTTTTCTCTTTTTAAAAAAAAAAAAAAACATCACTTTGTAATCAATGTTTTGAATTATCAATGAGAAAACAAGTGTTGTTACCAATTCTTTTGCTTTATGTCATTTCCTTTAAATCCGCTAGGCAAATAAATAGGAGCGTAATTATGAAAACGACAAGGAAAAAAGAGAGAAAAGAAAAAGCAAGAAAAAGAAAAAAAAGAGAAAAAAAAAAGCAAGAAAAGAGAAAAAAAAGAAAAGAAAAGAAAAGAAGAAAAGAAAGAAAGAAAACAAAAGAGCGGAAAAAGAGAGAAAGTTATTGGTCCAAATGAGCAGCGGACGGGATGATGCATAACGACTCGAGGAAATGTATTTGTTTTTAAAGTCGTTGCATCTTATTTATGCGCTAACAACTAACGAGTGTTGATGTTTGTGAGTCCAGATTTTCTAGGCAACTGGCATACTGGCTACCCACCCATACAACACCAGATACAAAAAGATGACAAAGGCTGTGTCCCAGGAAATCGAGGCAACTATTGTGGACCCTGTTCACGAAGAAGAGATCGTAGATGTGGCAGGGATGAAGGAAGAAATGTACAAGTTAAGACAGCAGATGGCCGAAATGTACCAGGCTTGGTCTAGAGGTCAACCACTACCAGCCTACCCTACTAACCCTGCATATGTCCCTCCAGCCAATCCTAACCCTGAGCCACCAACAATGAACTCGTCCTCCACCTACCCCGACTACCCTCACTACTATGCTTCCACCTCCCAGATACCACCACCTCCAGCCAAGCAAGCACCACCTCAGATACCACAAGTTGCTCCTGTATATGTGGCACCTCCGCCCGCCGTTATCCACAAATCCTCTAGTGAACCGATGTTTCATATCCAGGATCCTCACTACTACCCTCCGGAGCCGACTTTCAGACAACACGAGTCTCATGCTCCGATAATAGAAGCAAGTGCCGGGCAGGAAGAGATGGCTCGGAAAGTGAAAAGTCTTGAGAATGCTTTCCGCAATATGCAAGGACTGGGAGGGCAAGTGAGCGTAGCCTACAAAGACCTGTGTTTGTTCCCTGAGGTGCAGCTTCCCGTGGGATTCAAGTTGCCAAAGTTCGACATGTATAGCGGACATGGGGATCCGGTAGCTCATCTCAGAGGATACTGTAGCAAGATGCTAGGCGCGGGAGGTAGAGATGAATTGTTGATGGCATACTTCAGCCAAAGTTTGAGTGGATCAGCTCTGGAATGGTATACCCGACAGGACCATACAAGGTGGTTCGTCTGGGATGACTTAGCACAAGCTTTCGCTAGTCACTTTCAGTACAATTTGGAGATCATACCCGACAGGTTATCCCTTACCAAGATGGAGAAGAAGCCCGGAGAAAGCTTTAGGGAATACGGTTTTAGATGGAGGGAACAGGCCGCTAGAGTGGATCCACCCATGAAAAAAGGGGAGATGGTGGATTGTTTTCTACAGGCTCTGGAGCCAACATACTACGGCCATCTAGTGTCAGCAATTGGAAAGAGTTTTAATGAAGTTGTGAAAATGGGGAGTTTTGTAGAGGAAGGATTGAAGACAAACAAAATTATGAGTTTTTCGGCTATCAAGGCCACCAATCAAGCTATACAGAGTGGAAACGGGGGAGTGATGGGAAAGAAGAAGAAGGAAGAAGTAGCAACCATAGAAAGTAGGCCATGGAGTCGCAACCCACATTATAACCCGCCAAGACCCTACCGCCAACACCCACCAAGCCCAACAACTCCATATAATCCACCACCACCATCTTACCCGCCAAACCCATACAACACACCAAGCCCATATAACCCACCACCACCACCATACCCACCAACAGTTCCACATTACCACCACCCACAAGCCCAAGCCTACCCACCACCACCACCCCATATGTGGAGAGCTCAAGCTCCACACAATGTGTACCACACCCAGAACACATACCCAACCCCTAAACCTTACCGAAACCAGAATAGACCCAGGCCGGACGCTGATTGGAGAAACAAAGCAAGAAAAACATTCACCCCGCTCGGAGAATCATATACCAGCCTTTATCATAGGTTGAAAGAGTTGGGGATGCTGAGACCAGTCGCACCAAAAGTTCCAAACCCACCCCCGAAAAATCTTGATTCTTCTGTCAGATGTGAATACTGTTCGGGAACATTGGGCCACGATACTGAAAAGTGTTGGCAATTGAAGAATGCCATTCAAGATCTTATCGATGAGAGGAGAATTGAAGTACAGGCTCCCGAAGCCCCAAACATTACCCAGAATCCACTGCCAAATCACCACGAAACACATATGATAGAATTGGTGCAGGGTGATGGCAGTCAAAAACCATCTCAGGCCGTCATGATGATAAAGTCGAGTGGCAAGTTAGAAAAGGAAGTTGTGAAGGAGAAAGCAATTGTTGAGAAACCAAAGCCAGTAGTGGTGGGAGGTTTAAAAGTGGTAGTGCCAGGGCGCAAAGACGATCGTGACTGTGAAAGGCGCAAGTGCAGAGCCAGTAATCATAAAACCAGTAGTGCAAATGCCAATGGTGAGTACAAAGACTGTACCTTGGAACTATAACAAGGTAGCAGTAGTTTACAAGGGAAAAGAGATTTCTGGTGAAATTAATGAAACGCATGGACTCACCCGGTCTGGAAGGTGTTTTGCTCCAGAGGAACTGAGAAAGATGAAGACGGTAAAAGAAAGTCAATTGAAAAAGCCAGTGTCGGAGGAGGAAGCAGAAGAATTCCTTAAGAAAATGAAGTCACAAGAGTACTCAGTGGTTGAGCAGTTAAGAAAGACCCCGGCCCAAATTTCTTTGCTATCTTTGTTGATACATTCAGAAGAACACCGGAGGGCTCTTATGAAGATTCTAAATGAGGCTCATGTTCCGGAAAAGATTTCAGTGTGTCACTTGGAGAAGATTACCAGCAAAATTTTCGAGTCTAATAGGATCACCTTCTTTGATAAGGAGCTGCCGGTGGAGGGAACTGAACACAATAAGGCATTGTACCTTACAGTAAAAAGTGAAGAATCAGTAGTGACCAGGGTATTGATTGACAACGGATCGAGCGCTAACATCTGCCCGCTGTCAACCTTAGGGAAGCTGAATGTTAGCCCGGACAGAATCCGGAGGAACAGTATCAATGTGAGAGGGTTTGACGGCGGAGGTAAAACCACGTTGGGAGATATTATTTTGGAAGTGACCATCGGTCCCGTTGATTTTACTATGGAGTTCCAGGTGCTCGACATTGCCGTGTCGTATAACTTGTTGTTAGGTCGACCCTGGATTCATGCGGCCAAGGCAGTACCATCTTCTCTACACCAGATGGTCAAGTTTGAGTGGGAACAGCAAGAGATTGTCATACACGGGGAGGAAAATGCTTGTAATGTGGTAGCACCTTTTGATGATACTAATGGGGATAGAGGTCCTTGGGTCTACCAAGTGACGGACGCTATAGTAGTGAACAGAATTGCTGAAGGGGAAAAGTTACCAACCCCTATGATGGCACCAACTGCTGTGATGGTGGCCAGAGAAATGCTGAGAAACGGATTTGCACCGGGGATGGGATTAGGCAGAACATTGCAGGGAGTCATTCAACCAGTTCAGCTTCCGGAAAACAAAGGTACATTCGGCTTAGGGTTCAAACCCACCTTTGCCGACATACAAAGAGCCTCAAAAGCCAAAAAGAACTGGACCTTACCCAAACCCATACCCAAATTATCCGACACCTTCATCAGGCCTGGTACAAAATATCAACCATCTGCTGCAACAAAATGCATTGAGACCCAACTTGATGAAGAAATGCTTGGTTTTGAGAAAATGTTCTGGGAGGTGAATACGATTGAAGCAGGGGAAGGCACGAGCAAAATGGACGTGCAATTTGTGGGGCCCGGAATCACATTGAACAATTGGGAAGCTACTCCTTTCCTTATCAGGAAGGAGTCTTGGTAGTTAGCTCAAAATTTCATCATTGCTTTCCCGAAAGTTATTATTTTTATAGTTTTCCCATTCCCCTCATGAAAAGAAAATCACCATGTATCCCGAACATTGTTCACTCTTTTATTAATGAAATGCAGTCTCCCTTTTTCTTCACTTTTGCCTTATTTTTCTTTATTTTTCCTTTTGTACAGTTTTGCATGTGTTGATTCCAATGCCATGTCATGCGTGAAGGATTCTAGACCCAGTTCCGACAATCACGTTACTATACAAGAAATCGAGGAAGATAGTGAAATAGAATGTGAGGATGAGGAAGCCCTGGAGGAAATAAGTAAGGACATGAAACAATACGAGGAAAAACCCAAACCGAATCTGAGTGATACGGAATCTGTAAATTTGGGGAGCGAAGATGATGTCCGAGAAACAAAGATTAGTGTGCATTTGGAGGCGCCCTTCAGGGATGAATTGATATGGTTGTTACATGAATTTAAGGACATCTTTGCCTGGTCTTATGATGACATGCCCGGGCTTAGCACAGATTTGGTGGTACATAAGTTGCCTATCTACTCTGAATGCCGGCCGGTAAAACAAAAGCTGAGGAAATTCAAAACGAACATTAGCGTGAAGATAAAAGAAGAGGTGAATAAGCAGTTTGAAGCAAAGGTCATACGAGTTACCAAATACCCCACCTGGTTGGCAAATGTTGTGCCGGTCCCGAAGAAAGATGGCAAAACCAGAGTGTGTGTAGACTATAGAGACCTCAACAAAGCCAGTCCGAAGGATGACTTCCCATTGCCAAACATTCACATATTGATCGACAATTGCGCCAAGCATGAGATCGGTTCGTTTGTGGACTGTTATGCTGGATATCACCAGATCTATATGGACGAAGAAGATGCTGAGAAAACTGCCTTCATTACACCTTGGGGAACATACTGTTACAGAGTAATGCCGTTTGGATTGAAGAATGCCGGGGAAACTTACATGAGGGCAATGACCACAATGTTTCACGATATGATGCATCGAGAAATTGAAGTATATGTGGACGATGTCATCATAAAGTCCAGAAAACAACCTGATCATGTGAGAGATTTGAGGAAGTTTTTCCAAAGACTCGGAGGTACAATCTAAAGCTCAATCCGGCGAAGTGTGCTTTTGGAGTACCTTCAGGGAAACTACTGGGGTTTATTGTGAGTCGGCGAGGTATTGAACTGGATCCATCAAAGATCAAGGTAATTCAAAGTCTACCTCCGCCGAAGAACAAAAAGGAGGTCATGAGTTTGCTGGGAAGGTTGAACTACATTAGTCGGTTCATTGCTCAATTGACATCAACATGCGAGCCGATCTTCAAATTGTTGAAGAAAGATGCAGCAGTGAAATGGACCGACGAGTGTCAGGAAGCCTTTGACAAGATCAAGGAATATTTGGCCAATCCTCCGGTGTTAGTTCCTCCAGAACCAGGGTGACCTTTAATTTTGTATCTGACAGTGCTGGATAACTCTTTCGGTTGTGTACTGGGTCAACATGACGAGACAGGCAAGAAAGAACAAGCCATATATTACCTCAACAAAAAGTTTACATCCTACGAGGTGAAGTATACCCAACTGGAAAGAACTTGTTGTGCATTGATTTGGGTAGCTCAGAAGCTAAAGCATTATTTGTCAGCATACACTACATACTTGATATCACGACCGGATCCTCTCAAGTATATATTTCAGAAGCCTATGCCTACGGGAAGATTAGCCAAGTGGCAGATTCTGCTCACAGAATTCGACATTGTCTATGTAACTCGTACGGCAATGAAGGCACAAGCTATTGCAGACCACTTAGCCGAGAATCCGGTGGATGATGAATACGAACCATTCAAAACATGCTTTCCGGATGAAGAGGCAATGCTTGTCGAGGAGATGGAGCAAGATGAGAGACCGGGATGGAAAATGTACTTTGACGGAGCCGTCAACAGCAGGGGCGTTGGTATCGGAGCGGTACTCATTTCAAGTACGGGTCAACACTATCCCGTCACAGCTCAGCTTCGATTTTTCTGTACCAACAATATGGCCGAATATGAGGCGTGCATCTTGGGATTAAGGATGGCAATTGACATGGGTATTCAAGAGATTTTGGTCATGGGTGACTCGGATCTCTTGGTACACCAAATTCAAGGGGAATGGGAGACACGAGATTTGAAATTGATACCATATCGGTATTGTTTGCACGAGTTGTCTCAAAGATTCCAGTCTATAGAGTTCAAGCACATCCCAAGAATGCACAATGAGATTGCGGATGCTTTGGCCACATTGTCCTCTATGTTGCATCATCCGGACAAGACATATATAGATCCACTCCAGATCCAAGTCCGAGATCAGAATGCTTATTGCTTCGCTGTGGAAGAAGAGTCGGATGGAGAGCCGTGGTATCATGATATTAGAGAATACTTGAAAGTTGGCAAATACCCGGAGCAAGCCACCGGAGACCAGAAGAGAGCCATCAGGCGTCTGGACAATGGATTTTTCCTCAGTGGAGGAGTGGTATACAAAAGAACACCAGATCTGGGTTTATTGCGGTGTGTAGATGCACAACAAGCAAATGAAATCATGATTGAAGTACATGCCGGAGTATGCGGACCCCACATGAGCGGATATGTTTTAGCAAAGAAGATTTTGAGAGTTGGGTACTACTGGCTCACTATGGAGCGTGATTGTATCAGGTACGTAAAGAAATGCCATCAATGCCAGGTACATGGGGATCTGATCCATTCTCCGCCTTACGAGTTGCACACAATGTCAGCACCTTGGCCCTTTGTTGCTTGGGGCATGGACGTCATCGGCCCAATAGATCCAGCCGCTTCTAATGGGCACAGGTTCATTCTGGTTGCAATAGATTATTTCACCAAGTGGGTTGAAGCTAAGACATTCAAGGCGGTGACGAAGAAAGCGGTAGTGGATTTTGTGCATGAAAATATTATATGCCGATTTGGAATCCCCAAGGTGATTATCACAGACAATGGAGCCAATTTAAACAGTCATCTCATGGCGGAAGTTTGTGAAAGGTTTAAGATCACGCACCGCAATTCCACACCTTATAGGCCAAAGGCGAATGGAGCAGTAGAAGCGGCTAACAAGAATATCAAGAAGATTCTCCGAAAAATGGTGGAGGGATCCAAGCAATGGCATGAAAAGTTACCCTTTGCTCTCATGGGTTACCGCACGACGGTACGTACTTCTATCGGAACCACACCTTATACACTGGTGTACGGAACGGAGGCTGTTATACCGGCAGAAATAGAAATACCGTCATTGCAAATTATAGCCGAATCTGAGATAGATGACGATGAACGGGTAAAGGCCCGGTTAGAACAGTTGAATTTGATTGATGAGAAGAGGTTGGCCGCAGTCTGCCATGGGCAGTTGTATCAGCGAAGAATGGCCAGAGCATATAATAAGAAGGTACGACCTCGAAAGTTTGAAGTCGGACAACTGGTATTGAGGCGTATCTTACCACATTGGGCAGAGGCAAAAGGCAAGTTTGCGCCGAATTGGCAGGGACCATTTGTGGTATCACGGGTGTTGTCCAATGGAGCATTATATTTAACGGATGTTGAAGGAAAGTGCGTAGAGACTGCTATCAATTCAGGATGCGGTCAAAAGATACTATGTATGATTCCTTTTCAATTGTATGTTTTGTATTTTGTTGTGATTTTGGAATTGAGATGACGAAGGCGTTTTATTCTCTATCCAAACACTTTATCCATTGATAACCCCTTTGAGCCTTAATGAATGAATTCTTTCATATCCCTCTCTCGGAATCGCTCTAGTGCAATAAGATCGAAATTGCCAGAATGAAAAATGAAATGATGGAAAAATGAAAAAAAATGAAAATGAAAAATGATGAAAAAAAATGAAAAAAAAAAGAGAAAAAGACAAAAATCGGGAAAAAGTCAAAAGAAATCCATCTAACTAATGAAGTTGGATGAACTACGTCTGACTTGATCCCGAAAGGGTACGTAGGCAGCCTCTCCGAGGTTCAGTCACAACAAAGGAAAAATCCAAAAATTCCCCACATATTGAAACTGGGGCAGAAGTTATGTTAAATAATTCCGAGAGTTGTAAATATTTTTAACCCTCGTTGAAATTTTGAGCCTTTATATCTTTCTTTCTTAACCCACCCAAAAGCCACGTTACGGTCCAAAGAAAGACCTTCTGATCAATTTTGAAATGATAACAAATACAACGAAGGAGGAGCGAAGCATCGGATAATACCCGTGGTACAGAAAACAAAATACAAAAAGGAAAAATGAAAAAAAAATAAAAATGAGAGAGTCTCATCAATGAAAACCTTAGCCGGCACTGTGAGGCGATTGTAAGGTTGAGAGAAATAAAATGAGAGATTCTCATCAGTGAAAACCTTAATCGGCACTGTGAGATGATTGTGAGGTTGAGAGAATAAATGGGAGAGTTCTATGGGTGAAAACCTTTCGAGGCACCTTAGGGCGATCGTGAGGACTATCAGAGAAGAGAAAAGGCAACAAAAAAGAGTATCGGTTTGGGTCAAAGGCAATTCAGAGTCAGAATAATGATTGGAACGAACTGGGTCAGAGTTTAAATACATGGCATGGTCAGCGGAATCAGCCAGAAAATACCCAGATAAGTTCTGTCATCTCTCCAAAATACCCTTACCTTTCTTTCATTTTTTCTGCATTTCATTGTTCACCCTATTGAGAGCTAACTACCAGCTCCTGATAACGGAAGCTGAAACAACACTGGATCAGAAAGGATAGAAGATTGGGGAAAGGAATAAAGAAGCTTGGCAAACATGGCCAAAGAAAAAGAAAACAAAACAAAAATGGAGAAATGAGAAAAATACAAAAAGAGTCTGCAAAGGGACAAGAAGTTGAAAGTCATGCAACATGAGAAAGCAAAAACAAAGGAAGCAAAGAGAAGTGGGGAAGGCAGATGCCAGTTGCCAGCAGTTTATATCTAATAAATTTTGTTTCATGCAGGAACAAACCGTCACTAATCACTTTAAAGTGAATGTGACCAATGTGGAAAATTTAAAATACCAAAAAGAGAAAGTCTGCCGAATAAGTGGAGAAATTCACAGGCAAGAGATAAGTTGGTAAAAAAAGAAAATACCAAAAAGAGGAAGGTAACATCTTTTAAAATCCACTCTCCAGTCCTCAGGCTGAGGGAATATTTTCTGCATCGCATTGCACGTTTAAATTCTGTTAGGTGCCCACCTTCAAATATGGGAATATTTTTCTGCATTCGCATTGCACGTTTAAATTTCAGTTAGGTGCCCACCTTCTAATACGGGAATATTTTCCGCATCGCATTGCACGTTTAATTTCAGTTAGGTGCCCACCTTCTAATACGGGAATACTTTTCTGCATTTGCATTGCACGTTTAATTTCTGTTAGGTGCCCACCTTCTAATACGGGAATACTTTTCTGCATTGGCATTGCACGTATAAATTCCGTTAGGTGCCCACCTTCTAATACGGGAATATTTTTCTGCATTCGCATTGCACGTTTAATTTCTGTTAGGTGCCCACCTTCTAATACGGGAATACTTTTCTGCATTCGCATTGCACGTTTAATTTCTGTTAGGTGCCCACCTTCTAATACGGGAATACTTTTCTGCATTCGCATTGCACGTTTAAATTCTGTTAGGTGCCCACCTTCTAATACGGGAATACTTTTTTGCATTCGCATTGCACGTTTAATTTCAGTTAGGTGCCCACCTTCTAATACGGGAATACTTTTCTGCATTTGCATTGCACATTTAATTTCGGTTAGGTGCCCACCTTCTAATACGGGAATACTTTTCTGCATTTGCATTGCACGTTTAATTTCGGTTAGGTGCCCACCTTCTAATACGGGAATATTTTTCTGCATTTGCATTGCACGTTTAATTTCAGTTAGGTGCCCACCTTCTAATACGGGAATACTTTTCTGCACATTTGCATTGCACGTTTAAATTCTGTTAGGTGCCCACCTTCTAATACGGGAATATTTTTCTGCATTTGCATTGCACGTTTAATTTCAGTTAGGTGCCCGCCTTCTAATACGGGAATATTTTCTGCATATCATGGTTTATGTAGTTAAAAGCCCACACTGGGGCAGAAAAAGAAAAAAAAGAGGGTAGTTTGTTGTTTTGTTTTGAGCAGGTTCAGCTCGAGATCAAGAAAAACCAGAAAATCAACAAAAGAGAGTCAACAAGAAAAGAAAAATCAACAAAAAAGAGAGTCAACAAGAAAAGAAAAATCAACAAAAAAAGCGTCAGCATCAAAGAAAATCAACAAAAAAAAAAGAAGATTCTGCATCACCGGAAAGGGAAGAAGAGCAAAAGCTAGATTAAGAACAATTGTAATTGTAGGATCATAGCTTAGAATAGCTTCTTCATTTTACATTCCCCCCGGTGTAATAAGGAGTAAGTCAGCAGGTCTCAACAGTATCAATGCAACAGTGAGTCTGGTAGTTTTTAAAACTGCCAGACCTTCCCGAACTACACTGACCTGATTCCCTGTTTAGCCCAGGATATGTAGGCAACCTCTAAAGCAGGGTGCGGTCAAAAGGTTTTCAAAAAATGCTTTCACGGAATGTGCCAATGTGCAAAAATCTCTCATTACGGCTCACTTGTCTTTGCACTGAAACTCTTCGTGTTCCCGAGCAAAGAGGGGCAGCTGTGAGCACATGATTTTTGCACTAAGTTCCAAGATTAAAATAAATATATTTTTGAGTGCAGTTACTTGATTTGTTTGGAATTAGCTATACTTTTGAGTTTGAATAAGTAGAAATTAGAAGAAAATCAAAAAAAATAGGCTAGGAAATTAGTGGTTAGTATAATTAGTTAGATTTTAAGAAAAATTAAAAATAGCTTAAATAGGAGAAAATAAAGAAAAAAAGCAGAAAAATTGCAAAAAATACTAGAAAATTAGAGTAAATAGGAAATTAGGTTTTATAATTTTCCATAAAAAGAAAAGAAAAAAAAGAGTATATAAGAAAATACATAAAGATCATTAAAACCAGAAAAATACAAAAAATATATATAGGTTTAATATGACTGGGCCATTTGAAACCCATTTGTTTGGCCCAGTACATTGGCCCAAGAGGCGGCCCGTCGGATCCGTGTAACAATCAATCCAGGCCGTTCGTGAGAAGTGATCCAACGGCTCAGGTAATTGGGTGTATTATCGATTAATAAATTATGCTGATATTTGATCTCAGCCGTCCGTTTAAGATTGATCCAACGACTGGATACCTTAGTCTCATAAGCAATCAAACGGCGTCGTTTTAGTAACGCGCCTCTGGGCCGTCGATCTTGATCAATTGGACGGTTGAGATTACCTCAGACACCTTGCCTATATAAGGCTTGTGTCTGAACGATCCGCCATTCTTTACAAACCCTAGAGACAGCCGCCCTTCACCCCTCTTATCTTCTCCCTGCTTCCATCATCTTCGAACCTAGCCGGCCATGGCGGCCACCACTCCCACGGTGGTCGTCGGCCTCTTCTAACTTCCCCTTCACCCCTCTTATCTTCTCCTTCTTCTTTACTCCAGAAAGAACCAAGAAAACAACCCTTCTTCATAAATCCCGGTCACCGGAATCTTCGCCGGTGACCACTAAAGCATGAACCACCGCCTCAAACCAATGCCAATCTATTCCCCTTCCTCTGATCTACACCCCTATACCATTAGCTCCCCTCGAATCATCCCCAGTCACCTCGAATATTCCAGAGAAGGTCGTCGGAACCCTAACTCCGGCGACCCCTAAAATTAAATCACCAAGATCCATCCTTTTACTCTCCCAAACACTCCCCTACAATTCAAAACCCCAAAAGGCTTCGCCTTAAAGCCTGAAAGAAAGAACCAGAAAGAAAAACTAAAAAGGGATCTGAAAAGAAATAAAGAAAAGAAAACAAGAAGAAGAGAAGAAGGTCTAAGAGTCTGAAAACCTGAAAAGAAAAGAAAATAAGAAAATAGGAAGCTCGGGGGACAGGCCCTGCGAGCTAAGTCCTTTTCCCCTATATGCTTGTGCTTTCTTTTATTTGTTTTAGTTTTTATGATTTTTCTTCTGTTTGTTGTTTTGATTTTGACTCTATCTTTGTTTATTTCTTTAAGCTTTAAAAGACATGCCTTGATTTGTTGGCTTGCAATATCATGACTATCCGCCTTCTCTGTTTCTTGGCATAATTAGTTCAGTTGTTCTCTTTCATTAGAGTATCCTGTGGTTTGTAGCTCTATGTTGATATCCCTGTGCTTCTTTGTCTGCTGTAGTATTGGGGTTCCTCATCTTGTTGGTTTTCGATATTTCTTCTGTCATTTTGCATGTTTTGGTTCTGATACTATGTTTAATTGTTTGTCTCTCATTCTCGCTCAGCTCTGTATTAGATTATCTTTTGTTGGCTTGCAATGTCTCGACTGTTTCTCTTTCTGCATCTTTGCATGTTTAGTCTTAGTGAAAATTTGGCCATCTCTATTCATCTCTTATATCAGAGTTATCCTGTGTTTAATCTGAGGTTCACTTCTCTGCTTTAGATATCTTCACATCCTTTGTTTACATTTTGGTTGTCTTATTTGTTAGCTTTTCAATATTACTTATGTTTATTTTAGCGCAAGTCTAGTTTCATGTCATATCACCTCTCAACTGCTTTTATTTGC
Source organism: Nicotiana noctiflora (assembly GCA_032618575.1). Lineage (NCBI taxonomy): Eukaryota > Viridiplantae > Streptophyta > Magnoliopsida > Solanales > Solanaceae > Nicotiana > Nicotiana noctiflora. Next base: position 29,290 of record JASVEL010002364.1, on the reverse strand, counting down.
TGAATAAGTATGCCAATCTGAGTCTGTTTCTCTTCATGTCACCCTCACATGATAGATTTAGGTTTCTCCTTCACTTCTCCATATTCTTCTTTTCTTCATCTCCATGCTCTTCTTTCCTTCATTTTTGTCTTATCTGTCATGCACTTGTGTTAGATTTAGGTTGTTTGGTTACTATTCCCATATTACTCTGTTAGACCCATTGTTCTCATGTTTGATATAAGCCTTATGTCATATCTTGAATGATTGTTATAGTCTTTACTGTACCCATATCATGAATCCTGGTGGTTTTTGAAGTTTTTCAAACTCTTTTGGGGACTTGAACTAGTAGTAATTAGATCTGAAGTTGACATGAATTCATACTGTATTGCATGTAGTCTGATGATGTGAATTAATTGACTGAAATTCAACCATATCAATTGTTTCCTCTGAGTTTAAGTTAATTAATGCATGTTGATTTGATCATATGTGTTCCTGTGTGCAACAAATGTTGAAAAATGATTAAGTTCTGCTAGTTCCTGTTAAGCATGATTGTTTGATTAATTGATTGAACTTTAGGAGGATTGGTTATAGCTGTAGTGCTAGGTTTCATAAATGGCTAGTTTCTAAATAGGTTAAAACTGAAAATCACAAAAATAGGCTGATAGTTAAATAATTGGCCTAAGAATGGTCAACCTTGCAAAGGGTTGACCCATTCTATAAGGCCCTAACACACATTCCACTGTAAAAGTGGATGGTTGTGCAAAAGGGCTATGTCTGCAAATGCAGACTGGCCCAGGCTCTCTTTAGAGCCCTGAACATAAAAGTGGCCAAACCTGCAAAGGTTTTGGGCCCAAATGTTCAGTAATTGGGTTTAATTACCCAAAGCCAAGTCTCAACTTGAGACTGGCTAGATTTTAAAGAGTTGTTTTAATAATAAAGCAGGCTAGTCCTGCAATTAGCTTTAAATTGGAATAAATTGGTCTTAATTGATTGGAATTAGTTTAAATAGGCTAAAATTGAAATAGTTCTTTAAAGTAGAAGTGGCCAGCCCTTAAATACCAATGCAAGGGCTGGCTATTAGTTAAATAAGTCCAAAGAAGCTGAAAATTTGACCTAGGTAGACTTAGTAAATAAACAGTGCCCTTAGGGACACAATTGGGAATTTAAAAGGTGAAACAGTAATAATTTAGAACTTAAGAGGGTAATGGAGTCATTCATGCCCCTGATTTCTGCAATTTTGCAGAGATGTAAGGGTATAATGGTCTCCTAAAAATGGGAAATCTGTAAAAATCTTTAACCCATAAGGATACATTGGTAAAAGGCCCTAAAAGGAATCTTTTAGAACCTTCCAGCACATGCTGGAAGGATTTCTGTTAACAGAAATTGGGGCTAAAGTGCATAATTCATAATTTTAGGAGGGGGAGAAGTGGGATTAATCCCATACTTTCTCCCCAAGTCATCAGCCCTTAGCTTCAACTATAAATACCTCTAGAAAAGGGCTGAATAGGGGGTTCCAATTTTAAGCAATCTGAAATATATATCTAGGCTAATCTTATACAAAGCTTTTAGAGATAAAAATAGTGAGATAACAGTAGAACTTCTGGAGTTTTTTTCGAGCAAGAATTTGTTGGTCTTCTTCTGATTTTGAGGTCTTTTGTTCGAATCTGGGTCTGGATTTTCTATTGGATTTTGCTGAGCTTCTTTGCTTGTTGATTGCTGGGTTGTTCTATTCATTTGGATCTTCAGTCACTGTTGCATTTGCTGCTTGAGTCTCTGCTGTGCTTATCTGCTTTATCCCCATTAGACTCATTGGTTTTCTTTCCATTTGATCCAGGTACATTCTCTATTCTATTGAAGATGTAATTGCTGAAACGTGGAAATGAAGTTCCTGCTTTAATTCATTTTGTCATTTTGTATTATTGAATTAGTAGCTTAATTGTAGTAGTATGTAGTAGCTGAAAAACAGAAAATAAACACAAGAGATGTAATAGCTAGTAGTAGTAGTAGTATAATCGTAGAAATACCACTTAGCTTAATTAGGTAATAACTCCTAAAACATAAGTCAGTTAATAACACCCACAAGACCAGTAATCGCCATTTCATAGTAAAAACAGTAGTATAAACGCGTTAAGGCCTTTGAATCACTTAGATGTAGATGTTTGGGTTAATGCAACTGAGTAATTAGAATGTTTAAAAATTGCTCGTGTAGTTAGTTAATTCTAAGGGTCTAAGTCCAGATGTGAGTAATCAAAAGGGGAAACAATTGCATGAAGTAACATTAAGATGAAAACTGGTTTTTAGGAGTATCAAATAAGTCTCTACTCATCTCAGTATTAGTAGTGGATCATAACTGTAAATTAGTATGTAAAAACAAGCAAGTTTAAAAGGAGAATAATGATTGGAGAAGTATAATAGCTCATCTGCAACTAGATGATGTGGTACTAAAAATAAGAGCAATTAGCAGAAACCCAGTAATACAATCTTGTGCATAATTCCTTTCAGCTTTAGACAGTCCATAGATAAATAGCGTAACTGTTATTTAGACCTCACCTTTAATCGATTTGTTCTTTTTTGTCAGATTTCTCAAACTAGTAAATAATATAAAGGTTAATGTCAACTCGTTAGTAGAGATTAAGATTAGAAAACAGTCTCTTAACTTGAGTCTTAAGGCAGTGAATATTTGATTCATAATTTGTCGGAAAATTGTATATTGATTTCTTTTTTTGATGAATAAAATGTTTTGAATTCATTCTTATTTTATATCACTGTTATGATTACATTTCTGCTTTTCTTATTTCAATTTGGTCTGAACTCGTTATACCAAATGGGCCCAAATCGTATTGCAAATTTGGTCGACTGGTTAAGCATAAGTCAGAAGACTGCTGGGGCTTTAAGGCCTAGGCCAATCCATTGCTTGTCCGATTAAATGAACGGAAGCCCGGGCCCATTGGAAAAAGAAGATATATACGGGTCTGGGATGCTTACTATTAGTAATTACGACTAAGGGAAAAATATAAATAGAAAAACATAGCATACATCTCTTAGGGTAGAGATTTTAAAATTAAATTGGGATGAGCCTCGCCCGAATAACAAGCGGGGCCCCCATTTAGTAATAGTTTAACATAATTAGATTCGGGAAGACTACTAGTTAATTCCATGGTCTTACCCAAAACGATTAAAAGCCGATAGATTATTTTAGGGCACGATTTTAATATACCTTCCTATGAACGAGTGTGCACTTGGTGCAACTCAAATCCAAATCTCGGTAAAGCTGAAATACACCAAAAGTCATAGGCGTACTGGTTGCGGTATGACTCGAGGCGTGTTTTCGCGATACCGCAAATTCTTAAAAAATGATATTTAACGTAAAAGCACATTATGTTGTTAAAACCTATAATTGAGTCAAACAAAAGTCAAGAACGACAGTGGAGCGACCGTGCTAAAACCACGGAATCCGGGAGTGCCTAACACCTTCTCCCGGGTTAACGGAGTTCCTTATCCGGATCTCTGCTTCGCAGACATTTTAAGAGTCAAAATTCCTCGGATTCGGGATTAACCGGTGACTTGGGACACCATTGTCATTCCCAAGTGGCGACTCTGATTAATCTCTAATAAAATCCCGAACCGATTGTCCTTTAATTGGAAAAACTCCTTCCCTTACGTTATTTTATCCGTCTTGGGTAATTGAGCGTCGGGGTATACCCTACAAGTGTATTTATACACATTTAAGTATGTGGGGTAGTAAAAAGGGAGGTGTGACACTTGGTACACATGCCTCACTCAGCACCTTCAACAAGTAATTTTTGTGTGCATTGTAACTCTGTAGCAAAGCCAAGATAGAGACCTAGGCTACAGAAAAAGAAGGAAAATGGAATAGCACATGAAACGACAGGCTGGATCGTACATATAAAGCCAGAAGAATAAACTAACCAATAGGGGATGTAGCTCAAATGGTAGAGCGCTCGCTTTGCATGCGAGAGGCACGGGGTTCGATCCCCCGCATCTCCAAATCTTCAATTTACGGTGCACAGAGCCTTTTGGCATTTTTATGAAACATAAAACTTTGTGGTGCATTTTCCAAAAGTCAAACGTAACCTGGAAGGTTATTATTTTAAATGCTCTTCTTCTTATTATTATTATTATTAATTAATATTATTTTATTATTATTATTATTATTATTATTATTATAAAAAATTAGTAGTATAAAAAAGTATTACTGTATTTTATTTTATCATTTGATTGAGGTTATTTTATATCAATAAATTCATAAATTATGATAATTTTCTTTATTGGTGAAGTAATATATTTACTTCAATCCTCAATTTTAATTTTATCCTTTTATATAGAAATTCAGTAATATATATCGATAACATAATGAATTTCTTTTTATAATGTTCTCTCAAAGTACATGAACACAAGCATTTAACCACCTGTTTTCTTTAAATGTAATTCGACATATTATATTAGCTAATTTATAATTTATCTTAGATATTCACCAATAAGTGCTACTTAATAGAATGAACTATAATTATCATCTTAATTGATTATAAGGAGTAAATATTTTTGACACCGTTAATTCTTAAAACTTAAGCTATTACGTTATGTACGCTTATTTTTTTTTTTATTTATTTTTGTGAAAATAGCCAAATAAAAATTTGTGGACCTCAATATACGATAGTCCACCACTTTATTTTTTGTGCTCTCCCTCCCCCCGCTTTTTTATTCAAAAAATAAATTTTATTATTAGTATAAATATTTTATAAAATAAATTTAAGATCCTCTCAATATTAGCGTCTTACACCATAAAATTTATTGAGCAGTCCCTGGTTATAGTAGTTCTTTCTGCACTATATATTCCCTTTCCCCACTTATAAACATTTTATTAATAGTACTAGTTCTTTTCCCACTGTATAGTCACTTTCCTTAAAAAGACGAAAAATGAGGAGACAAATGTGCTTGTAAGTAGTAATCTTACTTCATGCTTGCCTTTGCGTACACGATATCACTAATTAACAAAGTATACAACAATAATATTTATTGTTAGCTTGATTAGTTGAATAAATACAAAAGGCCACGAAAAGGAAAATTCATATCGAACTAGGTGTTTATATTATTTTCGGTTTCACTATATTTCTTGTTTATCTTATTTTCGGTCTTGTCCTTCAATGAAAAATCTTACTTATTGTGGAGGTGGAATAATTTTGTAATTTTCCTTTTTGAATTTAGTGTAATCAGCCAGCAGATTTTCTCTTACTTTATGCTGCATACTCTCCGCCATATTCTTCATAACCTGTTATAACAATATACAAGGCAAAGTTAAAAAGATCACTTGCTAGTAGTCCTTACTAAATTAATGTTCTAAAATACAGGAAGACCATTCTAATCAGCATCCAAAAATTTCAGAGATTTAAAAAAAAGGGGATATATTATATAGTACATATATTATATATTGGCCGTCTATTTTTAATTTAAGTGGTTGGATGAACGATTATTTAGGCTCAACAGCGGATCTAGAGTATAAGTTATCGGGAACCCAGATTCTTTTGCATAGACCCTGTATTTTTAAAAAATTATTAAATATCTATAAATATTAATTTGTGAACTCAGTTATTATTGTATATTATTTTAAGATTGTGATAGGAACCCCAAAATTTAAAATCCTCGATCCGCCTCTATTTAGGTTAATTCTTGTAAAAAATAGTACTAAGATATCACATGTCAATTTCAGTCGATGATGTAAAGCAATTTTTGAAGTAGAATTATTGTATGCATGGTGTAAAATTCTATTTTAAGTAGTTGAAAATTGTAGTTTCTAACCGATTGAGTAACATGTTGATGAACATGTGGAGGAACCAAAGCAAGCATAGGAGGCGGAGCGAAGCTAAGGCTCATATTGAAATGACCTTTGATCCTGCTTCTTGTTCCTCTTCTATCTGGGTAAAGTGCTCCTTCCATATTAATCCTGAATTCTGATGGTTTATTTTTCCCCTCTGTTAACCCTTCTAAATCCCATTTTATCTGCATATATACCAAATTAACCACAAATAATTATGTACTTAAAAAAATGGTAGCTTGGTGCACTAATATAAGCTTCCGCTATGCACGGGGTTCTGGGAAGGATTAGACCACAAGGGTCTATTGTACGCAGTCTTATCCTGTGCCTTTTTTGCAAGAGGCTGTTTTCACGACTTGAACCCGTGACCTCCTGACCACATGACAACAACTATACCAGTTACGTCAATGCTCGTACTTACAAATTAAAGATAAAATTTAGATTCTCGATCGAGTATATGCAATTTGAAGTATATATATGTACTTACAATTTTCAGCTCAAGAACCGTAGAGGTATTGGTGGGAACGCCAGAAGGGTATTCTTTTCCTTTTGTTTTGTATCGAATTCTCATATTAACAACAGGCCAGGCTGTGAGGAATAAAAAGGCTATCGGTTCCATTCGGATTCGCCATTCCTCCTGCACCATATATGTATGAGTTTAATGGTGATTAATTTTCATTACAGCTAGTTTGATAGTGTTTTGTCTAGGATGGCTAGTGATTTATGTTGTGTTCACATTATTTTATTTTATTTTGTTTTACATAGTATTGTGTTGCTGCCCTCCCATTGATTTGTTGTCTCTTACATTAATGCTGATATTATTTTTCTAGTTTTTGTTGTTACGATGGATCTTTTGCTGATATATTGTCTCTTTCCGTTTTTTTGACCAGAGTGTCTACGGGAAACAACCTATCTATTCCCTCATGATAGGTATAAGGTCTGATTATATTCTACACTCTCCAGACTCCACTTGTGAAATTCTACTTGTTGTACACACAACTACATACAGAAGTCTCATCTATCACTCCAGGCGGAACCATTGATCATACATTTGTTTTAGTACCACATATGTAGAAGTTTTTTTTTTTCCATTAACGACTAAATTCTCGAAGCTGAAAACAAGATTCAAGTACAAGAAAGGCAGTTTGTATGTTAATTAGCTTTGTAACTATCAGATATATAAATCATGTTTTTAGGTTGATATGAACCAAAATTTGGTTACGTGTTAACAAAAAAGGATAGTAGTACCAGTAGTAGTATTTAATTACCTCGTTAACACGTTGGGTTCCTCTGTTCTCTGGAAATATGGCTTTGAAAACTCTGGGCTTGTCCTCCATGTACCTGTCGAAAGATGCCTGCAGCCACCCATTATTGCATGCGTATAATAAGATCGCATTCATTCTGAACAAACTAACTCTAGATTCTGAATGCATAAACCATATGAAAAAAAGAGAAAGTACATCAGGCGACTCATATAGGGGCATATCGGCTAGAATGGTGACTTGTGAAGTGTATGTCTGCTGCGCGTTTATGGTAAAGCTTGAATATTTTTGCTTTTTTCTTGCACTTGAAGCCAAATTCCTCCCTCTGTAATATTGCAAATCTCTACTTCTGCCTCTCTGCAACAAGCTACTTACGCTAAGATGCGAATATGAGGGAACTGCCACTGCCATCTTGATAGTAGTAGTAGTAATTATTATTGATTCGATCACCTCTCTATTTAATTCCTTTATATACCAAGATCTTTCAATTCTTTCTTTTAGAATTCTGTTTATTACCTTTGCTTTTACCAAACTCAACGTTTCGAAGTGAAATGACAGGACCGCGTAGATGTAGAGTATATGACAATTGAAAGCAAGGGAATCCTCTGCGTGGAAGTTTAGGACTATTGAATAATCCCATAACCTAATTATCTACTACTTGTTTGCCCTCATTTCGAAAGACGTCAAATGCGTATTTCACATGGTATGGACCGTCGTGTTGGGATGTTGTCCTTGTCAAAGCTTTTGATCTTACGACGCATTTACTTTTATTGTGTCACCGACAAAAATTACATCTTGTTTGGACAAGCTTTTGGTACGTAGGGCCGACCCAGTTCAATACCCACTTCGTGGGTGTCTGGGGAAGGGAATACTCTAGGCAGTCTTCCCCCTGCTTTGCAGAGAGGCTGATTCGAACCCGCGACCTGACACTCCACGGCAAGCCAGCTTACCGCTGAGCCAAGCCGGCCCTTCAAAGCTTTTGATCTTACGACTCATTTACTTTTATTGTGTCACCGACAAAAATTACATCTTGTTTGGACAAGCTTTTGGTATGTGTTTGGCCAAAATGTACAAGTGTTTTTGTACAGCAACTAAAGCAAAAGTAGTTTTTCTAGTTTGGTAAGAAAAGCTTCTTCTAACAAGCAAAAGCATAAAATTAATTTCTTTAAAACAAAAATATTCGTAATATAAATTTTGTATTTTTTAAATTATTTTTATTAGATTAACTTTTTCTTTTTTATTTTTACTATCCTTTTCATCTTTTTTTGTGTATTTATTCTACATTTATCGTATTTTTTTCTCCGTCTATCTTTCTTTGAAATAGTCTCACTAATATGAATACATCTCTTTTTTATATATAAAAGAATAGTGAAGCAGTTTTTCAATTTATATTAAATGATTGTATTTTAATATTGTACGGGTCGAAATTCGACCATATAATAATCGACAATAAGTATAGTTAGTAAACGGTACGACCTTCCTTAATTAAAGTCATTTGAATGCCCGATTAAGATGATCAGTGAGGTTATGGCCTATTCACAGACAGTATCTTAACGTGGACCATGCCACTAATATTCGCGGGGCATATTCTATCTCTATAAATACCAAGAAAAAAGAGGGAATGTCACGACCCGGATTTCCCACCATCGGGATCGTGATGGCGCATACTCGTGGTAGCTAGGCAAGCCAATTTACTCACCATCTTTTCATTAATAAAAACCATCTTGTTATCAATTTAATAACAATAATAATAATAATAATAATAACGTTAACTGCGGAAGTCTACTTCATAAATCTGAATATAAATGTGAAATACTCAACATAAATCCTCTACCCAAGATGTGGAGTCACAAACTCACGAACTACTAAGAATAACTACACATAATTGTCTGAAAGAAATATAACAACCGTCTGTCTCGAACAATGAGACTACAACAATAATGAAAAATATAAGAAGAGACGTCGGGCCTGCGGATGCCTGCAAGCTACCGCAGTCTCGTAGAGTACGGTAATCCCGCTGGTGTACTACTGCTGCTGCCCCTGCTCAAAACCTGGACCTGTGCAAAAACGCACAGAAGTGTAGTATCAGCACAATCCGACCCCATGTGCTGGTAAGTGCCTGGCCTATCCCGGCGAAGTAGTGACAAGCCTAGGACCAGACACTCACATAAACCTGTGCAGTTCTATATACATATATACCACAAAACAACAGAAATACTGCACAAAACAAATAGCAAGAGAGGGAACATGCTATGGGGAGCACAATCGAACGGAATGATCCTTCGTGCATGATATAATTAACAATGGCACGGAATGTTCCTTCGTGCATAAATAGTAAAACATGGCACGGAATGATCCTTCGTACAAATATAATTACCAATGGCACAAAATGGTCCTTCGTGCAAATATAATTAGAAATGGCACGACATCACCTTCATGTATCACTCTTCCTCACCCAAATAACAGTCACAATCAATATGCAAGAAGAATGAAATAAACAATAAGTATCATCCCGGCAAGGGAGTAACAACAGTCATAATAATATCCCGGCAAGGGAACACTAACAACAACAACAATAAGGTCCCGGCAAGGGAACAATAACACAACCTTCACAACCCGGCAGGGCTCATTGATATAACTTAGGAGAGTTCCACATTAGTTCAAAACATGTACCAACAACGACTCACGGTCATGCTCGACTCCAGTGTATAGATGCTCGTCACTACGCCTATACACCGCACTTGATCATTTAACAATTAGCAAGTTATTATACTCTAATCCTATTCCCTAAAGTGAGGATAGATCAAACACTTACCTTAAAGTCTTGAAATCCGCTTAACCTTCAACTATTGTTTTACCTCGTAATTCAACCTCCAACTCGCTCGAATCTAATCACAGTTGGTTCAATTACTTTAATAAACACTATATGAATTGGTTCGAATGCATAAAAATAGTTTTTCTAAACTTTTATTCAAAAATTCCCAAAATTCCCCCGGGCCCACATGGTCAAAACTTGGGGTTCAAACCAAAATCCGGTTACCCATTCCCTCACGAGTTTAAATATATAATTTATTTTGAAATCGGACCTCAAATTGAGGTCCAACTCCCTAATTTATAGATAACCTAGGCTCTACCCAAAAACACCAATTTCATCTATGAAAATCTTTTATTTCAAATGGAACGCATATTTAATGATGTTAAGAGTTGAAAGAATTGAGTGAAAATCGACTTACAAGTGATTTGGAATGATATTGCTCTTGAAAAATCGTCTATGAGGTTTTGGGTTTTAAAAGAATGGTGAAAAGTGGGTCTAAATTCGTTTAAGTATAAAATTACACAGGTGCGGATATAGGAATTGCGAACTTTAGTTCGCAATTGAGAACACAATAGTCCTGGGATCAGACTTTGCATTTACAAAGTTCCTGTCGCTTTTGCGATCTAGACTTTTCGCATTTGCGACCAAGGACGTCGCATTTGCGACCCCTGCCCAATTCACCAGACTTCGCATTTGTGAAGCCATTCATCACAATTGCGATCAAGTCCAGTCCTCCCCTGCTTGTATTCGAGACAAACAGTGTTATATTTCTTTCAAACGGTTGTATTTAGTACTCTTAGTAGTCCGTGGATGTTGTGACACCAGATTCTGGTTAGAGGCATGTGTTGGTTCGGGATATTTTGGTTTTATATTTACTTAAGACTTCCATTAAATTTCATATTTCGCTGTTATTTAATTGTATATTATCTGTTAATTTAATTGGTAAAAGGAGTTAAAACAAAAATGTTTAAGGATTTCTAAATGTGTGACTCGCCTAGCTTCTACGTATAGGTGTCATTACGACTCTCGAGGATAAATATTCTGGATCATAACAAAACATATTCATCTTAAAAGTCAAATAACTCCAGGGTACATTTGTCATCAAAATTAATTCACTTTTTAGTTTGTTTTGTCCGTATATGTTATCCATGGTTTTTTTTTTATATATATTTGTTTAGTTTTGTTTTAGAACAAAGACTAAAGAGTCATATGAAGTCCAAGTTAAAATACCTAATCACTGAATCTAATTTTTTTTCTATTTTACAAGAATAGTAGAAATATATTATCAATACAGATGATTCTTATGAAATTAATTTTATTAAATATTCGTACATATTATTAATAAAAATTTAATAAACAAAATTTTATAAATTTTAAAATTTTAAATGTTAAAAAAGTTTAACATAAAAGGTTATAGACCAAAAATAGGTTATTACAATCAAATATACACATAGAAATAATAAAAATAGTGAATCTTAAATCACAAACACACGCCGACATACTTTAATAATAATAATAATAATAATAATAATAATAATAATAATAATAATAATAATAATAATAATAATAATATAATATAGGCTCTCCTTTTTCTAGATTGATTTGGAAGGCTTAATAAAATTAATTTCATAAGAATCCTCAATATTGGTATTACATTACCAATCTATAATATTCAATACCAAATAAAAGTCAAAGAAATTCTAAACGAACTGCATAAAGCGTTGAAATTGAGAAGAAAATCCCCACGATAATATATTATTATGTTATATTTGAACTACATTCCTACTCAAATAATAATTTTTTAATTATTAATTTTTTTGTATACTATATAAAAATATACCAAATTGTTAAAGAATTTTTAAGAATATAAACATGTGAGAAAAGAAAGAAAATGGTTGGTAAGAGTCAATATCACTAATATAATATTAATTGACCAAAATAACTTTAAATGATTAAATGAAAGAACTCATAGGAAAAAGGCATAACTGAAATGACCTATTTTTTGGACTACAATATTATCTATGCTAATTTTTAATATTAAAATTTTTAAATTAATAAATTTTATCTATTAAATTCTTTTTAAAAATATATAGGAAGGTTTAATAATATCAATTTTATTAGAATCTTCCGTATTGGTAATACATTACCACTTCATAATGCTCAATACCAAGAAAAAATAAAAATAATATTAAATAAACTGCATAAGAGTTAAAATTAAGGAAAAACGTATCCCTACGATAATATATTTTTATATTATATTTGAACTATTTTTCTACTCAAATAATGTTTTTTTAACCAAATATTTGTGTAATACTGAAAACTACCCAATTATTAAACAATAACTAAGAGTATTTAAGAATATAAATGTACGAGAAAGAAAAAAAAAAGCTGGTACCACTAATGATTCTACAACCATAAAGATCCAACGTAAAATGTCATATCAATCTTTTATTTTTTCAAAATAAAATTTATGATGGATAAATTATAATTAGGATTAGATATTCAAAAGAAGAGATGCACTAAAATTAAGATCTGAATCAATATAGAACAAATTATTTTTTATGTTAAAATTAAATAATTAGATCTTTTATTTAGTTATTTAGCAAGAGTATCCGATTCAATTATTTTTTGAATTCATCATATGAATAAAATTTTTATTCAAGCTTAAAAAAATCTTGGGATACACAAATTTATTCATAAAAAGAGCGTTAGAGATTTAAAAAACTAGAACACAAAGTAAAAATGTTAGTATATTACTGAGAATCAAAATGCTATACAAGTATCTGAGGAAATACAATCAAAGTTAAATCCTAATATGAACAAGCTTTAAAGACAATAGTGTCACGACCCAAACCCCGATCGTGATGGCGCCCAACACATTGCTAGGCAAGTCCGACCATGTTATCCATATTACCACCCAATTATTAATTAGTATTGATCAATTAATATTAACAACTTGTTTTCATATCAAAACATTAAATGCAGAAATAGAAACAAACAAAATACAGCCCCAACCAATCGTGGTGTCACAAGTCTGAGCCTCTACAGATGAAATATTCTACACAAATCATGTCTAGGCAGAATAGGAATGACAAAATGATAAGGAGGAAGAGATCAGGTCCTACGGACGCCGGCAGCTACCTCGAAGTCTCCTCGGAATAGTAGTAATGAAGCAGTTGCGATAACTCAATTGCCCTCCTGAACCTGTGGATCTGAATGACCTGAAAATTTGTAGGCATATCCAAAATCACCTAACGGAGCTACTGCAGCTGTCGGAATTCCATTCCGACTCCCCGATCAAAATCTCACCTACCATTCGGATTTCGCCAAAATTCAACCATAGCCAATTCAAGCCTAAAACTACATCGGACCTCCAAATTCAATTATGATCGCTCTCCTAAGCCACAAATGACCTCTCGGAGTTGACTGGATCATCAGAATTTGATTCCGAGTTCTCTAACTCACAAGTCAACATCCGGTTGACTTTTCCCAACTACTCCTTCTTCTAAGAGACTATTTGTCTCATTTCCAACCAAACTCAATATGAATTGACTTAAACTCACCAAGCACACATATTGAAACATGAACAAGCATATAACGGGGAAAACGGGGTGATAACTCACATGATGACGGCCAGGTCATCACAAATAGTATAAAGAGTCGACTCTGATATAGCGAGATTATTCTTTAGAGATGCCTCAAACGGAATTAAAATATATATCTATATCATGCATTACTTGCAAATATCATATCAAGAGACATTATAATGTTAGCAATAATAGCAAGTGATGTACCAACAAAGATTCTATTGTGACGTCACCCACTGTAGATTTGATATACCTCTTCAAATAAATTAAATAATTATCACAAATATATCAAAGCAGAAATATAGTGCTAAGATTATTAGGTAAGTAAAATTGATGATATGGGGTTAAGCATTTATAGCTACGTGTTAACCGATCAAAACAATTCCTGGAGTTTTAGAGATATATGGAAAATTAATGAAGCATTTGGTGAAAATTAATGGGTTGTGAGGTAATTTCTGTCAAGTACTACCAGTAGTTCCAAAATCAAGAATGGCAAAGACGGTGAAAGCTAGATTGCCAAAGTTATAAAAGATTCAACTGACAAAAAATATAAAGTAAGAACAAATCTGATATTCAGTGTCTTTTTGCTTAGTGTCATAAACGAAGAAGAGCATCCAATAAAAGATGATTTGGTTCTTCCTTAATACTTGGTTATCAACCTAAAGATAACAGTGGTGCATTTAATAAGATAAATATTTCTATCAATAGACAAAATATAATTTGTGCAAATCGCATGCTAGAATTATAAAGCAATGTTAGTTAGCAGAAATGAATATGTTGACCAACTAAATAAAAGGTTAGTTGCAAAATTTTATAGTAAAAATAAATTATTTTTTTATTTTTTTGCTCAACAGAAAATAATACCAATAAGTACTACCAATACTAAATACTTTAATGTCAAATGAGCTTCTACCATACATGTTTGTTGCCAAGTTTGTTATTTCTTACATATGTTAGTGTCATTGTATATATAATAGACTAAGTTAAAATTGAAAATATGTGTGTCTTGTTACTGAAAATCTTAGATAAGCTGAATAACTTTTGTAATTACACATAGATGGTATATAGAATTTTTGACAATAACTTCATACATAAAAAATTTATAATACTGATCAATGTGCTTCTAAGTATATGCTTATCCCCGAATTCAACTTTGGTCTTCCGAAACTAAGGAATATCTTTTTAAATTTGTGTGAAATTAATTTTAGTATGTTTATGTTTTACAAATATAATAAATAAAGTATAAGGACAAATATCCTAAATATTAAACTATATTTACCGCAATATATTTTCTTGCACAAACATTGTATGTTACACTTTCACGAGGGATATCAAGATCGACAACCAGAGTTCTAGTTAAGGCAGAGCAACCAAATTATTAGGAGGAAACATACACACACAAAAATTTTATCTACAAAAAAGTGTTCAGTAAGATACTATCATATTAAATACTTTTAAACTATACTCCCTCTGGTTCACTTTAATGTTAATATGGTTAATTACATTATTAAATAATGTTAAAAGTAAATTTCTTGATAATATTTTTCAGCATTTAGATAATTATTATATTATTATATATAAATTTCTTTATTAAATAGATTTTATTATTTTTTTATATAAATAAATATTTAAGTCATCATATGCCATTAATAACGTACAACGCACGATCCATAAATATTACTATATTTTAATAGAATGTCATCCCTTGCACCAAAAAAAGAAAGGTAGGGAACTCTGTTGCAAGAAGTTTAAACTAGAGTGGAAATCGTGTAATATTTACAAATTGGAGAGCATGTCGACCCGTATCCTTAATTTGCGGAAGAAAAAGATACGGGCGTCGGTGGAACGACGCCGTTGGTTCACATATCGAAGTGTGCTAATTAGAGCCCTAGATATAGGGAGAGATCTGCTCCTTACCAATATCAAATCTAAGATCTTGAAAATAATCGCAATTTTGAATCTATCAGAAAATCCCAAACACCAACCATGTCTTACTATCCAAAAGGCTACCACGGCGAAGATGACGACGGAGCTGAATTTGACGAGTACGATCCAACACCGTACGGTGGTGGATACGACATCGCTTTGATTTACGGTCGTCCACTTCCACCCTCTGATGAAACCTGTTATCAGACTACTTCAGCTTCTGATGAATTCGACTATGATCGTCCTCAGTATACTTCTTATGCTGAACCTTCTGCTTATGGTGATGAGGCTCTTGAGACCGAGTACCAGAGCTATTCTAGGCCCAAACCTCGGCCCACTCCGTCTTATCATCGCCCATCTGAGGAAGAAGGCGAAGCTTATGAGCAGCCTCAGGCCGATTATGGGTTTCAGCCTGGGATGAATCGTCCTAGTGGTGGCTATGGTGGAGAAAGTGAATATGGACGGAAGAGTGAGTATGAAGAACCCGCTTCCGAATACGGATCCGGGTATGGGAGAAAGAGTGAGTATGAAGAGCCCAAACCGGATTATGGATCTGGGTATGGCCGCAAGAGTGAATATGTAGAACCCGTTTCTGAATACGGATCTGGGTATGAGCGAAAAAGTG
The DNA here is from genome assembly GCA_032618575.1 of Nicotiana noctiflora. Classification (NCBI taxonomy): domain Eukaryota; kingdom Viridiplantae; phylum Streptophyta; class Magnoliopsida; order Solanales; family Solanaceae; genus Nicotiana; species Nicotiana noctiflora. The sequence goes on along the minus strand of JASVEL010002364.1, from coordinate 13,263 downwards.
ACTATGAAGAGCCCAAACCAGAATATGGATCCGGGTATGGGCGAAAGAATGAGTATGAAGAGCCCAAACCAGAATATGGATCCGGGTATGGGCGAAAGAGTGAGTATGGAGAACCCACATCAGAATATGGATCTGGATATGGGAGAAAGAGTGAGTCTGAAGAACCCGCTCCAGAGTACGGATCGGGATACAGGAGGAAGAGTGAATACGAGGAGCCAAGCTCGGAATACGGATCGGGTAATGAGCGTAGGACCGAGTCCGAAGAGTATGGATCTGGTGGATATGGAAGGAAGCCAAGCTACGGGCAGGAGGAAGAGGAGGAGAAGAGGCCCAGTTATGGGCGTTCAAGCTACCAGACTGAGGAGGGAGAAGGGTACGAGAGGCCTCGCTATGGAAGGTCTGAGGAGGAGGACTACAGGAAACCCAGTTATGAGAGGCGTGGTGATGATGACGACGAGGGCAGTGGTCGCCAGAAATATGTGAGTATTATCTTCTTTGTTTTGATTGAATTTTTATCTCTTGCTCTGAATCCTTTTAAGTTTCTCTATTAGTAATTCCTTGGGGTTTGAATAGTGGAGTAGCTTATTAGAGAGCTTATATCTATTGATTCATTGAGATGTTTCAGTCTGTACAGTAGAACAACTGAAGATTAATAGAACAATTTCAATGGATTGTGTACAGTTTTGAGAACACTGGATAAAAATTAATTTAAGCTTCAGCTGTGTGTACTTATTTGATGAGGCTCTTTAAATTGCACCCAATGTAGCTACTACTATCCGATGTCTCATTTTATTAGTTAGATGAACAAGGGAGGCATGATACTGTGGCAAGAAACATATAGGCTATCCTTTGATTTTATAGAAACCGCTCCTTGTTAAATGAGTAGTTGTTCACGTTGCATACATTTTGGTGCCAGGAAGATATCATATAGATGCCTGACTTAGCTCATTGTAAGTAGCTCCATTTGTGCATTCACTATTAATCTATACCTTTGTCAAAAGAAAAGGAAGAAAAAGATTGTGGTTAGCCTTCAAGCGTTTAATGGACTAAGCACGGAATGGTCGAGCCTTAACAAGAGCATTTTAAAACATGCAAGAATGCCACAGTTAGTGTTCAAACCTGTGACCTAAAACAACTCTTATCACCTTCGCCACTGCACTAAAGCTCGTCTTACGTCAAAGGTATTCAAAGTCTTTTATATTACTCTTATATACCAGAGATTTGTTTTTGTCCAATTTGCAAAGCATAATTGTCTTTGAACTCCCTTCATTATATTACATATTTCATTAAAAAGGAATAAAATGAACCCCGTTAATTATAAATGTAGCTTCATCACTGCAGGCTGTATTCACCATATTATGAAGTTTGAGAACCTTCCTAGTGTATTAGACCGTTTTGATTGTCAAGGATGTGCACCTTGCAAAATCCGCACGCATGTTAATTGTATGATGAATTAATTGCATGAGGCACTGTGCCTTAAGCTTTTCTGGTGGAGTTTGTTTTGGTGTGAAGGTTTGATCTCATTTCAACTATTCTCTGATCCATCTAATCTAAATCAAATCTGTATGAATGACAGGGTGATGACGACTCCGATGATGGCGAGGAGAAGAAACATCACCACAAGCACCACCACCGCAAACACTATGATGATTGAGCAATGTGCTTTAATCATCTGAACCAGATTTATGCCATACTAAGAACTACTACAAAATAAAAGTTGGCAAGTTTGAGATATATTTTGTTTGTGAACGTTTGCTTTGTTGGCTGGACTGTCCAGTTATTTATCTGATGTATTTTGCTCTTCTGCAAATCCCAGACATTTGTCAGGGTTAGTATGCCATGAATGTGTTAACTTTATGATCATGATGACTAAACCCTTGTTTTTATCATACTCATAAATTTCAAAATTTGATGATGAGAACTTTGCAATTTCATTCTTCTGGAATGAATGAATGATGTACATTTGCAGTTTACCTCATGGTTTGTGATTGACTTGGGTATCGCAATATGCCAGCATCTCTCTATTGATTGTGCAGAGATCTTCTGGTTGGTGCTGCACGTCATGTAAGCCCTAAGAACTCTGCTTAGTATATTTGTCATAAATAAATAAATTAAAGTTAAAACAATTATAAATAGATTGTCAGGTTACATTATTTTACTCTTCCATTCAGATTTAAGATTTAGGCAGATCTACTAAAAAATCATTTAATAGCATTAATATAAAAAGTTTTATCAAGTTATTATTCATGTCTTTTCAAATTACTCTTTATATATCCTTATTTTTTCTACATTGTTTGCTGGATGGATATATTTAAAAAAAATAACTAATACTTTCTTGGTTTCTCAAAGCAACTTACAGTATATTGATATAGCTTCTACAATATTAAACTTAAATTGATTAAATTTTCCTAAAAATAAAATTAATTTTAAATTTAGTAAATAAGTTAAAACTAAAATGGACGATGTGCTCCAGGAAAAGTGGGAGGTCAAATTTTGCCGTCGGTGTGGCTCTTCATTACTTACACAGTCAAATTTTGAGCTCTTTTTAGTAATTATTATGCATTCTCTGTAAGCACTGTAATATATTCAACTAGTGAATTGTCCGCGTTTCACGCGGTTACATTATCGACATAATTTTTTCACTAATAAACAAATATTAAAAATAGTGAAGCTCATTCAATTAATTAAGTCATATTCTCTCCGTTTTAATTTATGTGAATCCATTTGACCGGGCACGTAATTTAAGAAAAAGGAGAAGACTTTTGATCTTGTGGTGTAAAATGAGGCACCTTTATTTTGTGTGGCTATAAATTATTGCATAAAGGTAAATTGTTTCCAAATAAGGAAAGTAGTCATTCTTTTTGGTACGGACTAAAAAGGAAATAGGTTCACATAAATTGAAACGAAGGGAGTATTTCTTTAGATATTAATAACTGATCAAGTCAAAAATTATTCATAATTTATTTGTTTGCTTCAAAATTCTAGTTTGTCAAAATGACTAATTGCTACCCCTAATTTTGACCTCACAGCTCAATTATCTTCTTGAAATTTCTAGTACTCCGTGTTTTTTAGGTTAATAATATCTCTTTTCACAATTTTAGGAGTTTAATAAATCTATATCCAAATTCACTTTATCTGTCCTTACTTTCATATATATATATATATATATATATATATATATATATATATATATATATATATGTTGTATACAAAAATTATATAAAATTTAAATACTTTTTCGACTATAATATATAAATAATTTTTGAACGCGCGCTAAAACTGATAATACTCCTAGCTATTTATCATTTTTTCGGCATAAAACATGTTTCCCCTCATTGCTAAGGCCTAAGAAAGAAGTACTTAGATAATGTTGCCGAAAATTTGGGAAATGTGAAAACAAAGTGAATTCAATGAGTTGAAATGGTTGCTCCCTTTCGGAAGCGGCTCCCCTCCATTGCAGTATTCCTCCAGTTTATCAAGTGCGCCTTTAATCTTATCACATCTGTCAACTATTAGATCAAAGGGTCAATACTTGTTTAACTAATAAAACACCCTTATACCATTGTTCAATGAAAAAATATGGGTCAGTTCAGTATCATTTATAGGCCGGGATAAAACATGCATCCGAAAATTTTGCTAAGAAAATTCCTTTTGGTTGGAGAAAATATTTTCTTACCATAAACAGCATACATTCAAGAGAGAAATGGAGATCAAAAATAACAAAAGATTAAAATTTTTACATGGTACAATAGAAAACGATTTCAAGGAAATAAAAAATCATTTAGTGACCAACAAATTTTCTGGAGATTAATAGTGTTTCAGATTCATAAATTTGATAAGCTTGCTCCATGTTTTTTATTTGATCCGTATGAAAGGATCAATCTTCTATATTTGTAGTCAGCGATACAACAATTTGAAAGAGCTTCGATTTTGTGGGGGGAGAAGTTACAGATTATTGGAGACATGAACCATAGAAAAATATAATGATATCATGAAAATGAGTTTTTTGGTCCTTGCTAGGAAGTAAATCTCCGTAAAAATTGCACGGGGCGCCCCTCTTTAACCTATAGCCGCTTTGTCTTTTTGTTGCATCCGTACCCACTTTTTAAAAAACTTCAGCTCTAAAGCTGAAGTTTCCGGGTTACTAAACAAAAACTTCAGCTCTATAGCTGAAATTTTTATTTTATAACTAGAGCTGAAGTTTTCGGATTACTAAACAAAAACTTCAGCTCTACAGCTGAAGTTTTTTTTTTTATAACTAGGAAACTTCAGCTCTAGCTGAAGTTTTTATTTTATTACTTGCAAACTTCAGCTCTAGAGCTGAAGCTTTTATTTTATAACTTGAAAACTTTAGCTCTAGAGCTGAAGTTTCCGGGTTACTAAACAAAAACTTCAGCCGGTTATTAAAATGCTGAAGTTTTGTGTAATTGCCTTTGCCACTTCAGCCCCGTGTGCTGAAGTTATGTGAAAATGTGAGTACGCTTGCAATTTTTCTTTGCAAAGTGGGCACAAGTTAAAATATAATACAAAAACGAGTATAGATGCAAATGCCCGTAAATCTCCGGGAGGATTAACACGACTTTAGCCTAGATATTATGTGCCAAATAGGGAAAGAATAAAACATACAATTAGTGGGACTTAACTATGGTATAAGGGAGTGTTTTAGTTCAACAAGTATTAACCCTTAGATCTAATTGTTGACAGGTGTAATAAAATTAAAGGTGCACTTGGTAAACTGGAGGGATACTGCTAAGGGTGTTTATGGTTCGGTTTGGATCGATTTTTCCTTAGAAAGAAACCAAACTAGTTAAGTCGGTTTTTCTCGATTCGGTTTATGTCGGTTTTTCGGGTTTTTCGGGTTTTTCGGTTATTTGACGGTTTTTTCTTAAATATAAGACATACACTACCAAACACATATTCCGGTGACCACATTTTTAATGTAACACTATCAAATCAATTGCCTTTTCAGAAATCTATTATTTATCAAGATATATTGATGATAATTGAATCAAATACTGGTGCACAATTTAAGGACTCAATTAAAAATATATTATTTTTAACATGAAATGGATTCTGACACTAAACAAAAGAAAACTACCAATTAAACTATAATGTAAAGGTAAAAAACTTTATTAAAAGTGCAAACTATTAATATTCACCATACTTTTTTTTGAAACTTTGTATAACAATATACATTATAGGTGTAATAATAAATTTGAAATAGCTACTTCTATAGTTGGTTTGGTTCGTTTTTTTCTAACTAAAACCAAAACTAAATAAAAAAGTATCAATTTTTTGATCGGTTTGATTTGGTTTCCGATTTGGTTTAATTTTTTGAATTTTTATTAACACCTAGATAGTGCAATGGAGGAAGCCGCTTTTCCTAATAAAAGCAACCATTTCAACTCATTGAAATTCACTTGTTTTCACATTTTCGAAATTTTCGGTAACATTATTTTCAATTGCAATGGGCCTTCCTTGTCGCAAGTTACATCGTCTACATATATATATATATATATATATATATATAACGATATGCGCGTTGCGCGTGTATTTTTATCTCAATGAATATAAGTTTTTAAAAAAAAATTATATTAAATTTTTGCTTTAATCATGAAATATATGTCAAATAAAAACTTTTAAGTTCCTAAATTGATGATTTTTTATTCAATTTAGCTAACTCAATAAAAGAAGAAATTATGTTCAATAGAAGTTCTCAGTCATCTCAACCAATATATTTAACATAAAGTTTATTAAGATTTATAATTTTATTGCTTTAATTTTACAAATTATGCATCACATTTTTAAAATTTTCGGTAACAATATTTTCAACTGCAATGGGCCTTCCTTGTCGCAAGTTACATCGTTTATATATATATATATATATATATATATATATATATATATATATATATATATATATATATATATATATATAAAGATGTCCTCGTATTCCCTTAGAAAACGAATGTACTCCTCTTTCTCTGTTGGTGACAAATGAATGCTGATGCGGGTTTCCTTGACGGTCTAGGCGTCTCCTAAATTTACTGCTTCGGTTTCATCCAGGTTGGACTTAGGCTTGTTCTCAAAATTCTCAACTTCCCTGACAATTTCCTCGGGTATCTCATCTTCTTCCCCCGAGTCACTATTCTCATATTGTATTGCCTCATTACATGTCACACTCACTGATTTATCAGAAAAAGTAATAATAACACTGTAAAAGAGAAAAGTATAAAAGTAGTAATGAATAATGATAAAGAATAAATGCATTTGATTAAAGTGAGAAACTTGTTCAAACAAAATCTTGGCTTAGTGGATCGAGCATTTATTTAAAACGAGAAATCTTAAAACAAAATTGCTGGAAAATTTAAATGCCTAGAACAACTCCAAATTTTGCCAAGCTTCCTAAGGACTCGGCGGGCTCAGGATGGTGTGGAGGTCGAGTTTTTGAGGACAACTCTTTTCGCCACAGTCTGAATGGAGATGCCTTCTTCTTCCTCCTCCTCAATTATGGCACTGCAGTCCATATCCTCATCTTCTAAGAACAGATCCTTCAACCTAGCTAGTGCTTCTTCTTCTGCAGTTCCCCATATTGTATCAGCCTGATGGAAAGCCTATTCCAAACGGGGTATAGGTTGCTACAGAGGGTAATATGGTCCACGCCATGGAGGCGACCATTCCCTATACTCCTGCCATGTATACTAGTATCCGAGCCCAAAAGTGGTACCATAATTTTTCAACCATATTGGCTTGGTGATACCCTGGAGGTTCTTTCCCAACACCTTACCTGGTTCATACCTGGACCATGCAAGTATACTTTCTATTTTGTTACTCCACCACTTATCCTTCTCGACGGCATGCAATGTGATGATAGGTCTCCCCTCCTAGCCTCCTTCTATGTCCAATGACCGGGATAGTCTGACTAGTGTAGATGGGGTTACTCCTATTTCCATGAATGATTACCTCCTGATGATTCCATTCAAATTTTACGGCTTGATGTAGTCTGGAGGATACGGCTCTAGCAGTATGGATCCATGGGCGGCCCAACAAAAGATTATACAAGGCTGATAGGTCAAGCACTTGAAATTCAACGTCGAACGAAGTTGGCCCTATCTGTAAACAAAGGTTGATTTCCCCGATCGTGGCCCTATGGGACCCATCAAAAGCCTTCACATTCATGTTTCCAGTCCATATTTCATGGAAACCTTTGTCCAACCTTTTCATGGTATCCAACAAACAAATATTCAAACTAGAACCTCCATCAACCAGGACCCTGGGGATGAACTTGTCTTCAAATTGTACCGTAATATGCAACACCTGATTGTAATTTAGACCTTTGGGCGGTAACTCATCCTCATAGAAGATGATCTTATGACTTTCTTGCACCCGAAAAACCATGTTGGCCATTTCTCCACCAATGATATTATTAGGTACGTAAGCCTTGCTCGGTACATTTATCAAGGCATTCTTGTGTGCCTCTGAATTCTGTAATAGTGATAGTACATATATTTGAGTAGGGACTTTGTTCAGGTGATCAACAACAGAATACTATTTCGCCTGTACTTTCCTTCACAAATCATCCGGCCTAGTATCAATGACAGGTTGCCTAGCAACGACTTCTTTACTTGAACCTCCTAGGTGTTCGGGCGTATAGACTCTTTCGGTCCTAGTTATTCCATGTGCCACGTAAGATTCCTCTACCTTAGTCTTCCCTTTCCACTGAGCCTTGGCAAAATAATCCTAAGGTATTGCTTTTGAGTTGAATGATGGTTTTGTTGACACTGTCGCAGTAAAAGGTGTGACAACTTCTACTTCGATCGACTCTTCAGGGTCCCATTTTTCATTTGTTTCTATCACATTTATACCATCACTTTTGTAATCAAGGAAAGGATTGTTGCGGACATTAGGTGAGGCCTCATTTGCTTGTATGACCTTATTGTCAAATAATGTTTGGATCTTATCCTTCAATGTCCAGCACTCGATTGTGGTATACCCTTTCATATCCGAATGGTTCGCACAAGTCTTGCTTGGATTGACCTACTGGGATGGGTTTTGTAATGCCACAATAGGAATAGGAGAGACCTAACTAGTGACTTTAACCTTTCATATAATTGGTCAATGGGCTTGGCAATGCGGTATATTGTCTGGGTGGCTTGTGGTCGAAGTTTGGTCCTGGTTTTGGATAATTTTAATGAGCTGGTGGTGATTGAAAGTAGGATGGTTGAGAGTGATATGTGTGATTGACATAGGCTGGTTGGGAGTATTTGGGGGATGAAGGTTGGTATGTGGGTGGAGGTGTTTGGTACGTGGGTGGTGGTGTTTGGTATGTGGGTGGGAGGTGTTTGATAGACAAGCGGGGATTTTGGGCCCTGGGCTACCATTACTGCCCCAACATCTCTCTTCTTTGATGTGACACATGACTGTAGTGCTTTATTTGTGGCTTGCAAAGCCTCGAAGTTGGTTACTATTCCGCTCTTGATCCCTTTTTCTATCCTTTCTCCGAGTTTGATGATGTCAGAAAATATGCAATTTTTGATAACTATCAGCCTCTCGTAATATTGTGGGTCATGTGCCCTGATGAAGAATTTATTCATCTGTTCTTTTTCCAAAGCGGGCCCGACCTTGGCGGCTTTCGAGCTCCAATGGGTAGCATATCCACAGAAGGTCTAAGTGGATTTCTTCTTGAGATTTTGAATGTAGAAGACATCCGGTGCATTCTCTGTGTTGACCTGAATCGGTCCATGAAATCGGATGCCATGCTTACCCATGTTGACCACTTCTTGGGATTTTGGCTGGTATACCAAGACACCACATCCCCAATAAGGCTCCTCATAAAGAGCTTCATTTAGATCTTTTCATATTTCCCGACCCTGACAAGTTTATGACAATAACTTATGAGATGAACCCTGGGATCACCTGCGCCTTCGAACATTTCGAACTTGGGAGGTTTGTGCCCTTCTGGCAGTTCGACATCCTGCTATAAGCACAAGTCCTCATAGTTTAAACACTCTATTCCTTTATCGCCTTCAACACCTTGAACTTGGATTGTTAACATTTTAAGCTCTTCAACCATGTTCTTAATGATCAGGTCATTTTCGGATGGTTCAGATGCACAGGAGATTGGTTGGGTAAAGTGTGGTACAGTTTCTACGTATATGGGATTACTTTGATGGATGCCAGGAACTTGGATATAGAGTCATTGGTGGAGTTTTATGGACCGGGAATGAGTGGTGGGGTATTTTGGGGAATATGGTAAGTGGTGACTGGCAGGTACTGAATTGGTTGATGTTGTTGTAGTGGAGTTGGCATCGACAATGGGTTGATATTTTGTGGTGCAGTGGTGTAGTGATTTGGTATGGTAGGATTTTGTGGCTGTTGGTTTTGAGGAGGTGTTGGGTTCTTTGTGTTCTTTTGGTGGATATCAGGGACATTGAAGGTGAGTGGCAAATTTTCTAAATTACGGACCTACTCAAGTTCTCCTTATACTTCTAGTATCCTTTGTTCAAGTATCAAAACCAAGTCACTTGGGGCCGGAGTACTACGACCGTCAGAGGTCTCTGCGATCTCAATGTTTTCCTTTTGTATTCCACTTAAATCGTCCATCTTTGCTTTCCCTCTGCTTTTTGTGTTGCTTGGAGAAAGAGGAGGTGGAGGACCTCTAGATTTGGTGTGATATGCTGATGAGGCCAGTATGATCTAACCAACCTATGTGAATGGGAATAATAATAATAATAATAATAAGTAAACAAAACAAAAGGTAACAAGTTAGCGAGGATCCTGAAATGTTTGCAGTATTTAAATACATATTGCAAAAATATAAATTTGCGTCCTAATTTGGAAGCCTCGTTGTGCCCGAGGTAAGACTAGAGACAAATAGATTTGGAGAACTTCAAATGCCAATAAATGCTTCATTTTTATAAAATAGTTGAGTCTCAAAATGACACTAAAATGAACTAGGTCACTAGTGGCACTTGGCCTTATTACATTTTAGAAAGCGAGTAAGCTTAATCTATTTGGTCTCAGAAGGACCTTTCTCAGGTTGAATGTTCTTGTTGATCAAATCCTCCAGCTCGCGTAGGCTCATTAGTAAGAACGCATTCGCCATATGTCCTTTTTTGTTTCCCTCAGCGCTCTGGCAGTCATTGACTCTCTTTCTCACTTTTCCTTCCAATTCTAACAGGTTGTATTCCAGATAATCTTGCTTTTCGCTAGTCTTGATGACCCTTTCTTTCCATTCATTGATTTGATCATCCGATGAAAGATTCCTCCACTAGTCTAGAAAGAGTGAGGGTATGTTAACCATACCGAAGATGGGGACCTCGTGCCTCATTTCCTGCATAACAAAAGGGTTAGACCTTACCTCCACCAGACTCGACTATTTGTATATTTATGATCAACATATTGGCATTTTGTTCTCCAAATTAATGCACAGAACGTGGTTGCGTCCGTTGGGATTATGGAAAACCCGATGGACTTTGGATAAGGCTTATCTTAAAGGATCAATATATGGACAACATAACTAATCGGGCTAGGTTTGACCATGATGCATGCACAATTTAAACAGAGTAAGGTTTCTATGGGGTTTTAGACTAGTACCCTCAAGCGGAAAACTCGAGGGGGAAGGCACATAATAGTTGACTTCACCGCTTATCGACTTGTTTTATCACAAATAAGCCTTTTCGAATTTAAGGGTAGTAAATAGGAAGATCGCAACCACTCATTAAAGCATTGCAATAGGATTTGACACGCACGAGTGGAATATGATGCGGAAGATGATTTATGCAGCAGTTAATAACATCTAGGCAAGTATTTTCACATAGGAAAAAATAAATACAACATTTAAATAATTGAAATTGACAGTTACAAAGGAAGGAAAACAAGAAGACAAGTCAGTTTCCAGGGTAATAAAGGAATAATAAATGCTTAAAATAAACAGTTAAATTCAAATAAAGGAGAAGGGTACAAGATAAAGTATACTTGGACTAATATGTAAAGACAAGTTCATTATAGTAAGAGCCTAAAAATATCCCCAGCAAAGTCGTCATGCTGTCGCGCCCCCTTTTTATCTCCTCCACGGGGAGGGAGTACGAATTTCGACATTCACGGGGTGTAATGACACATTTCATTTTGGAATTGGGTATTTGAAGAGTCGCCACCTAATGCGTTAAGGTGCGTTAGGGAACCAAGAGTAACTAACTCTTGGGTTGGTTTGCATTACCAGAGATTAGGGTAAGGGTTTGAGGTAACCTCAAGGGGAAGGTGTTAGGCACCCCTCTTCGTCTACAACTATGGGTCCTGAACGAACTTATATTCACAAATTAGTCAAAAATAAACAAATAGTTGAAGCAAATAATTTCACGTAGAGCATGTTGGGCATTGTATAACTCAAATAATAAAGTAAGAATTTAAATAGGTTACATGTGTAAAAAGGAAAATAAAGCTTCAAGTAAAGAGGATTTGGGAAGAGGGAGGCCCTATGTTGGTTAGCCTATAGAATCACATAAGTACAATGCCCGATAATCACTCATTGAAAAGGGGTTACGCGTGGCATTGGCGCACCAGTCATCATATCCATGTCTACCCTTCCCATCCCTCTATTGGTCATATAAAGCGAGTGTTTGGTCACGGATTCCTATCGCGTGCTGCTACCCGTCCCTTCTTAGTGGCCCCGGAGGGTTTTAGGACATCTACCTATGGGTGGTCCTAGACGTACCCCTAAGATTTTAAAGGCAAAAATCTAAGGCGACAATCAAAAATATTTAGGACTTTCACATAATGGGAGCAATTAAGAGGCTCACAATTTCCTCCTCAAACAAATATACAAGCAACACGACTCAAACACAGTTAATGTCTTTATTAATCAAAGTCCTAGAGCAGGATTTCTAAGTAATTATGAAAAAATAGACCACTTTTAGATTCAGAAGTTATAAACTAATAGTTGCCTAGTGACTCATTTTAAACATCTTATTAGAATAAAAAATGTTGAACGATGGAAACAACATCGGGGAAGTGCAGCTTTTGAAAATGCCATAGGGCTTGCCTATCTGCAGTACTGTGTCTATATATTAATGCAGAGACAAACAAGTTTTCGAAATAGACCTTTTTGACACCTATATGCAGGATATCTAATGAGGTTAAGTCAAATTTGAAAGAACTAGTTTCAGGAAATGTCATCACTTAATAAGGCCAGTTTTAAGAAGTAAACTAGGCGAAAATGAAATTGACTCGTTAGGCTAGTTAGACTACTAGACATAATTACGAATGGCAATCCCTACAGGCATGGTATCTAGGTGCGTTACAGGTTTTAGTAACGCATGAAAGACTTATTAGAACTGAATCGGAATTAAACCCTATAAATATAGTATCTATTTTTGAAATGATTTAAGGCATGGTTGTTTGAAACCTTATGAACTTGATTTCTAACATGACGAAAATGCAGAACCTTAAGAACGTGATTTTTGTTTGATGCAAACAACAATGGAAATGAAATCATTATAGACATGATTTCAATTATGATGCAAATGAAATTAGAAATGGAATCTTATAGGCATGGTTCTATTATGCAAAAGCAATCGGATTCAACAAGAATAAAACCCTATGAACATGTTTTCTATCGAGTGAAGCAGGTAGATTTGAAAGTAAGCCCTAACAGCAGGATTTCCACCCATGTTACCCCACAAAGTATACTTATACTCACCCATTTTTACTAAGTACCCCAAACTTCTGTTTACAATTTATGATAGAGCAATAATGAATTACATACGTAAAAATATAAGACCAAGAAGCTATTCTATAAAGAGCCTGCAATTAGGCCCAAGTTTCCCAGAAGCCTCCAATGCTCTTTCAAGGCTCATTTCCATAGACAAATCAGATTCTAGGTGCATTAAAGTTTTCTAAGGGTCTCAAGGGCCCCGCGCAATGCTTACACCTAGACTTAGTAGCCAAGCAATGAACCAATGTAGTGTGGGAAGGCCATCCTCAGTATGCCATAATTCAGCAGGTAAAGAGAGGGATAGGGATTTGGAATTCATAAGAAGGGTAAGCACACACCATGTATAGAGAACAATTGCCCAGGCATGTTTGAATCACACAAGGGAATACATGAATTAGAAAGGAGGGGAGTCATACTAGCATGCTGATAATATAGCCTAGCTACAAACTTCACAATAGAACCACAAGTAAAAGCAGGCTAGAAATAAAAGAAACTGAAACAAGAAGAGAAATATGTTGTTGTTGAGGCTTTAAGTTAAACTAGGACATACC
>JASVEL010002363.1:0-62725 GCA_032618575.1 Nicotiana noctiflora | reverse complement strand
CGAGAATAAAATGCCAGCCGATTTGACTCAAAATTTCGAAAAATACATTTTTAATCAAAAGTCTAATGCTCTTAAATTCCTAGGGGCCCGCGAGGCATCATTCGGCCTTGCCGCGGGCCTTGGTGTGAGGTCCTTGTGTAGTCCCCTTAACTCTCTCATGATCTGATGAACATAGCCCATAACTGAAGCAAAAAGGGCAGTGCGGGGCATATGTTCACAAGCTAAGCACTTCATGGTGACATAATGCCCGATTTCTCCAATTCCGTCCTTGATCATGTCCCTTTCTCCGAGTAGCCGTTCTATCTGTTGGTTTTTCGCTCCCAATCTTCGAGCATTGTTGGTGACTTGGTCTAAGAGCCTATCCACTTGTTCTTGCAGTCGGGCCATCAAATCGTGACAACGGTCGAGGTCTGCTCTGGCATCTCGGGCTTGCTTGAAAACCCGCTCCCTGAGGATAACGTTTGCTTCCCTTAGACTAGTGATGATCTCGGTGTAATCTTCTTCCACCCGTTGTAGGTGGAGTGCCTGTTGATGTGCCTCCTTTCTCCAGCTAGCACGGATCCTCATTGTTTGGGTCTTCGACTCTTCCAATTCTCTTTGGATATCGGCAACTTGGTTTTTCAAACCCTTTATCAATTTTTCGTCTGCTCGACTCCTCAACTGTCTGTCAGCATCCCTTTTCATTTGCTGGATTTGAGCTCTCAAAAAGTCATTTTCTTGTGCCAACTTCTTTTTATCTCCTTCGTCGGCGGTAGCTTGCATATCTTTTTCAAATTGGAGATCTTGGACCCGTTGCTCTATCTTGCCAATCCTTGTTCTGTAAACCTCTTCCTTAGCTAACCAGTCCCATTGTTCTTGTGACGCTTCAGCAAATTCCCCGAGGTGAGGTCTTTTGGCTGGTCTTTCACCCGATGTTTCTCCTTTGTACCAAGTAAGATATCTGGGTACAACCTCTCCTCTAGCTCGATCCTGCACACAGGTATTTGCCTCCAGATATTGGCATTTGCTCCAGATCTGGCGGACCCTTGCTTCCGGGAATTGACCATCGGGACCAATTTCAATAACCTGGGTACTCAGGTCTTCTTCTTTGGGTACTATCTGGCACCTCCCAAGCTGTCTCAAAACCCGATGGGGCGCATAAGGTTGAATGCTCTTAAGTCCCATTAAGAGAAAGTGGGACCTAGTCGCTGGCATGTACACGATTCTGTCTATCCGTAACCAACCCAACGTCCATTGTATTTGATTTGCGCTGAGAGCCTGAAAGTATGCCCTCCATGCCAAGGTTCCTTCAGGCAAGACGGTCCTATCAATCCTTGTATAAAATTCGCTTATGCAAGTTTTCTCAACCAACCCATATCTCAAGAATTGGGTGCGGCGACATAGGTGCTCGATCATCCACATTTGTAGCAGTAAATTACAGCCTTCAAAAAAATCTCCTCTGGCTTTGCAGGTTGTGAGAGCTCGATATATGTCTGATAGTATCATGGGAGCAAGAGTACTTTCGCTTTGGTCAAGCAAAGTACTGACGACTCCGGCTACCTTTATATCAATATTCCCGTCTTTTCTCGGGAATACCACGAGTCCTAAGAAGGCTATCATGAAGGCAATTCGTCTGTGCTCCTCCCATTTCTGGCGATTACCCTTGCTGCATAATTTGTTCTCCGGCTTGTCAAAACCTCCCACATGACCGTACCTTTGATAGATGAAGCTTAAAGTACAAAACCCTTGTGCTAGATCCGGGTTACGTACCGTTCTGGCTATCTTCAGTGAGTCTAAAAATCGGTGTATGGCGACAACCCTGGGAGCGATTAGATATTGATGCCCCAATGGTATATCAGTGTTTCCAATGTATCCGGTCATCTCCTCCACAGTTGGGGTGAGCTCGAAGTCCGAGAAGTGAAAGACATTGTGCGCGAAGTCCCAATATGTGATTAATGCTCTTATGATGTCCCCTCGAGGCTTTATTTCAAGCAGACCTGTGAGACCCTTCAAATATTTCTTAACTTCATCCTACCCTTCTTCGCCTAGATCATCCCACCATAGTCGTATTTGTACCAGGATTTTAGTCATGAGTGAAAAGGGTTCATTTCGAATTGTGCTCATCCTGCACGTTTATTTAAAGAAGAAGATCATTTTGGCTGGCAATGATTGGGCTATTTTTTCAAAATTTTAATTTTTGGTATTTTTGAAAAAGGGCAAGTTGGACCCGACGGGGGTTGCCTACGTATCTCACATCCGGTGAGAATCAAACCCGCGTAGTTCGGTCCGTCAAAACAAACTATTTTTCTTTTATTGACCGACAAAGAAAACACATTTTGTTAAGAAAATCATTTTGTTGGCAGAATCAACCTTCCGTCGTCTTTTATTAGCAAACTAAATTATTGATTTGTTGGCAAAGCACATTTTGTATTTTCTGAAAAATATCTATTTTCCCATACTGTTTCATTTTGTTTTTCATTTTTCTTTAGTATTTAAAAGCCGGTCAGCATGCAAGATCGAATAAATGCTTAAAACAAACATGGTATAGCAGGATGGTCTTTTCATTTCGGGTTGCGTGTCCTAGACGGACCCAACCCTGTGTTGAGTCCCCTAAGTCAAATGCAACGTGATGCAAATAAGCGTTTCCTACTAGGGATCCGGTATGCAGTTATGTTATTCTAAGTTCAAAACCTCGGTACATGATCTAGACCGTGTACCCAAGCGGACAACTCGGGCTGAGGAAGGAGCTCCTTTCCGGGAACCAAAAGGCCAACCGGCTTAGAAACTTTCCGAGCCTCTTTATTATTTTGGGGTATGACACTAACAGAATAAGGAGTCTCAACCAGTGAGCACATCCCCGGGGTGAGAAGTGAAGGGTTTTCGGCACAGTTTATATACACAGTTCACGTAATATCAAAGCGGTAAACATATAGCAGTTTGTATATACAGTCCAGATAGTATCAAAGCGGTAAACATATAGCACATTAACTAAACATATAACAAAATCAGACATAGACAAAAATAGTAATTTAACTGAGCTCGAATTCTTAAACCCTCAACCGAAGTTCTGGGAGATGTCCCCAGCAGAGTCGCCAGAACTGTCACACGTCATTTTTCACCGCACACATATAAATGTAAATGCGCTCCTGTTTAATACTACACCCCGAGAAGGGATATAATAATAATAATCGGTGAAAGAGTTTTTCCACTTAAAGGACAGTCGGAACGGGATCAATTTATTTAATTTTTCAGAGTCGCCACTTGGGAAAATAATGGTGTCCCAAGTCACCGGTTTAATCCCGAACCGAGGAAATTTATGACTCCGTAATACAGTCTGCGAAACTAGAAACCTGGATAAGGAATTCTGTTAACCCGGGAGAAGGTGTTAGGCATTCCCGGATTCCGTAGGTTTAGCACGGTCGCTCAACTGCAATTTTTTGCTTTCATCTGATTTCTTTATATATTTTAATTAGGTGCTTTTAATACTCCGCTTTTCAATTTTAGAAGAATTGCGACGTCACGAAAACACATTTCGAGTCACACCGCAACAAGTACGCCTGTGACTTTAACGTATTTCAGTTTCGCCGGGAGATAGATTTGGGTCACATAAATGCGCACCCGTAATTAGGAAAGTATTTTATTCACAAGTTGTGCCTAAAGATTCTACTTCTTTGTTAACTTCGGGAAAGACCGTGAAATTCGCTAAACGGTCCTTACGAGTTTAAATATTTTATAACAATTATTTGAGGGCCCCGTAATTGTATACTTAAAGCGGCGAGGCTCATCTCATTTTATTAAGGTTATGCCTAACGTATACTACATTTTCCTAGTTAATTTGTTTCTAATAATAAGAAGGGTCTTAATTCATTGTTATTTCTTAAGAATTACCTTACTTTGAGAAGAGACTTTGTAATAACTCATTTGATTTTTATCTTTAAAATTAAGCCTCGACTTTCCATAGCCTGGCCCGGATGGCAGGCCCAAACCCGTGTCTTGCAAACCTGGGGACTCAAGATTGAGTCTTAGGCGTAGTTATAGCCAGACTTTCTTCATAGATCAACAGGTAATCACAGATTTGAGCTAGAAATTCAAAGTCTAAATATGAACTAAGAGACCCAAGATTTGATTGCTTTTTTTTCCACATTTTTGAGACATAAATCTCACTATATGACCAACCTAGACTTAGCTTCCGTTTATACACTGTGCAAACCAGATACGCGTAGACGCAAAAGTCGTGGTTTTAACTACGTTCATATGATTAATATCGGATGCATAAATTAATAACTTGATTTCCTATTTACAATTTTTCATATTCATTAATATATTCACTAAACATTTCGATCAATTCTACTATTGGTCGAGTACAAATCTACATATTAGAAAACCCAATCTCTCGACTGACTAGAGTCCATATGTGAATCAAGTGAAGCTATCAGAATTATATGTTCATTCTTATACTAAAAGCTTGAATGCTAATGGCTAACTCAGACAACCCCATTACAGTTTCATTTATCACAAACTGTAAAATGTTCCAGTCATCCAAACTCCTACTATTACTACTGCCACTATTGTACAACTAACAGTTAAATGAATACAACATTTAACGAATTGATATCAAATTAACATGCTTTGAATTTTATTTCCTCAATTAACTGATACACACAGCTTCAGCCCTTTAGCATCAAATGAAGCTGGAAAAATACCTGGATAATGACAAAAAAAGAAGGAAATGAGCAAATCAGCAGCATCAATGATACGAACAACAGCAGCAGTTGTATACACCCAGCAACAAATACCCAGCAACAACCAGTTTTTTTTTTTTTAAAAAAAAAATCTAGCAGAAGCACAAATCCAGGGACCAGATGCAATAAGTCGGAGCAAAACCCAATCAAAGCCAATGAAACAGTGACCAGGGATTTAAGAACACACCCAGGAAGGAGAACTTGAAACCCCAAAAAGACTCAAAAACCAAACAACCAAATGCTATGATCAACAATGTCGAAAGACCTAAGAACGACACCAAACCGTCCAAATAGACCAGCTTTAACTTCCAAAATACCTAACGATTACTTCAGGAACTTTAAAAGGCCAATGTCGTATCAGGACATAGCTCAAAAGACTCAAAGACTGCATGAAACAGTGAGCCAAAAGAAGCAGAATGTTTTCTTTCTCCTTTTCTCTAAAATGTATATCTTTTTCTCTATCTAATCCCCCCCTGTATCCCTGCCAGTCCCTCTATCTATATAGCCCTTTTTTGAACCTCAGCTCCTAATCCTGCCCCCTTAAACTAAACCCTTGCCCATTATATTCTCTGCCTAGCCCATCCTCTGGTTTTAACACTACAATATGTCTAAGTATGGGGCTATTATTAAATTGATAAGTATGGGCATTAGTGGGGAAACTCTGCTACCCAGCATGTTCCACCAGCAGTCCTAATGTGCACTACACTCCTTCAGTTCTTAACTAACAACAACTATATCCAATTCACCACTTAATTAAAACAACAGTTCAGAAGAAAAGAAATCTCGATCCAACAGTGATTCACAATGTGATTTATAGTGTCCATTTCTGCCATAAAATGCTAATAAACAAGACCTACGAAACTAATCGACCACATTGATTAGTCGATGACAACACACATAATCGATAACAAATGATCGACCTACAGTTTGATTCATAATATTTCGGGCAGAATCAAGGAACCAATCAAATATGAATTAATTGCTTGACGACCTTAATCAAACTGAACATACGATTCATTTTAACTACTGAAAACAGAAGGAATCGACCAAATAAAAGGTCTTAAAGAGTAGAACAGCAATTGACCAAATAAAGAGTCCTGGGATAGAAAGAAGGAATGCTAGAAAATTTGTAAACAAACAAGAACCATACACACACAGAGAAATCAATGCGGAGCAAAGAAAGCGGAGGAGTACCTCTGAAATCACCAAAGAACCAGGCTTGACCTCAGACTTGAATCGTTGAAGCCAAATGGGCCTTAATCGGGGTGTTCTCGGTCGAGAACACCTAGATTAAGGTCCATTAGACCTCAACCTCTTATCAATTTCGGACGAAGACCCCATTTTGGATTTTTAGGGTTTATGTGGCCGTTTTTGGGGCTCGACCAGTTCTGGCAAGATTCGAGCCAAACCAGGGCTAGTAGGGGTATGAGGGAGGTCATGGGAGGGCTTGGGGTGAGTTTGGAGTGGTTTGGCGTGGTTTGGGTTTTAACTCGAATCTTCAATTGAAGATTCGAGACATTTGGGGATGATTCGAGGTTAACGGACCACGGATTCGTGTAGAGGGGGTTTAGGGGGAGCTATGGTGTTAATTGGGTGGCCATTGGCCTACCGGAACCGCCGTGAGGCGATTTCCGGTAGGCGGCGGGCGGTGGTTCGACGGTGGTGTCTCATCGTCTCTGAAGGAGACGAAGAAAGGGGTCTGGAGAATGAAAGCGGGTATGGGGGTATTGAGGTTCTTTGGTATAATTAAAATGCAAGTTTTAATCTCGGCCGTTGGATCAAACTTGATCAACGACCTGAATTATTTTCTTAGGTATCAAACGACGTCGTTTGATCAAGTTGGGGCCTGGGTATATTTGGGGAATTAATTGATTAATCTGGGCCGTTGGATAATAAAATCCAACGGTCCAGATCAACGGGGTCATTTGGGATTGGGCAGATCGGGTCAATTGGATGGGTAACGGGTATTGGGTTATTTGTTTGGGCCTTGTTATATTTAAATTGGATTTGGCCCAATCTAATTTCCTCTCCTATTTTCTTTCTCTTTATTTCCTATTTATTAATTCTTAATTTATTAAAAAACAAAAAACTCTAAAATACATTACAAAAATCAAATTAGTTTATAAGAGTTTTAATTAGGTTCTTATTATAGTTAAATTAAACTAAAATCACACAATTGGGGACATTAAATGCTAAAAATACAAAAATACACATATATTTGTTTTTGTGATTTTTCTATTTTTTGTCAAATAAACTTGATTACTTTCAATTGTAAATTAAAACCTAAGAGTGCAAACGCAATATATTTTGTATTTTCTTAACTTAAGCAATCAAACATGCGTACACAAAGAATACAAATAATAAGAAAATTAACCCAAAAATCCACAGATATTACGACGATACAAAAACAATTTTATTTTGAATTTTTGGGAGTAAGTCTTACGTAGGGCAAAAATCACGTGCTCACACTCTTGAATCTACTCAACTCCTTTTCATTGAAGGTTTTGAGAGTGGTAATTTGGGTCTGGTTTTGGAGGAAACCCCTCTTTCAACTTTTGTTTCTGTTCCTCCTGTTTCTCCTATCACTTCAAGTGTTACTCCGGCTACCTTTTCCATTCCTATTTCTTTACCAGCCTCTGCCCCCGCACCTGTTTCAACCTTTTTAAATATTGTTGTTTTCACCTCCTCTACTGTACCTCCTTCTATAGTTCCCTCTTCTTCTATTTGTCATATGGAAGAAAGTTCCAGCAACAGAAGCATGGCTATGAGGAGCATGACACTTGAGGTTCCGGCTAACAGAAGTCTTTTGAGGAAATCAGGTGAGGCGGATGTTTGGCTTGAACCCTTAATCGGGGAAGTAGATAAGAGGAAAATGGACAGTCATAGTTGTTTGACTTTAATGAACGACATAGTTCATAGTACTTTGAAGGTGTTTTCCTTTCCACCTCCCTTTTTAGAAAGAAATTTTCCTTTTAATTTCTACTTATATATACCCTTTTTTTACAGGCTAACCTTATAGGCACAGAACTTATGGGAAGAGTTTCTCTTTTGGAAAAGAAAGCTCGTGAAGCTGACCGAGCTATTCTTGAAGCTGAAAAGAAAGCTAAGGAAGTTGATATTAAAGCAAACAGTTGGCAAGAGCAACTAAAGAATGCTCAGAAAAAGATAAAGGATTTACAAGAGAACAATCATAACTTGGAG
Organism: Nicotiana noctiflora; assembly: GCA_032618575.1. Classification (NCBI taxonomy): domain Eukaryota; kingdom Viridiplantae; phylum Streptophyta; class Magnoliopsida; order Solanales; family Solanaceae; genus Nicotiana; species Nicotiana noctiflora. The sequence goes on along the minus strand of JASVEL010002363.1, from coordinate 54,803 downwards.
CAACAAAAATAAACTTTAACTTCTGAATTAGACGGAGTTAAGGCTTCTTTCAGCAAGGTGGAGAAGGAAAAAGATCGTCAGGAATGTTCTTTTTCCGAGCAATTATCTAAGTCAAGTGAGGACATTAGAGAACTTAAAGTTCTGTTGAGCAAGAAAGAAGAATACGCGGGAGAGTTAGTACAGAACTTATCTCAGGCTCAGGCTGATTTGCAAGCCTCTTCTGATAAGGCACGTGCCTTAGAAGACTCTCGTGCCTCTCTTGAAGCCACCCTTAATGCCACTTTGAATGAAAATTAAACATTGAAAAATAATATCACCTTGTGGAAAAAGGACTTTGCTCTTCTTGAGGAGAGTTTTGATTCGGAGGTGAGCTGAGCTTTCTTGAATTCTCGCCGTGATGCTTTAATGGAGGCTAGCCAAGAAGATTTTGATCAATCAGAGTTAGCTAAGGTCTTAAAGACCATTGAGATGACTCAACAACCACTTGACTTTCCTTCTCCCACAGATGATACCACTGTGGCTGATGATCCCCCCAATGATAGAGCTGCTTGAAGTTGAAAATATTGTAATCCAAGTCCCTGAGGATCAGCCAGCAAAAATCGAGGCTCCCGTGACTCCTGCTTCTCTTAACAGTCCAGTATCCCAACTATTGTTACTTCCCTAGAAGTTGACTCAGTGCCTGTAATTTCTTCAGACAAGGAAGTTATCTCAATAGTTTCAAAAAAACCCACTCCTTCACGAGCGAGTTGAGACTTTTAGTTTTCGAATTTTAAAGAATTTTATGGAATTAGTCCCCAGTTTACATTAATTGGGGGGGGGGGGGTTTGTAAAGATTTTCTATTTTATAAAATTTTTTTTGTTGAATCTTTTTTAAGTCAAGAAGTTTTATAAGTACTCCTTTGAATATTATTCTTGCCTATTTTCTTATTTAGGACTTATAGAATAATTATTTTTGAAAATGCTTTATGATCCATCTCATGGAATATCAACATGAGGTTTAAAAAAGAGAGGGTCCTTTTGTGTATATCTATACTTAATGAAGAAGATGTCTCAACTTCATAATGGTGTTATAATACGATGAAAGAAATAGGAAACACATGTTTTTTATATAAAATTACTTGAACAAGTTTTTATTCATGAACTTGAGCAAATTTTCGAATAATACATGTGTTGTGGTACGTCTATAACTTCCCCGCAACTGTTTTTTGTGTAATAGATTTCTTAATATAAAATACACAAGGTTTTCTTTTATTACAACCTATTTTAGCACATAACCATAACCCTATCTTTATATACTTAGAAAGATGAAAAATGTTTTCTGTAAAGTAACGTAGCTATTCACAACTGAATCTTGATATATGGCACTTTGTAGATAAATTTGGTCCGCTTTTACTTGAACTCCCGTATCTCTTTTCCTTTAAGGACCCGTGTCTATTTTTCTGCATGAGGCTATATATACTGTATAGCCCCTCAAGTGTTTGAGCGTTGAAGAGTGGAGCCTTGAACACTTGGTTATTACTCATATGCTGGTCCTTTTCCTGAAATAGAAAATATGTGGGACTCGAAGGTACAATTTTAGATGAATACTGCCTACCCGTATGTACTTCCATCAGATTGATATAACCCTAGGCTTAGAATTTAAGAGTATTCTATTTTGCCATGCATGTTGTGTTTCATCATTTGGCATGGGTTAGAATTTTTGCCTAGCATCTAAAATTGTTAGTAAAATCTTAACAAATTAAAAGAAAAACATGAAGATACCTGAACATGTCCACTTCCTTTTAAAGCAATATTTTTTTGAGAACAAAGTCCCCAGTTTTTAAGAACCTGAGATTTTATTGCTTTTGTTCTTTTTTGGCCATTACAATCCCCAGTATTATATGACAAGCTTGAGAGTTGTTCTTGGCCATAATCTGGTTTATGCCAAGTTACCGTTCCAAATATTTTTTATATGAATTATCACTAAATAAGATTCATGTTCATGGAAATAGAAATAGAGTTTCAATAAAAACTACTTTTTATGATTGTGGATATCATGTCTTAGCATCTAACAAAATATCACGTATATAAGACATAAGAAACTGTTTACTCGAACTTAGAGAGTGCTTACCGTGACTTCAAATAATAGAGTGCTTACTGTAGCTTTCGATAATAATAAATGGATAGCTTTTCACGTACCTTTGGTCCTTCCAAGTTGACCCAATTTCTGAATTTTCTTCTTGCTTTACATATCTGCCTTCCTTACTTTTTTTGGTTATGCAAGATAGATATCCGATGTTGTCCCAACTATTTCAACATGGGGCCAAGAAAAATAATCTTCATTAGTTTTTAATAATTCAATTAACTTACCTCTCGTATCTGAACTTAAGTTGGCTCCCACGTGAATTATTCGTTCAGGCCACCGTTCAAGTAGTATCACAGGCTCGAACTCCTTAGTTGATATTTAGATACCTTCTCCTTCCTCTTGATTACCTGGATGTTGATCCGAATTACCTTCGATGTTGTATACGCTACCAGTACCTGATACACTATTAATGCTACGGGATATATGTTGTTCCCCATGAATTTGGCGGATTCCCCATGGCGTTGGAAATTTCATGACTTGATGAAGGGTTGATGCGATAGTGCCTATATCATGAATCCATGGTCTTCCCATGATTATATTATATGCCATTTCCACGTCTACTACCCGAAATTTGGTATCATTATCAATACCCTCTGTAAAAGTTGTTAAGTTTACCTCCCATTTAGTTACTATGCTGGAATTATTGAATCCTGATAAAGTATGCTCCTTTGAAATCATCTTATCCTCCATTTGCATCTCCCGCAACACCCTTAGTAGGATGATATTTGCTGAACTTCCTAGATCAATCAAAACTCATTTTATTTTAATATCATGTACGAGTAAAGATATTACCAGCGCATCGTTATGGGGGGGGGGTGATCACTCCTTTCATGTCTGCGTTATCATAAGCGATAACTTCACCTTCCAACGTCTGGCGTGTATGTTTCCCGGGCACGATTTGGAGTTTAGAAACTTTGTTGGAAGCTGGATATGCTACATCATATATACATTCTCCCCCGCTTATAACATTCACGGTTCTCTTGGGTGACGGGGTTTTTGGCGGTTCTTGTCTATTTTTCATGTAAGCCTGCTTTCCTTTCTCACTAAATAACTCAGTGAGATAGCCCTGTTTCAATAGATGATCTACTCCACTCTGTAAAAATCGGCATTCTGATTTCTTATGCCCGTCATCATTATGAAATTCACACCAATGATCTGGATTGCGTTTGTTTGGGTTTGAACGCATCTCCTTCGGCCACCGCACCTTATCCCCGATGCCTCGCAAAATAGCTATGAGCTCGGAGGTGGTAACGTTGAAATTGTATCCACCAAATCTTGCCTTCAAACGTCCATCTTCATCAAATGGCTCCTGCCTATTTCTATCATTTCTAAATCTTGAGAAAGAACTGGATTCCCTGCTCCTTGATTTTTGATCATATCGTTGATTTTCTTGTTTCGTTCTTGAATCTTTTCCTGAAGGGCCCAAATATGGATCGTATCTATTCTTACTTGATCTCTTTTCGGTATCGAACCTCCTGGACCTGCTCCTTTCATCATGGGAATGTTGGAGTACGGTATCTTCTTCAATTATGAGATTTGTGCTATACCTATTGTAAACGTCATTCTATGTAGTTGCAGGAAATCCACGAAGGCTTTCTTTAAGCTTTCTTGTGACCTCCGAGCTTTTGTCGTTCAAATTACTTGCAAAAGCTATTGCAGCCCAATTATCTGGTACCCGAGGTAAAGTCATTCGTTCACGTTGAAATCTATCAACGAAATCTCTAAGTAACTTCGTGTCTGATTGCTTAATTTTGAAAATGTCCTCCATTCCTTTTTCAACCTTTTGTACTCCTGAGTGCGCTTTTATAAAAGAATCTGCAAGCTCAGCAAAAGAATTAATAGAATTTTCAGGTAAGAGAGAATACCAGGTTACTGCTCCCTTTGTAAGTGTCTCTCCAAACTTTTCGACCAATACAGACTCAATTTCCTGCTTGGTTAAATCATTCCCCTTAACGCCTGTAGTAAATGCAGTCACATGATCTTGAGGATCGGTTATACCGTCTTATTTTGAAATATCAGGCATTTTAAACTTCTTTGGAATAGGAAGAGGAGATGCACTTGGTTTCCAAGGTTGTTGAGAATATTTATCCGCATCAATCCCTTTAATTATTGGAGGAACTCCAGTATTTGCTCAATGCGTTCGCTTTGTTCCTTGAGTTGTGCCTGCAAGGTTAGTACCATATTTTGTAAATAAGAGTTATTTGCATTACCTGTTGTGAGCACGTGATTTTTGCACCGGGCAAATAATTCCAAAATCAAAATAAATATGTTTTTGAGTGCAATTACTTGCTTTATTTGAAATTAGCTATACTTTATGTGTTTGAATAAATAGAAACTAGAAAAATATCAAAAAATTAGGCTAGGTAATTACTTTGTCTTAATTAGTAAGTTTTAAGAAGAAAATCACCAAAAATAGTTTAAATAGCAGAAAATAGGAAAAAATAGTAGAAAAATCGCAAAAATACTAAATCATTAGAGTAAGTAGGAAATTAGGTTTTATAACTTTTCATAAAAGAAAAGGAAAAAAAAGGTATAAAAGAAAACACATAAAAAATAAATAAAATAAAAAAATACAAAGAATTAGGCTGTGTAATAAAATTGGGCCAAAATAATTGGAGTTAGTGGCCCAATGCCTTAGCCCAAGGCATCTGGCAAATACCCGGTCCAAGCCTCAATAGGAGATGCAATCTCAGCCGTCCGTCAGGTTTAATCCAACGGCTGAAACAATTAGCAGAGTTATTTAATTTTGAATTATGAGAGACTAGATCTGAGCCGTCCGTTTGATTTGATCTAAGGGTCTTGATTTTGGTCTCATTTGTAACGACACGACGTCGTTTTAGTAACATCAATGAGAGCCGTTGATCTTCATCTAATTGACGGCCCAGATCACCTTATCCATGTCGACTATATAAAGGCCTTGTCTGAAGAGACGGCCATTCTCTAAGAAACCCTAAACCAAACCGCCTCCATTCTCTCTTCATCACCTTCGTCTTCTCCCTCACCCCGTCTGTAACTCTAGCCGGCCATGGAGGCCACCACCCTCCACGGTGGTCTCCAGCCACCCCCCTTCATCTCCCTTACCCTCTTCTTTCTTCTTCTTCTTTTTAACACAAGAAAACCCTGAAACCCTTCCTGTTCTTCAAGTCCCGATCACCGGTAATCCCCCAAACAATGAGAAACCACCCCAAACCAATGCCAAAAGAACCCTCTTTACCTGATCTATCCGACCGTACCACCCACATCCCTCGAAGATCTCTGGAACTCGTCGAATATCCAAAAGAAGGTCGCCGGAAACCTAACTCCGGCGACCCCCAAATTCAAACCTCTTCAAGACCTTATCTTTTACCCTCCCAAACATCCCTCTGCAAATCAAAACTCATAAAGGCTTCATCTTGAAGTCCAAACAAGAAAGTCAGAAAGAGAAAACAAAAAAAAAGGGAATAAAGAAAAGAAACAAGGAAAGGAGAATAAAAAAAGGAATCTGGAGGACAAAGAATAAGAAAAGAAAGGGAATAGGAAGCTCAGGGGACCGGCCCTGTAGGCTAAGTACCCTGTTCCCTTTTCTGCTTCTTTGACTTCTTTCATCTTGCATGTTATGTTTACCTTTGTTTTGTGCTTCACATGTTAGTCATAGGGTTTGTTCTTTGTTGTCCTCTGTTGTTTTTGTTCTTTATTTTGTTCCTGTGTTTCACATGCTATGTTTAAAACTTCTTCTGCTATTCTGTTTATCTTCTTCCGTTTCACAACATGAATCTGTTCATCTTCTAAGAGCTTGTTATGTTAGGATTTTTCTATCTCTCTGCTTATCATTAGTTCTTTTCTTGTTGTGTTTAGCTTTCCTGTTTCTTCGCATGATTAGTTATAAATTTCTTACCAGTTGTTTCTTCTTTTGTTTCACATCTTTTGCCCGTATCTCTAATGCTTAGTCATAGGGTTTCGTAACATGTTCCTTCAGAGCATGTTAGTAATAGGACTTTATCCATCATATGTCTTGTTTGATCACATGGTTCTTTGCTCTAAGATTGAGAAATTCATCTTTTTCTGTGTCACTTTCGACTGTTGGCTTCTGATTCATCTCAAAGTTTGACTGTTGATAGTTGTTCTCTTTTACTTATGTTTGTTGTTTTTAAAGCATGTTTTGTTTCTGATAAGTTGAAGGTCACCTTGATTCTCTTATCCTCTTTCATCTTGTGAACCATGTCAGATCTTTCATACTGGTTGTTTGTTAGGTCTTTTTGTTTCTGTGTATGTCTATGCCATGAACCTAGGTGATTTTGAAGTTGTTCAAACTTTCATATGACTTGAACTGGTAGTAATTAGGTCTTCATTAACATGAGTTCATACTTTGTCTCATAAAATTGGATAAAGTGAGTTAATTAACTGAAATTCAACCATATCAATTGCCTTCTCTGAGTTTTGGTTGATTATTACACCTTGTTTGATTTTATGTGTCTTAATATGCAATCCATGTTGAAGTTGATTTAGTTTTATTGGTTCTGGTTGAGTGTGAGTATTTGATTAACACTGATTGAACTTTAGGTGAATTGGTTATAGCTGTTAGTGCTAGGTTTCCTAAAGTGGTTAGTTTTGAAATAGGATGAAACTGAAAATCAAATAACAATAGGATATAAAATAAATAGGTGACCAAAGAGTGGTCAATTTTGCAAATTGACCAACTCTACATGGTCCAGCACACTGGCCCACCTTCAAGGGTTAGTTGTGTAATAACTGGCTAAGTCTGCAAAAGCAGACTTGCCCAGACTCTATTTGAGCCCTGAACTTTAGGTGGCTAAGTCTGCAAAGACCTTAGTCCAACCTATGTTCAGTAATTGGGCTTCAATTGCCCAGGCTAAGTCTCAACTTGAGACTGGCTAAGTCTTAAATAGCTTAAATAGTCAGATTGCTTTAATTAAGCAGGCTAGTCCTGCAATTAGTTTAATTAGTCTTAAATGAATAAAAATAGGTTATTAAGCAAATATTGGCCTAAGAGTAGTCAACTTTGCAAAAGGTTGACCAACTCTATAAGGCCCTAACACACAGTCCACCTTAAAAAAGGGGGCTGGTTGTGCAAAATGGCTAAGTCTGCAAATGCAGACTTGCCCAGGCTCTCTTTTGAGCCCTGAACATTAAAATGGCCAAAATTGCAAAGGTTTTGGGCCCAACTGTTCAGCAATTGGGTTTAATTATCCAAGCCAAGTCTCAACTTGAGACTGGCTAGTTTTTAAAGAGTTAATTTCAATAATAAAGCAGGCTAGTCCTGCAATTAGTTTAAAATTGGTCTCAACTAACTGGAACTAAGCTGAAATAGGTTAAAATTGAAATAATCCTTAATAGTAGATCAGGCCAGCCCTTAAATACCAATGCAATGGCTGGCTATTAGTTAAATAAGTCCCAAAGAAGCTGAAACTTGACCTAGGCAGGTCGGGTAAATCAGCAATAATCTTGAGGGCATATAGGGAACTTGAAATAGTATTTTGGTAAATAGTTTAGAACCTAAGAGGGTAAGGGGGTCATTTATACCTTTGATTTCTGTAATTTTGCAGAGATTTAAGGGTATAATGGTCTCCCTAAAAAGGGAAATCAGTAAAAATCTCAAACCTCTAAGGTTACATTGGTAAAAACCCCATAAAAGGAATCTTTAGAACCTTCCAGCACATGCTGGAAGGATTTCTGTTAACTGATTTGGGGACTAAAGTGTAAGTTTGATAAATTTTAGAGGGGGAGAAGTGGGATTAATCCCATACTTTCTCCCCAAGTTTTCAGCCCTTTCCCATGCCTATATATACTCCCAAAAAGAGTGTATCAAGGGCTGGCTTTTAAATATAAAGTTTCAGAGTAAAATATAGCAAGAGAGCAATAGGATTTCTGGGATTTTCGAGTTAGAATTTACTGATTTCTATTGATTTGTTGGGTTATTCTGCTCGAGTTTGGTCTGGGTTTTCTGTTGCTTTGCTGATTCATACTTGCTGTTGCTGTGTTATTTGGTTCATTGCTATCCAATCCTCTACTGTTGCATTGTTGCTGAATCCTTGATGTTTACTTGCTTCTATCCCCTAGACTCATTGGTCTTCTTCTTATTGATCCAGGTATACTCTTGTCCGAAATCAAGCTGTAAAGATTTGACTGAATGAAATGAAGCTTCTGGACTTAGAATTCATTTGATAGTGTATACTTTGTAATTTGTTCTTTCTTGTTTCAATTTTAGATCCATAGCAGTAGTATAAATGTAGTAGCAGAAAAGAGCAAACACAATAACAATGTAATAGCTAATATAATAGTAGTAGAATAGTAGTAGTATAATCATAGTCATGAATCACTTAGTTAAATAGGTAAGAATCATAAAACAAGCTAAACAACCATGGCTTGAATTGATAATAACTCCACAGTAGTAATTTTGAATGACTCACATAGCAAATCAGATCTAGAGATTAACGAGCTCGATTAGTTTGGTTTAAAGGGAAAGAACAAGTAAAATTGAGGGGATAATTCGATTAAGGTTGGTTCGTGAACATCATATAGGCTTGACTCACATCAATATCAGTAGTTAATCACATACATGAATCTCCCTAGAAAGAGTAGTAACAGAAATATGAAGTAATTTGCAATTAGTTTGGGACGATGGATGAGTATAAGTTAAAGTGAATCCAATAGAACAATCATGTATATATGCATCACTAGATCACTCGATTTGGATGTTCAGGTCCCCTTGAAGTAAGCAGTCAGACGGTCCAAGTCATATAGTTAAATCATCTGGTATTAATCACTAGTTAAATAACTTTTCCATTTTAAGCATATCAGTCTTTTAAGAAGAACATGGAGCATAGAAGTAGTTAGTTTTCATATGCACTTGGCTATCTTAGTTTAGAATTAACAGGAAATATATTGTACAACAATTTTCTCTTCTGTTGAATAAAGAGTAATTCGATTCTATTTCTTAATGCTGTATGTCTGTTTTATTACGAGTTCTTCATTTGTTTTACTTACCTTCATTGTCATTACTATCAACTCGTTTGGGCCTAATACGCAATAGGGGCATGAACCATAATATGAAGCTGATATGGGCCGTTGAACGAAGGCCTAAAGACAGTTTGGGTCACCATGACCCGGACAGATCCAGCGACCTGTTTAAGTACTAGTTACGGAGGTCCAGGCCCAATTTTGGAAATGATAATGGCCTGGGCCCAGTTCTAAAAGTAATAATACGGCTAAGGGAAAAACCATATAGAAAAAAAATATAGTCAAATATTAGCATTGAATCCTTAATAATACTTGGGACGAGCCTCGCCCGATATCAAACAACGGGGCCCCCTTAGTAATGATATAACACAATTAGACTCGGGAAGACTACTAGTTAACTCTATAGTCTTACCCAAAATAATTAAAATCCGATAGACTACTTAGGGCACAATTTAACGTACTTTACATTGAATGAGTGTGCACTTGGTGCGACTCAAATCCAAATCTCGGCAAAGCTGAAATACACCGAAAGTCATAGGCGTACTGGTTGCGGTATGACTCGAGGCGTGTTTTCGCAATGCCGCAAATTCCATAAAAATAATACTTAAGTAAAAGGCACTATATATTGTTAAAATCTGTGATTAAGTCAAACAAGAGTCAAGAACGACAATTGAGCGACCGTGCTAAAACCACGGAACCCGGGAATGCCTAACACCTTCTCCCGGGTTAACAGAGTTCCTTATCCGGATCTTTGCTTCGCAGACATTTTTAAAAGTCAAATTCCTCGGATTCGGGATTAACCGGTGACTTGGGACACCATTATCTTCCCAAGTGACGACTCTGATTAATCTCAATAAAATCCCGAACCGATTGTCCTTTAATTGGAAAAACTCCTTCCTCTACGTTATTTTATCCGTTTCGGGTTCTGAGCGTTGGGGTATACCCTATGAGCGTATTTATATGCTTATTCCTAAAGTGGGGTAGTAAAAAGGGAGGTGTGACACATGTATCCATTTCTCATGGTCTACTGGGGGATTCCTCATTTGTGTTATCGAGAATAGAACGAGGATTCTCCAATGTATTGTTATTGAGGATAGGAGTGAGTGGCGAAGAAGGCAACCGGCTAACTAAAGTTTGGAGAGCTTGATTGACTCGTGCATCAATTATCCTCTGAATAGAATGTTCTGGCCCTTTAAAGTGTTCTGACTGCTCTTGTTCATCAGCATGTGAAATAGGTACAGGAGTATCCTCACGAGACTGGCGTGGAGAGGCTTGAGGGGAAGGAACTATGTTATCACTGTTCAAATCCCCTTGAGCATGAGGGATCTGGTTTTCAACAACATTGTTGTTGTTGTTGTTGTTGGTGTTGTTTGACGCGATGTTAACCACAAGTAAAGTGTGTAAGATTAGAAATAATAGATTATCAGATTCCTGGTAACGGAACCAATTTCTTTAACCAAAATATGAAATTTCGATTAAAACCAGAAAATAATAGAAAAATCGGGTTATTGATAATCAAGAGACCGAAAAATGTAATAAGCTTTCAATAATTAGAATGAACAGTAAATAAAAATTGTATTTCAGTAGGCTTTCAATAGTTGATCGTGTCCACAAATGGTACAACTTCCTCCTTTTATAGCTCACCCTAGGTAGAAGAATGAAACCTAGGCTTTAATGACATAATTATGAGTAATAAATGATATTAAGTAGGTCGTTACATAATCATTTTTATTAAATGTCAATTCTTCAACGTATTAGGTACTTAATAATTGAATTTGGACTTCTTTCTGCCTTCAGATCCATGCTTTAAATGCTTTTTGATCCGTTGCCCTTGAATGTCTTGAATTAATACGGAACTCGTATCTATTTGCTCTTTGTATCCTTTGTTTTTAGAATTACATTCCAACCCACTATAAACATGTACTCGTAGTTAAATTACGTCCCATGTCTAATTTGTCTCCTCGCATCTTTTATTTATTCTCTTTTGGAATAATAACCTTTTGACCATTCCACGTGTCTTGCCACGTCATATAAAAAAAACTTTTTCCCAATACAGAATTGAGTGAAGGATGGTGTGATTTGAAAAAAAATGGGGGTCGAACTCTAGTTTCTGAGTTGCCTACATATCTCTGGTGTCATGGGAATCAAGTCGTGTATAGTTCTGGATCCAATGGTGAACGAAACCGATGGAGTTGTTATAGAAATGGTCGTATGTTTTGGAAATGGTTCTTTTGGGGTAGGAAAGTATCGGATGAGTATATGCGAAGTCATAATTGTGAGTTTGAAATGCTATGGGCGTATCACGGAGCCAATATCTAAATGGTCATAGAGTAAAAGTCGGGTGATTGATGTTGGTCAGTTATGTTTGAGACAATTGATGGATGCGAATGTTGTGAACGAAAATCGGAGCGAAGACTGCTCCTATTTGAAGAATGGTTACTTGCTGGATTACCTGCAAAACTTATAAACACGATGCATGCAAACATATATGGATTATTGCCAGAATTTAAATATGATGCAAATTCTCTTTGGACCATGAAGGTTGCCTTTGAATGGTAGGGATGATGTCCTTAGACCATGACGTTCTGGGCCATGAATCCTGTGATAAGGGATTCTCAGGCCATGAAATGATGTCCTCGGACCATGAGGATGGTGCCTCCGGACGATGATACCTTTGAATAATGATGTGCAATAGTGAGAGATCCTTAGGCCATGGAATGGTGTCTTCTGGCTATGAGGATGCTGCCTTCGAACTATGGCTCCTTTGGATAAAAATGGCAATGTGTCAGCCCATGAGATGCAAGATATGATGCTTGGTCATATGCAAAATAAAACAAGACAAAGCTTAGTCTTGTGCAAAATTAGGGCAGTGCTTAGCCCCAGGCGAATAGAAGATAGTGCTAGGTCTTAAATAGCGTAATGGAGATAGCATTTGGTCTTATTCAAGGACAATGCAATATGGGAGCAGACGTCAATTGGGTCTATGGCCGGGGCTCCGTTGGGGTTGATTGGAGGTACTCCATTTCTTGGGGCGGCTATGTTGTCGTTCTCGCCATGGAGATCAAGGCCATTATTTGTGTCTGTGGTTACTACTTGAGAGTTTGATATGTTGATTCTAGAACCAAAGTCACTTCAAAGAATATTCATAAAATAGTGTGTGTTACGAAAATTGTACCAGGCAATTACTATTATCTTTAGCCCCGCGGTGGGCACCAAACTATTTACCCTTAAAATTGGATAACAATTAAACTTATAAGTGGTTTTAAGAATATGTGATTTCACTTGGCACAAACTGATAAATATGAGAATTAATGCTAGAAATTAACAGTAAAAATAAAGCAAACCAATGTGATGAACAATTGTGGCCCTCGAGCTAAATTGCCCTCGAACCAACCGAGTATGCTAGTGAAAAGGTATGAATTGAATAGTAGAGCTTAAGAGAGAAAGATGTAGTATATTGCTTGATTATGCGTGGATATGTTATCTTTATAAAATGATTAAACCATTTATTATTACATTAATATTTTACCTACTAAAGTTAATTTATGTATACTTGATAAATATTTTCCATATTTTAGGTGTAGTGTGGTGCACGTGGGAGTTGGGCGATGGAAGGCAGTGACTTTCGGTAGTTCCATCACGTACTAGTTTTTGCCATGCAACCACCTTAATGCCATTTCCCTTCTCAAACAGAAAATAAAGGGGGAAGAAAGGAAAATTCTGATCCCATTTACCCCTTTTTTTTCTCCTTCCTCAAAAATATTCACAATTTTAGAGTAATAATACTTCCTTTCGAATTCTCTATAGATTTGACGTAACAATGGGCGAAGGAACCTCATCTTCTTCAAAGAAATCCAGGAAACCTGACTGTAATACTTCCTTTCTTCAATTCTCTTTTCTTTTCTTTCAATTTTCCCCTTTTCGATTTCTCTTATGATGTTTTTCTGAACCTCCGCATGTTTTGAACGGTCGGTTATTTCTTTATTTTTTCTAAAAACAAAAAACATGCATGAATTTATAGTTTAATTCTATTATAATTGATTCGATTATTCGCAAAATTTCTAGATTCATTGCTTTTGTAACAAATTTTGTTGGTAGAAAATAACAACGACACCACCTTACCCAGTATTATCCTACACCGTGGGGTCTGGGAGGGCATTATGTACGCACACCTTACCTCTTCCTCACGAGGATATATAGCCTATTTCCAGTAAACCCTCCGCTCGGGAAAGCATAAGCACATTAATGAAAATATAGACAAGAAAATAAAAACAAGGAAAGGAAAAAAGTATTCTCCTTTGTTATTTTTCTTTGTTTCTTTTATGGTATTTTTTATAGTTTAAGCATATTCCAGAAGTAGAGAAAATTCAATCTACTTCCTGAATAGCTGAGATGTAGTGATCTGATATATGGTGTATTTAGGGTGTTATGTTAGTTGTTCTTAATGAAGCCTGTTTGGTTAACTAACTTTGGAAATAATTGTAACAGCAGGATATTCATGCACTACAAAAATAATTAAGTATTCTGTTAGGGATTTAAGTTATGTATACAACAACAACAACAACCCAGTATATTCCCAAAAAGTGGGGTCTGGGGAGGGTAATATGTAGACAGGCCTTACCTCTACCCGAGAGGGCAGAGAGGCTGTTTCCAATCGACCCTCGGCAAGTTATGTATACTAATAGTATAAGTAACTTTTATGTTATCTGTATGATTTAGCCTTCTGTAAAATTCAGATTACTTATCATTTCTTCTAGATTACCAATCAATACTTATAGTAAAGAGTTGCATGCAATTAACTTTTAAATTAACATGATTGTGTAAATTTGTTATACATAGTCGTGGCATAAAACCTAAGCTCTATTTCTGTTTGCCCTTTAAATGATGAAGTGTTTTTTGACTTGGGGAGGCTATTCATTGAGTTTCTAAATATGCCTAAGATGAAACAAGTCTGTCTAGATTGAGTTTTCACTATGTAAAAGGGGATTTTTCATCATTGGAAGAACTGCATTGGATGTAACTTTTCTGGAATCACATCATTGTATTTCAAAATTTCCACTTTGTAGCTTGCTGAGAGTAAGGGACGGAGGGAGTGTATTTTACGGGTTCGGATGAACCCAATAACGTTTGCTTAACCCTTGCATATGTATTTACAAAATATGTATACATATCTAATTGCAAACCCAATAACTATATCGAGAGCTATGGGTTTGGTGACAAGTTTAGAACGCATAAACTTCAAATTCTAGCTCCGCCTCTGCTGAGAGTGCAGTTTCTATTCAATTGTCGACAATTGTTTAAAAGTGACATTATTTCGATTACTGGTCTTTCATCCTGTAGTTGGTTAAATAATGGGATTATGATTCGGCTTAGATATTGAGAATGTTTATTCCGTGTTATAGATAACTGGTTCATTGCCTCTCTGATAATGCATAGCAGTGACGATACTTACAATTCTTTGGGAACCTAACTATAAGCCAATCACGGCTTGTATGCTCCTTTTGCAACTTGAGTGATGTAATATCTGTATATGCCTGCTTAATGACTTAGTTTTCAGTGTTTTATATATTTTCAGTTTAAGTTACAGAAACTAACCAAATTTAGATGCATATTTTTGTGCTATAGATTCAAGGTTTACTCAGCAAGAGCTTCCTGCTTGCAAGCCAATTTTAACTCCACAATGGGTATGCATTCAAAGAATGGCTAACATAACTTCTTGTGACAAGTTTCCTAAAATCCGTGATTTAAAAATGACTTGTCGATCATACTTCTCACTCTGCATTCAGGTTGTCACAACATTTATCTTGCTTGGCATCGTCTTCATTCCTATAGGACTTGCCTCATTGTCTGCATCAGAAAAAGTACTCGAATATCTATCTCTTTGTGGTTTTCTCAAGTTTGTTTCTCACAGTCAAATGGTATTTGGCATATAATATATACCATTTTTATGCAGGTGGTGGAAATTGTAGACCGTTATGATGAGGATTGCATCCCTACAAATTATTCAAAACCGGCACTTGCATATCATGATAGGGTTACACATATCCAAAATGATAAGTCAAACAAGACTTGTGTCAGAAACTTGATAGTTAGTCATCTGTTCCAAATATGTTGTTTTTTCTCTGTTTCCAAATTCTGACATTATATTGTCTTCATCCTTAACGATTCGTTTGCTGAATGTTTTATAGGTTCCTAAGAAAATGAAGCATCCTATCTATGTTTATTACCAGCTTGATAACTTCTATCAGAATCATCGCCGGTATGTCCAAGATTTTGTTCGATATAAGTTAAAGCTGTTAGTATATGTTATGTGTATTAAATGATCAATGTCTTAAAATCATTTGAAACAGTTTGTCGCTTTACCTGATATGAATAACTCTCCTGATGCAATTGAAGTATAGTCTTTTAAAACAACAATAACTAAACCTCATTCCCAAGCAAGATGGGAAAGTATATTCTTTTAGTGTACAATATTTTTTTTTCTCACCTCACAATAATCAAATTAACCGAGCCTAACTATGAAATAAATTGTACATGT
This sequence comes from Nicotiana noctiflora, assembly GCA_032618575.1. Taxonomy (NCBI): domain Eukaryota; kingdom Viridiplantae; phylum Streptophyta; class Magnoliopsida; order Solanales; family Solanaceae; genus Nicotiana; species Nicotiana noctiflora. The sequence goes on along the minus strand of JASVEL010002363.1, from coordinate 39,183 downwards.
TGCCTTTTTTTTTTTTTTTCCTTTTCTTAGTTTATAGTATTATTATTTTTGCGTGAGATCTTTATTACAGAGAGATTCATTGTATCTAAGTGGACAATTTTTGAAGGAGCATCACTTCATTGTTCCAGTAAATGATATACGCGTAAGTGGTATTGACAGCTTGATATGTTTTTCACAGATATGTAAAAAGCAGAAATGACGAGCAGTTGCGCGACCCAAATTATAAGGATGATTTGAAAAAGACCTGTGCTCCTGAAGACATGAATGGAAATCAGCCTGTGATCCCGTGTGGACTTATTGCTTGGAGTTTGTTCAATGATACATATGGTTTTTCAATTAACGGCATACCTTTACCAATCAATAGGAAGAACATTTCATGGCCAAGTGATAGAAAACACAAATTTGGGTCAAATGTTTACCCTAAGAATTTCCAGAAAGGAGCTTTAATTGGGGGTGGAAATCTTAATGAGAGCATACCTGTTAGTGAATACTCACTTTTCACCTTAGTGTTAATTTTTCCCTTTTCGCATTTCATCTTTATCTTAATCATTTTGGGGATGTTACATGCAGCTGAGTGAGCAAGAGGATCTTCAAATTTGGATGCGAACTGCAGCATTGCCATTATTCAGAAAGTTATACGGGAAGCTGGAGTATGATCTCGAAGCTAATGAGAAGATTACTGTACTAATAAAAAACCGTTATAACACATATTCTTTTGGGGGTAAAAAGTCGCTGGTTCTTTCAACCACAACATGGATTGGTGGAAGGAATAATTTCCTAGGCATTGCATATCTGGCCGTTGGTGGAATTTGCTTATTCATGGCAATAACTTTCATACTTATGTATGTCATTAAACCGAGGTACGAAATCTCTTCTATTTTTGGTTCCTGAATCCAAATATATATATTTATACGTATCTGCAATGCATCATATCATAACTTTACTGGTTAATGTGCTTATGATTTCTGAATTGTTGAAGCACTATAAAAGATCAAAAACACTTTATGTTGGAAATAAGAATCCACCCGAGCTCCGGAAGGGCTAAAGTCTAAAGTCTATAAATCTCATTTTCATCGTGTCTTAATAATCACATATCGCACACAGGTGCACACTTGATATATTTCAGATGAGATCTGGGGTAATGTTAATTTTATTGCATTTAAGTTCAGAATTTTAATTAAACAATATTTTAGGATCTTGCTTTTCCGCTTCTCCCAAGTCCTGTTGTGTGTTTCTGTTTCTCTCCTTTAAGAAAAGCTGAAATTAGCAGTGACAATCGAGTCAAAGAACATGTGAATATGGAAATTCCTTCTGCAGTTGATACAATGCAAGCTAGTAGTTAAATTCCTTTCCATATGCCTTCAAAATATTGAGGAAATACAAATAGCAAAACCAAGAGTCTGTTTTATTTGAAGATACCAACACAAAATGACATGTGTTGTGTGTATCTGAACGAAGTTTCACATGGAAAGTGGAAAAGAAAAATGATCTACTTATAAGGAGTTTGACACTCATAATGGTATGAGGGCTTTGGGGGTATATCGAGTTGGCTTGGCCCAAAACGGGCAATATCAAATCATTAAGAGTATTTTTTGTTGTTTTAGCCCAACAACCTGATCATGTGAATAAACAGGGGGATGGAAACTAGGGGTGGGCATAATACCGACCGAACTGATAATTTCGGTTTATTCGGTTATTTGGTCAGTTTGCATGTATATTATTTAAAAGCTTGGTATTCGGTTTTAGTATTTCGGTTTTTCTGTTACGGTAAAAAAGAAGAAGTCCAATTTGACAAGTCTAAAACCGAAAATACTTTGGTTTGGTTTTGGTTATTAAATTTGCAAACCGAAAAAAAAAAAACCGAATCGAACTCTACAAAACCGAACCAGCCGACGCCCACCTCTAATGAAAACTAGAAAGCTGTTATTTTCAGTTTATAGATTTAGTTTGCATTGGACTATTATCTATTTCTCATAATTAGGGACTACTTTAACATGGCACAAACATGTCTTATGGACATACAAGAGTGTTGATTTTCACACTTCCATGCAGATTTTGTATGAGATCTTTCTAATACTTCCCATTTAATGCAACCTCACTATAAGTTATGAAAAAACATGCTAATCTTGAGAATATACGGTCAAAACACACATTCAAGAAAACCTTTTACGTATCATGTCAAGATAGAATTCAGAATCCTTCAACTTTGTAAACGAGTTAGCAATTGGGACGCGGTTCTTGAATCAACTTTCGAAAAGCTTCTTCGAAAATGTGAGTCTTGGCTTTGTGTTTGTTGATGGTGCTTTTTGTTTGTTTTTGAGGTAAATGAAATATGTTGGCAACATTGAAGCTGATAACGGTTCTAATATGTATTGGTGTGTGTTGTGCGCTCCCATTATTTAAAATTTGATTTACATGGAGTGAGACCCCAACTTTCTTGGGATTGAGGCGTCGTTGTTTGATTTACATGTGCGCACATGCACCATTAAGTATATCATTGATGTTTATTCTGGAATTGTGACTATGCAGGCCTTTTGGTGATCCAGCCTATCTATCATGGAACTTGAATCCTACAGGGAACTGAGGGAGTGCCCCGGATATTTATTCCATCCCGTACGTCATGCTCTTCTCTCTAAATTTTCCCTGCTGAAGAGTTTTAGCTGGTTTAGTTGTTAACATAAACTATTTCTGTGATATATTGGATACTTTGAAGTTCTGTTACCAGCGCCAGCATTTTGTGATTCAGGCATTCAAGTTGTATTAATGCCATTTCACAAAACCAATCCTGTTAATCATCAGAACCTGCTTTGCAGATTCATTCTTTGATTACATTTATTGTGGTGAGACAAGCTTTCTAGACCACTGAATGGTACCTTGTAAGCTGAAATGTAGTATATACTTGTGTTTTGCTGTTTTTATTTACTGATCAAAATAGGACAGAGGGCTGAGTTTTATTATATGTGATCAGAACAACACCTACTAATTAGAAAAGATGACCAGTAGTTACACTCTGATTATAGTCTGAACTATTATGTGGCTGATAAAAAATATGTAAAATAGCACGGGCTAACCAGTTTTCGGATCGATAATTAAAAAATAGCCGTGTTTGCAAAGTTATTGAAAAATAACTACTATTTTGCAGATACTGTGCTGGAACTCCAGCGCACGGAAAGTTCCAGCCTAATATACTGGAAATTGGATCATTTGTGTATGAACTTCAAGCATAAAGTTCTAGCACAATATGCTGGAGATTGGAGTACATACGTATGAACTTTCAAATCAAGCTGGAACAAATAGTTCCAAAGTATTCTTCTGACCAAATAAAAGAAAAAAAGAACAGATCCCTCTAAGTTTGATATTATAAATCCTCATATAGAAATGGATGGGACGGGGCGGGGTGGGGTTAAGCTTATGCAGCAGGGTGGGTTTAGGCTTATGCGGGTGTGGGGCGGTTGCGGAGGGGTGCGAATATTTTTGAAAACTTGATGCAATTGCGGGGCAGGTCAAAATGCTCGCCGGTTAAGGTTGAACCCGTCCCACAACTGCCCTGCCCCGTTGCCATCTCTATTCAAACCTCGTAATATGAGGAAATAGTTAAAACCCTTATTTTTTGTAGCTTTTGACGGGTAATGTTCATTAAAAGATATTTCGAATATGAGGTGCTATTGGTTCCTTCATCTACAACCTTAGTTAATACTTTCAAACATTACCAATATATGTGCTTACATTTTAAGCATAAATTTTCTGCTTGTTTGATATCAAGATGAGGGCCGCACATAACCTTCTCATTCCTTGTAAGTATAAACGTATTGTTTACTCAAATGTTGTCGCATACTTTTTGAGTGTAAAATAATGTAATCGAATCACGGGAAAATCATAGGAAATTGTAATAATCCATGAACCATGTGAAAAGAATGATAACAGACATTCAAAATTAGGAGAAGAAGCATTAATAACTTTTATTGATGATATTGATTTGGTCTGCTTCTCCATAAAGAAGTTCAGAGCCTTACAATGATCTTTTCTCTTCCCATGAGATAGATATTTCTTGTATGTTCTCTCTCTTTCTGGAGAATAGTCATGAAGAAGAAGCCCCCCTTTCTGGAGTTCGTTCGCCTAGTATTATAGTTGTGAGCTCCACGAGCAGGAAATGAGTGGCTGTGACCAAGTTAAGATCTCGTCCCCATGGGGAGGCGGGTAGGCCGTACCTTTTTCCATCTTACTGAATGAGAGTCGAATCATATTATAAGCAAGTGGTCATACCCCTTGTTATTTATGGATTAATTCTAGATGCAATTAACTTCATTAATTATCGTGGGGTCAGATTCTGACCTATACGTATGAATAGATCCATATTATTTTTCTTACAAGGTTTTCTAGATCTATCAAGGCATCTCGAATATAAAATTTACAAAATTTATGAAAGATGTTACAAAGTTACAACTCCATGTGAATATAATTTTCAATAGAAGAAAAGTCATCTAAATTAAAGAGGTGATCCAAATCTGACCCTCAATATAATAGAATTTTTTTTCCCGAAAAATAAAGTCATATTTACGGAAAATGAACCAATTTGTCATTACAAGAGTGCGTGGTAAAGTTTTGGATACATATTATAACTTAGAAAACATATATGCTTTTCCTCTATAGCAAAGCATCCTTTGGGTTTTATTCAAGCAAAGCATCTCAAGTACGTTTGGCTATTGGAGATTCTTCATTTTCTATTTGGATATAAAAAAAAATTAATTTATATAAACCTTCTTCACTTAAAACTATTTTTCCAGTCCCTAATTTGACCCAACCTTTTAAAACGAAGACAAGAACTGTTCCTATACTATGTATTATAATAAATTCATCCAAATTAATTGTATGTTTTATTTCAGAAAAGGCAAAAAAAAAAAAAAGGGAAAACTTACACAATGTTCCAAATAAATTTCAATTTACCAACTCTATCCATTAGTCATAGACTTACAAAAATTAAAAAACTAAATAATAGGGTTTTTTCTCTCAAAGAATCACATGCAAAAATCACCTTTCATATTTTTAAGCGTGAATAGCAAAAGTAGATACAAGGCGGAAAGGAAATTTTATGGTCGGGATAGCAAATAAGGTGATGAAATACAAAAATTAATACAATATTCCAAAAATCTAAACAAAAAAGGAACTTTTTCAATGGGTATAGTTAAAATTCATTGAAACTATATAGATAAGTCAATATACAAAATTTAATTTGAGGAAGATTGAAGGTGATTTGGACTGATTTTGCATCAAAATTCGTTATTAAATCGAGTCCAAAAATGTCTTCTAAGACACATGTATCAAACATGTATCACACATGTATCTCGCGCACATGTATACATGGATATATATGTGATACACAATTGATACAAATATGATACATATGTCATCTGATCACAATATGATACACATATCATTTTTTTCATGTTCAACTTTTACTTCGAATTTTCAATTCAAAGCACCTCAAAACTTCAACAAATTATCCCAAAACTGATATCAAGCTCCTTAAGTTGTGCACAATCTATTCTAATAGCATCCACTTTAAACAAAGCAAAAACTTGATATTTTTTTGCGACAAATAGCTAATTAGCTAATTTGGCTAATATTAGTAATATTTTGTCAATTGATCACTTTTTATAATGAGTTACTTATAAATGAACATAACTGATAATTTCCTAAAAAAAGTTATAAGTATAGCATAATGATTAATTTATATTTATAAAGGTGAGGCTCCCACGACCAAATTAGCTTAATGGCGCGGCACTGGGCGTTAGGATTTTTGCCCACAACCAAATTTATTTATCAAAGTTCTCTGTTTGGCCCAAAATGTTTATGAATATTTATGAACTCAAAGCAATTATTAAAAATAAAGGGCCAATCATAGCAGGTCGTAACATATCTGAAATTCAGTAAAGGAAAAGATAATGGGAACAAGTGTAGAGGTAATAGAAGATATTTAGTGATCTTTATTCATGATAATGAGTTAATCTGCCTCTCCATGAAGATGTTCAGATCCTTACAATCATGTTTTCATATATCTACTATTATTCTGTATTTTTGATATTGGGTTCTCACTCTGTGCTATACTCTGTATTTCTTAGAGCCCCCATGGGGAGAGAGTGGAATTCCTTTTCTCATAACTGTCTTAGTATTTATAGAGCTTTTCATGCCAGTTGACTTTCTTGGAGATTGGGTCTGTGTCAGGATATTATTTTGGGTGTACCCGGAAGGCGTCGACCTCGCCCAAAACTTCTGGGCGGACGTAGGTAGTGTCTCTTGGTAGACGGCGGCCTTACCGCTTGTGGCGTTTGCGCTAGTCGAAGGAGACCTCGCCGCTTGTTGCGTGAGCTTGGGTCGAGGGGGATGATTGATCCACTTTGATTATTATAAGGTCAAATTATAACTCATACAGATAGTCCCTCCACTTATCGTGGTTACGTCGAGACGATCCGGGATAAGCGGATACGATAGCTCGCAGGGCGTCCCCTCTCGGACGAGGAGACGACAACTTCTTATGGCGTCTCATTACCAGTCCCTTTTTTTTACAGAGGGAAAGTGATCCCCGATCGTCCGCGGCAAAGGATAGTATTTGGCACGCCGTAGTTACAAACCCAGATACATTCTCGTCCATGCGAGCTTTAAGACGGATGGCCTTATTGTTTCGGCTGATAAGACGTCGTCATATTTGTAGGATTCGAAGCGACGACTTAAATTTCGGCGCATACTCGCTGATTGTGATCGTGGCGGCGACAGTTTTGATGAAAAATGTACCATTTCTGACGGTTGGGATTTGCATTAAATGGCGACTATCAGTTTCCCGAGATTTGATTTAATTTACCTATAAGAAGGCATGGCAGTCAGATATCCAACACTCTTTGAATTACTGATTGTCTTTCTCTCTAGCAAATTCCCAAAGAATTCTGTTTTTTCTGCGGCATACTCGTTGCTTGTTCTTAGTCATCTTCTCCGTTTTTCCTTTAGCCTTTCTTGTGATCTAAATCAATGGCTGGCTCTTCCTCTCACGACTGTCTTCAGGTGGTGCTACCAGCGGGTTCTCCGGTGATTGAGGGGTTGTCCCCGGTGTTTCCGGTCGGCGATTGGAATGACACTGAGAGAATGCCCTCAGTAGATGAGATACTCCCAGGGGCGGGAAGCTTGGCGATGGATTTCACCGCAAATGAAGGGGTTGACCCCGTCGATGAGGCCCCACTGATGGGGGAAGTAAGCATGGCTCATCTGCGCGAGCAAGGGCTCATCCCTTCCCACGCCGATGTTGTGCTGGCTCTGCCGGGGGATAGGGTGCACACCGACCGTGTCGGGTATTGCGTATTTTACTCTTTCCCCCTCAGGCTGGGGTTCAGAATGCCCCTATCCCCCGGCAGCTCACCCCATCCGTGTACAAGCTCTTGGTCATGCTGCTGAAGTTCTCGGAGTTGGCCGGCCGGATGGTCACACTGCAACACGTCCTTTCTCTCTTTGCCCCTCAGCGGGTCCGGGGGAGCATGATCCGAATGGTCCCACGCGGGTGGCAGGGACTAGTGAATGCTTTGGACGACGAGGTCGAGCCTTGTCAATTCGAACAGTTTATCTATGTTAGGACCGGTCATCTGGTGGAGCCTTCCCCAAGGTTTCCGGAGACCTTGTATCATGGTCGTAAGTCCTGGTTTGTCCTTTTTGGAGTGGTCAAACTTACCCTTTTTCTTTTTCTTTTTCTTTTTCTTTTTTGATTGGTTGTTGTTTCTGTTGTTATTTCTGCAGCCGATAGGTCGCCCCCACCTTTATTCACTGGTCTACGCGAGTGGTTGGAAGTTATTCATCTGCACACCGAGGGGATCCGCTCGTGGGTGTCCTTCTCGAGGAGGTACGACCAAGGTCTGGTCGTAAGTAAGTCGTTTTGCTTTATTGGGACGTGTTCGACTTTTGGTCGTCACTACGACTTGAGGCTGACTCATTTTCTATATTTGTAGGACGGGTATACCGCAGCAGGGCTCCTCAACTAGTATTCCGGTGACCTGGCGCGATTGCCAGGTTCTTTACTCCGGCGGCAGCCACTCAGGTACCTAGGGCCGCTTCTGTCGATTCCGTAGCTGCGCCTTCTCCCATTCGCTCTTCGCTTGATAGTGGGAGCGTGTCGGGAGTTGTCCGCCCTCGGGAGGCGTCGCCTTCTCGAAATGAAGAGGAGAGGCCTTTAACTAGGCGGAGAATCCTTCCACCTCCGGCCCCTTCAGCGGCACAGCCAGCTGCTGATGAGGTGATAACTGTGGACCCTCTACCTCTTACCGAGGCGAGGGAAAACGTCAACACGGCGCGCGTTCCAGCGGGCAGTCCAGATGATCTTCAAGCTTGGAAGGAGCGAGAAGGGAGCGCCGCTCCTACCGCTCAGTCTTCTACACACAGGTTCGAGGCGAGTGAGCCCTCTCGGGTAGTCGTGGATATTGGAGATTCCAGCATCCCGTCGATGGAGGCGGAGGCGACGGGAGAGGTGTCTCTGTCTGGTTCTGACTTGGACTCTGAGGATGTTCGTATGTTTCATGACGGGGTCACGAACGCGACTGTTCATCCAGACGGGAGGCCGCGGGTGATCGAGATTCTCGTGGACGAGAATTTATTGTTAAGGGAGTCCTCCCTGTTGCCGTTGCTGGGCCAGTTGTATTCCTCCGTTGAAAATTAGTCGCTGAGAGAGGTGACGGATGTTGGCATAATGAATGAAGTGGCGTCGATGGGCATGAGGGTATGCGTTCTGGACCGATTATCTTTCCTTGACCCTTTCGTTCTTGGGGTCGCTGTCCCTGACTCCTCTATTCTTTCGCTTTGTTTCGCAGGTGTTTCTGTTGTAGGTGGGATGCCTGCGTCGGGCCAACGTTCGATCCGGGGTACTTCTCCGTATTCTCAAGAGGTATCGCCGGTATCGGATCCAATGCAGGGAGCTTAATGAGCGTCTGAAGGGTGATCCTCGTAACCAAGAGCTGGTTGGGGAGTTAGCGCGGACGGAGCTGTAGAGGAGCCAGGCGCTTGGCCGTGTTGAGGCTCTGTAGGAGCGGCTGCGTCAGGTGAACGATGAGCTGAAGGCCAGGAGGAGGGCGTCATTAGAGAGAGAGCGTCAATGCTTGGCGAGGGTGAAGGCGGTTACCTCGGAGTGGAGTGGGAAAGTTGCCGCGCTGGAGGGGGAGTTGGCCGACCTGAAGCGTAGGCTAGCCGAGGCTTCTGCCAGGACGGCCGAACTTGAGGGGATCATCCGTGCCAACGATTCCCAACCATCATTGGTAAGAGATGCACCGCTTTCAGGGAGAGCAGCCTCGAGGAGCGAATCAGGACACTGGAGGGGAATGCTCAGGATGCCGCGGGGCAGATTGCACTCCTTGAACAGGAGAATTGGCGCATCCAGGAACAGTCTCCGTGCATGGGTAGCTCTCGTGAAGCTTAGGTTTACGCCGAGGCACAATGGGACATGTACAATCATCTTCTCGAGGCCGGCATGATTACTGAGGATACTTTCGAGCAGGCGCGCCAGAGGGCGCGGGAGGAGGAATGCGGCTTTGATGCCGCGACGCTCGGTAATGACGATGTCCCTGGCGGGAGCATGGCCGAAGCTGGGAATGATAGGGGCGCAATGGAGGCTGGCAGCGGCGGAACTGACGGCGGAGAGGCGCAGGCCAGCGATGGTGGGACTAGCACTGGTGACGGTATTGGCAATCCCCAGTTAATTGATGATTAGTTGATAGTGTCTTCTTTGATTGTTGCCGTGTGTGGCTATGTAACGACCCGGCCCGTCGTTACGGGAATTTACCACCCCGTCATGTTCCAATTACATGTTTTATGCTTTTATATCAGCGTTAGAGCCTATCGGGTGAGTTAGGAGTGAATTGAATTGAAAATGAAGCAAATAGCATGTTTGAAGGAAGTTTGAATATGGAAAGTCAACCTAGAGTTGACTATCGAGTTAGAGTGCTCGGAATCGGATTCCGATGATTCGACTAGTTTCGAGGGATCATTTATGACTTAGGAGAGCAATCGAAATTGATTTTGGAGGCCCGGTGTAGAAATAGGCTTGAATTGGCTAAGGTTGAATTTTGGCGAAATCCGAACGGTAGGTGAGATTTTGATTCGGGAGTCGAAATGGAATTTCAACAGTTGTAGTAGCTCCATTAGGTGATTTTGGATATGTCTGCAAATTTTCAGGTCATTCGGACGTCGTTTGGTCGGGTTTTTGATTGAATGAGCAATTCGGAAATTTTGAAGAAACTTAGGCTTGAATCCGTGTGTAATTGGTGATTTTGATGTTTAGGATGGTGTTTTTATGATTGGAACAAGTTCGTATCGTGTTTTGGAGTATGTTGGTGGTTTTTGTTGTGGTCCTGGGGGCCTCGGGGTGATTTCGGACCATCAATCGGGCATCAAACATGCATTTACAACATAACGGGGAGATAATTCTCGTGACGACGGGCCGGGTCGTCACACCCAGGTCGCGTTCGCGAAGGCAGGGCAGGCTAAGGCATCGCGTTCGCGATCAGGCTGTCGCATTCGCGTAGGCAAGGTTGGACGAAGCTTCGCGTTCGCGTGAAGGATGGACGCGTTCGCGTAGAAGAAATCCGGCGGCTGGGAGAATTGAACTTCGCGGACGCGTGATAGGGCGTCGCGTTCGCGATGAAGTAATCGTACAGGCCATCGCGTTCGCGTGAGAGACATCGCGAACGCGTAGAATTAAATTCCCAGGCAGTGATTTTAATTGCAGAACAGAGGGCTCGCAGGTTTCACACCCCAAAACCACCATTTTTGAGCTCTAGAGAGAAGAAATCACGGGAAAACGCCGGGAAATCATCGGGTATTCATCGAAGGTAAGTTTCTTGACTCAAAAACATCATTTTATGGTAGAATTAACATCAATTTTCATGAATTTGGGTAGAAATTGTGAAGGATTGTGGCCTAGATATTGAAAACAAAAATTTGGGTTTTGAAAGGCAAATCGAACTCCGATTTTGGTAAATTTTATATGTATGGACTCGTGGAGAGACGAGGATTTTGGAAATATGAGTTTCGAAATTTTTCGAGATGTGGGCCCGGGGCTCAAGTTTTGCAAATTTTGTGATTTTTGATATTTTCGAGTTCTTTCGATTGGGTGATGTTCCATTAGCCTATTTTGATATATTTGTGCTGATTTATGCTAGTTTTGACGTGCGTGGATGCCGGTTCGAGGAGCTAACGCATCGCGGGCATGGGCTTTCGTCTGTTCGAGGTGGGTAATACTTGTAAATGATGTCCTGAGGGTTAGTAAACCCCGGATTTGCACATCTTAGTGCTGTGTTAAGGTGACTTGCACGCCTGATAACGGGCGTGGGATAGAGCACCATTGGGGATCGTGACTTGGTCCGTCCCGCGTAATAAATAATAACACCTAATTGTTGAAATGAATTGGACTAATTATCATGTTTGGGCTTCATGCCAATTATTTGAATCCTTAAGGGATTGGTATCATTGTCTTGATAATACTGTGCATATTTTATTCTAAATTTAAGGTTTAAAATGGTATTTTGCTATTCAGCATTTTTATAAAGTTATGAAAAACTTGAACAAGGTCTTAATAACATTTTTAGCTGTGAGCTAACATGATATTGTTGCCCGTAGGGCTTTCTTGATTATTTGTTAGACTGATTCGGCCGAGGACCATATGTTAGGGCATGACATTTCATGTGAGCATATGCATACACATGCATGGATCGGACTGCACGCCGCAGTGGTATACGGATCGGGCTGCGCGCCGCAGCAGGTGTGATATTAATATTGTGCTTGGGCTGTAGGAGCCCCTCCGGAGTCTGAACCCCCACAGTGAGCACGGGTACCCAAATTGGATCGGGCTACACGCCGTAGCGGTCATATGCATTGCATGGCATACATACATTGGTTTACGTGTACTACGTGGCATAACATTTAGCACTCATACATTACTGGCACACATGCATTAGTTGCCTTATTGACCGGATCTCCTGGTGTAAATTGATAAGGAGTGTTGAGCCCGAGGGGCTGATTTGAGTGCGGACTTGCACTGCTTGAGATTGTATCCAGGTATTGATATATTATTATGAAAGAAAGTAGCTAAAATTGAGATTTCTAAATAATCTACTCACATATGCTTGAAAGGAATAAAAAGATAGTTCCGTATTGTGTAGCATGAGATAGTGCCTATCGTGGTTTTCTTCCCTTCAGCATTATTTACTTTTATTACTGCTGAGTTGGAAGTACTCACACCCGACTCCCTGCACCTTGTGTGCAGATCCAGGTACATCACAGTGGAGCTGATTCTAGTGCGGCACGGGAGTGCTTTTGGACAGTCGAGGTAGCTGTCAGCGTTCGCAGGACCTGATTCTCCAGTTTGTCTGTATTTTTGTTCTGATCATCCCACACTTGTGCACAGTTATATTCACTATTTACACTTTGTATACTCTGTAGAGGCTCATGACTCTTGACCCTTCGGTCTATGGGAGTTGGCACGTGTTGGGACTTGGTTCCCTGTTTTTAATATATCTATCACGGTTATGCTTAAATTGGATAAAGTGAGCTTGTGGCTCCGTGATTGTTGTTGATTGGTCGGGCTGGCCTAGCAATGTGCTGGGCGCCATCACGACCGGATTTGGGGTCGTGACAAGTTGGTATCAGAGCCTAGGTTTACTAGGCCTCGTGAGTCTTGAGCCGGTTAGTAGAGTCTTGTGGATCGGTACGGGGACGCCTGTACTTATCCTCGGGAGGCTGCGAACCTTTAGGAAACACTTCACATTTCTTGGAATTCTTATCGTGCGTACTTGATTCAGCTTGAGATATACCTTTTTGAAACTCCTTCCGCACGTTTGTGTACGCTTCGAGCGCTCAGTAATATAATTGACTTATGGCTTGCGATTCCCTGGTCGAGGGGCGAGATGTAATCTCTATGAATTCATGTTGGGCCAGTCGGGAGGACTTGAGGCCAGATCTTTGTCTATGGCTTGAGCACCAAGGTACTAATTTGGCGAGCCGGTATTATGAAGTTCATACGATCGGTATTGATCTTTATTGTGCAAATGGCAGTTTGATAATGGGAGAGCTGTAAGGTATTCAATTTGTGTTGTGATTTGATATGTAGCCCTAGTTATGGGCGTGAGAAATATGTTTATTGCCTCTTAACGGAAATGTAAAGTGCACTATGTGTGGTAGTATGAGTTTAGACTCAAGAAAATTGAATTGGTTGTGCTATGAGTATTGCGGTGAGGGGTAGTTTGACATATGTTATGATTCGAGCAGGTGCAGCGCATGTCCATGTATCAATTTTGATAATATAACTTGTATAGGGTTGAGATTAATGTTGTTGATATACATTGCGATATCTTGTTGAGTTGTGGATGTATTGTTAGAATGGTTTGGTGATTCTCTGGCAGGTGGATAGGCCAATTTACAAAGGAAACTCTGCCGAAATTTTTGGAAAAATTTGGGACTTAGAAAGATTTCTGTCACCTAAAGAGAGTGGGCTTATTGGTGGTGCGTGTATATCTGCAAGAATTGCAGAAGAGCTAAGGTCTCTGATGATTCGAGTCTTTGTCAAGGCTTGTAAATGACTTAGTTAATCTCATTGTGACATTTTCGGCATCACTTGAATAATACTGATATGAATGGTTAAAAGTGCTTTGATGAATGGCTTCGAGCTAAGTTGGGGAGGTTGCAGGTTGCTATTGATTAACTGATTGCACTATTGTATGCTATGTTGATTCTGTCTCTAAGTATGTTGGGAAATTCTAGTAAAGGTTATGGTGCTTCGTAGATCTGATGAAGTACTAGGGTGTTTTGAACTGTTGTTGGTAAAGAATATTCACCGTATAGAAAATAAAGATAGCTGATTGTATTTGTAAGTAATCATGTTCTGCGATGTCGAGTTCTAACAAAACACGAGTGGTTCTACTCAATAGGACAGTTGAATTACAGCTGAATAAAGGTGAATGATGCCCGAGAATGGTTTTGCAGTGTTCAAGATTTTGCTTGTAACAGTCAAGTGCCTTAAGATTTGTGTATGTGGCTAAAGATGGCGGTTTCGTTAGAGAAGATCAAGACTTGTGTTATATCATGTGAATGGTGGGATTCTAGGTATCCGTATTGGGAAACATTAAGAGAGTGTTTAGTGGCATATGGGTCTTAGACCATGTGGTCTTATGTACGAGTCTCGTGGGGTAACATGAGTTGAGGTATTGTGGTGCTACAGTAAAAAGAATTTTAAATTTAAGATGAATCAGAAAGGAAATTGGGTAAATGGAGCAACTTGGTAATAAACCGAAATGGTATATGTTCGAAGTAATGAGTCTTGTAGATATGGTGCAACAAAGCTCTTGAGTGCTGGCAGTTGCGTAGCTCGATGTGGGTAAAAGCGCTCAGTCCTGGCAGTTAAACTTATGCAACGAATTGGAAGAAAGAGTTTGTGATGTGTTTTACCATGGTTTGAAAATGAGTATATTTCCTGTCGGTATGCGAAGCATGGAATGTGTAATGAGTTTTCTCTATATGGGATCATGAAATCCCTTGACTAGTTGAGTGCGCCGATGTTTCCGGCGTAGGAAAGGAATATGAATTTCCATGTTATCTTAGTGTGGTATGGTATATGTGATGTGTTATGGAAAGTTGATAATGGCATATTCAAGATTTTATGATCAGTTCATAATATATGAGGAGTCATTAAAATTATTTAGCAGCGCGGAAAGCTGCAGGTGATTTAAAGAATCGATCTTTCTAATGATTTAAGAAAATGGTACTGCTATTCTATTAACTTGGCAGGGAATATGACCCAAAAAGGACAAGGTAATGTAAACTGATGATATCCAGTGGTATGGTGGTATTCTCTTGTTGGATCGACTATAATAACTGAGTCGTTGATGGCATAGTGAAATTTCTGAATGGCTGTCGTGGTATGAATGGACGCTTGATATGCGTTATGTATATGTACAGTGGAGTACGGGATCAGGCATTGTGATTCATGTGTTATATATGTGTTGGAGACTTGAAGCTCTCGTTAGTCCGCCTATGCAGTGGTTGTATATCATGTGTATCGACAATGTTTTGTGATTATTGGAGATCGGAAGCCCTAGAGGCTCTCTCTTAGCTTGATATGATGAATTTGTGTTATGATACCTTAGTTCAGACTGGTTGACATAAGTCAGGTTGTCTAGACTAATGTGATATGGACTATGTCGGAAAATGGCACAAATTGCGTAGCGGAGAGCATCGGAGTATGCTCCAACAGAGTAGTTGTACCCAGGACCAACGGACGACTGGTAGGCATTGCTTTGTCAGTTGGACCTTAGTGGCGGATGTCAGTGTAGAGGTATCTACCATTGATTCAGTTCCGGTATTGAGAAACGTTGTCAGATGCGTTTCGTGTGGCCGAGCTTGAGGCTATATATATATATATGTTTGCTGTAATGAGAAAAATTCGACTCGGTATGCATTTCTTTTTTGCGAGATTTATGCGTGGATCGGGTGGCACGCCGCCACAGGTAGGGTTATTTGGGTCGGGTGGCACGCCGTCACGGATATGGTATCTAGATCGGGTGGCACGCCACCACGAGTATGTCATTGGAGTGGATTTTACGCCGCAACAGTGTAATGTGAAAATAGAGTTAGTTATATGTTACCTGGTATACAATACTTCCTGGCTTCCGAGGAAAAGTCCGTATTGAGTATCGCTTGGCGAATGGCACATCGGTTGTGTCCTTTCAGGATTTGATAGCATACGTTAATTGTTTCACCGTGGGTGAGGTTGATTGCTTAGGTTCAAGACCTAGATCTGTGCGTGGCTAACCGTTTTGAGCTTCGTAACTTAAGGAGCGTCATGAGTAATAGTGTTTGGATACAATCATGAATCGTGGCAAGGCTACGTGATGTTATGACCTCTCGAGGAGGATTCAGGTACTCTATGACGTGAGACGGGATCTCAGTTCTATGTTGTGATGGTATAGAGGAATTCAATTACAACTCCTTTGTTTGAGTCAGTTGTCATGATTTGAGTATGTTCAGGCGTTTATTATTGGAGCCTGTGTTGTGCTCGTCGTGGCTTAGGCCGGTGTTGAGGTGTCATATCACCAGTGCGGTGTGTTATAATCGAAATGATTGTTGGAGCCAATAATGAGTGTGAGTATATGTGATTTCAGTTGGTTAGAAAGGTAATATCGAGATTTGGCTCTAAATTCTGTTGTAGTATCAATTAAAAGGGAAATGCATTCATGAATGGTTGACCTGAGAGATGGGTTCGATATATAGCGTGTGCGGTTGCCATTGGCAGGATATGAAGGTGTTGGAATAAGACTCTATCTAATGAGAAAGGTTCTTACTGCTAGTGTGTGGTTATTGTGGCCAGTTGTTGTGGCTATAGACTATCGTCTCGAGTGATTGGGTTGTTTGATACATCATGTGATCTCACCCAGAGTGGCGAGTATGGCTATTACAGATGGATCATGTGTACTCTGAGTATAGGCATGGGATTAGCAATTGGTATATGACTTCGGAAAGTGCAATGTGGTTTATAGTTCAAGTGGTCTGTGAGATTTCAGCAATATGGTGTTTTCGAAATTATGTGAGATAGGGTGACGTATGATCGCCCGAATATATGCTTGGTAAGGTCATTCAGCTATTGGGTTGCTTCTAGTACAACTCTGGGTACGCTCGAGGACGAGCGATTATTAAGTTGGGGAGAATGTAACGACCCAGCCCGTCGTTACGGGAATTTACCACCCCGTCATGTTGCAATTACATGTTTTATGCTTTTATATCAGCGTTAGAGCCTATCGGGTGAATTAGGAGTGAATTGAATTGAAAATGAAGCAAATAGCATGTTTGAAGGAAGTTTGAATATGGAAAGTCAACCTAGAGTTGACTATCGAGTTAGAGTGCTCGGAATCGGATTTTGATGATTCGACTAGTTTCGGGGGATCATTTATGACTTAGGAGAGCAATCGGAATTGATTTTGGAGGCCCGTGTAGAAATAGGCTTGAATTGGCTAAGGTTGAATTTTGGCGAAATCCGAACGGTAGGTGAGATTTTGATTCGGGAGTCGGAATGGAATTTCGACAGTTGCAGTAGCTCCGTTAGGTGATTTTGGATATGTCTGCAAATTTTCAGGTCATTCGGACGTCGTTTGGTCGGGTTTTTGATTGAATGAGCAATTCGGAAATTTTGAAGAAACTTAGGCTTGAATCCGTGTGTAATTGGTGATTTTGATGTTTAGGATGGTGTTTTTATGATTGGAACAAGTTCGTATCGTGTTTTGGAGTATGTTGGTGGTTTTTGTTGGGGTCCCGGGGGCCTCGGGGTGAATCCGGACCATCAATCGGGCATTTTGAACTTGGAAAGGTCTGCTGTAAATTGCAGGTTGGTGCAGCAGGCATTAAGCCTTCGCGTTCGCGTGGCCCAGGTCGCGTTCGCGAAGGCAGGGCAGGCTAAGGCATCGCGTTCACGATCAGGCTGTCGCGTTCGCGTAGGCAAGGTTGGACGAAGCTTCGCGTTCGCGTGAAGGATGGACGCGTTCGCGTAGAAGAAATCCGGCGGTTGGGAGAATTGAACTTCGCGGACGCGTGATAGGGCGTCGCGTTCGCGATGAAGTAATCGTTCAGGCCATCGCGTTCGCGTGAGAGACATCGCGAACGCGTAGAGTTAAATTCCCAGGCAGTGAGTTTAATTGCAGAACAGAGGGCTCGCGGGTTTCACACCCCAAAACATAATTTTTGAGCCCTAGAGAGAAGAAATCACGGGAAAACGCTGGGAAATCATCGGGTATTCATCGAAGGTAAGTTTCTTGACTCAAAAACATCATTTTATGGTAGAATTAACATCAATCTTCATGAATTTGGGTAGAAATTGTGAAGGATTGTGGCCTAGATATTGAAAACGAAAATTTGGGTTTTGAAAGGCAAATCGAACTCCGATTTTGGTAAATTTTATATGTATGGACTCGTGGAGAGACGAGGATTTTGGAAATATGAGTTTCGAAATTTTTCGAGATGTGGGCCCGGGGCTCGTTTTGCAAATTTTGTGATTTTTGATATTTTTCGAGTTCTTTCGATTAGGTGATGTTCCATTAGCCTATTTTGATATATTTGTGCTGATTTGTGCTAGTTTTGACGTGCGTGGATGCCGGTTCGAGGAGCTAAGGCGTCGCGGGCATGAGCTTTCGTCGCTTCGAGGTGGGTAATACTTGTAAATGATGTCCTGAGGGTTAGTAAACCCTGGATTTGCACATCTTAGTGCTATGTTGAGGTGACTTGCACACCGGATAACGGGCGTGGGGTAGAGCACCATTGGGGATTGTGACTTGGTCCATCCCGCGTAATAAATAATAACACCTAATTGTTAAAATGAATTGGACTAATTATCATGTTTGGGCTTCGTGCCAATTATTTGAATCCTTCAAGGATTGGTATCATTGTCTTGATAACACTGTGCATATTTTATTCTAAATTTAAGGTTTAAAAATGGTATTTTGCTATTCAGCATTTTTATAAAGTTATGAAAAACTTGAACAAGGTCTTAATAACATTTTTAGCTGTGAGCTAACAAGATATTGTTGCCCGTAGGGCTTTCTTGATTATTTGTTAGACTGATTGGGCCGAGGACCATATGTTAGGGCATGACATTTCATGTGAGCATATGCATACACGTGCATGGATCGGACTGCACGCCGCAGTGGTATACGGATCGGGCTGCGCGCTGCAGCAGGTGTGATATTAATATTGTGCTTGGGTCGTAGGAGCCCCTCCGGAGTCTGAACCCCACAGTGAGCACGGGTACCCAAATTGGATCGGGCTACACGCCGTAGCGGTCATATGCGTTGCATGGCATACATACATTGGTTTACGTGTACTACGTGGCATAACATTCAGTACTCATACATTACTGGCACACATGCATTAGTTGCCTTATTGACCAGATCTCCTGGTGTAAATTGATAAGGAGTGCTGAGCCCGAGGGGCTGATTTGAGTGCGGACTTGCACTGCTTGAGATTGTATCCAGGTATTGATATATTATTATGAAAGAAAGTACCTAAAATTGAGATTTCTAAATAATCTACTCACATATGCTTGAAAGGAATAAAAAGATAGTTATGTATTGTGTAGCATGAGATAGTGCCTATCGTGGTTTTCTTCCCTTCAACATTATTTACTTTTATTACTGCTGAGTTGGAAGTACTCACACCCGACTCCCTGCACCTTGTGTGCAGATTCAGGTACATCACAGCAGGGCTGATCCTATTGCGGCTAGGGAGTGCTTTTGGACAGTCGAGGTAGTTGCCAGCGTTCGCAGGACCTGATTCTCCAGTTTGTCTGTATTTTTGTTCTGATCATCCCACACTTGTGCACAGTTATATTCACTATTTACACTTTGTATACTCTGTAGAGGCTCATGACTCTTGACCCTTCGGTGTATGGGAGTTGGCACGTGTTGGGACTTGGTTCCCTGTTTTTAATATATCTATCACGATTATGCTTAAATTGGATAAAGTGAGCTTGTGGCTCCGTGATTGTTGTTGATTGGTCGGGCTGGCCTAGCAGTGTGCTGGGCGCCATCACGACCGGATTTGGGGTCGTGACAGGCTATTTTTTTTCTTCTCTTTTTTTTTATTTGATTCATTGTTGTAGTTTTCTTTAGACAATGCTTGCTTCGGAGCGGACTGGCGTGGCCCGTATCCGTCTGTTTTAATTTAAGGGGGGAAATTCCCCCCTTTCCTTCTGTTCGCTTATTGTTCGCTGCGCTTTATGTTTTCCTTTCACATGATCATTAGTCGTCTTGGATCGAGGGCTCTTAGCCCGAGTTTTGCTTCAACTGTCATTGAATATTTTAATTAGCGAAGGCTTGTGGCATGAGTCCCAGTTCAACCGTAGTTGAACTTTGTTGATTCTCTTGAGTCGAGGGCTCGTAGCCCGAGTGTTAATTCAACTGAGGCTGGATTAATATGGCGAAGGCTCACGGCTTGAGTCCCAGTTCAACCGTAGTTGGACGTTGTTTCTTCTTTCGAGTCGAGGGCTCATAGCCCGATTTTTACTTCAAGTGTCGTTGAATATTTTAATTGGTGAAGGCTCGTGGCCTGAGTCCCAGTTCAACCGTAGTTTAACGTTGTTGCTTCTTTCGAGTCGAGGGCTCATAGCCCAATTTTTACTTCAACTGTCGTTGAGTATTTTAATAGGCGAAGACTCGTTGCCTGAGTCCCAGTTCAACCGTAGTTGAATGTTATTGCTTCTTTTGAGTCGAGGGCTCACAGCCCGATTTTTACTTCAAGTGTCGTTGAATATTTTAATTGGCGAAGGCTGGTGGCCTGAGTCCCAGTTCAACCGTAGTTGAACGTTGTTGCTTCTTTCGAGTCGAGGGCTTATAGCCCGATTTTTACTTCAACTGTCATTGAGTATTTTAATTGGCGAAAGCTCGTGGCCTGAGTCCCAGTTCAACCGTTGTTGAACGTTGTTGCTTCTTTCGAGTCGAGGGCTCATAGCTCGATTTTTACTTCAACTGTCATTGAATATTTTAATTGGCGAAGGCTCGTGGCCTGAGTCCCAATTCAACCGTAGTTGAACATTGTTGCTTCTTTCAAGTCGAGGGCTCATAGCCCGATTTTTACTTCAACTGTCATTGAGTATTTTAGTTGGCGAAGGCTCGTGGCCTGAGTCCCAGTTCAACCGTAGTTGAACGTTATTGCTTCTTTCGAGTCGAGGGCTCATAGCCCGATTTTTACTTCAACTATCGTTGAATATTTTAATTGGCGAAGGCTCGTGGCCTGAGTCCCAGTTCAACCGTAGTTGAACGTGGTTGCTTCTTTCGAGTCTAGGGCTCATAGCCCAATTTTTACTTCTACTGTCGTTGAATATTTTAATTGGCGAAGGCTCGTGGCCTGAGTCCCAGTTCAACTGTTGTTGAACGTTGTTGCTTATTTCGAGTCGAGGGCTCATAGCCCGATTTTTACTTCAACTGTCGTTGAGTATTTTAATTGGCGAAGGCTCACGGCCTGAGTCCTAGTTCAACCGTAGTTGAACGTTGTTTCTTCTTTCGAGTCGAGGGCTCATAGCTCGATTTTTACTTCAACTGTCGTTGAATATTTTAATTGGCAAAGGCTCGTGGCCTGAGTCCCAGTTCAATCGTAGTTGAACGTTGTTGCTTTTTTCGAGTCGAGGGCTCATAGCCCGATTTTTACTTCAACTGTCGTTGAGTATTTTAATTGGCGAAGGCTCGTGGTTTGAGTCCCAGTTCAACCGTAGTTGAATGTTGTTGCTTCTTTCGAGTCGATGGCTCATAACCCGATTTTTACTTCAACTGTCGTTGAATATTTTAATTGGCGAAGGCTCGTGACCTGAGTCCCAGTTCAACCGTAGTTGAACGTTGTTTCTTCTTTCGAGTCGAGGGCTCACAGCCCGATTTTTACTTCAACTATCGTTGAGTATTTTAATTGGCGAAGGCTCGTGGCCTCAGTCCCAGTTCAACCGTAGTTGAACGTTGTTGATTCTTTTGAGTCGAGGGCTCATGGCCCGAGTGTTGACGAGATGAACCAGGCTTGCTTTCTTTGGGTTTCTAACCCTTCGTTCATCGTTTTCCCCTTGCTTCTGACTTCAGGACAGGCTACACAATCTTGCTATGAAATCCCCACAGACGGCGCCAAATTGTTTGGCCCAAAATATTTATGAACATTTATGAACTCAAAGCAATTATTAAAAATAAAGGGCCAATCATAGCAGGTCGTAACATATCTGAAATTCAGTAAAGGAAAAGATAATGGGAACAAGTGTAGAGGTAATAGAAGATATTTAGTAATCTTTATTCATGATAATGTGTTAATCTGCCTCTCCATGAAGAGGTTCAGATCCTTACAATCATGCTTTCATAGATCTACTATTATTCTGTATTTTTTATATTGGGTTCTCACTCTGTGATGTACTATGTATTTCTTAGAGCCCCCATGGGTAGAGAGTGAATCCCTTTTCTCATAACTGTCTTAGTATTTATAGATCTTTTCATGCCAGTTGACTTTCTTGGAGATTGGGTCCGTGTCAGGACATTATTTTGGACGTATCCGGAAGGCGTCAACGTCGCCCAAAACTTCTGGGCGGACGTAGATAGTGTCTCTTGGTAGAGGGCGGCCTTACCGCTTGTGGCGTTTGCGTTAGTCGAAGGAGGCCTCGTCGCTTGTTGCGTGAGCTTGGATCGAGGAGGATGATTGATCCACTTTGATTATTATAAGGTCGAATTATAGCTCATACATTCTCAAAAGTGTGTTGTTTACCCCCTACAAATGTATATGGATTACAATTTATATATATTTCTCCTTAAAGCGCTTACAAATCATAATTAGTGTTTTCAATTAACGGATCTAATTATATCTTTTCTTTTTTCCCCTCCCCTCCCCTCTCCCCTCTCCATCTTCTTTTAATTTGCTGTCAATTTATGCCATTTATTGCGCATGCCATCAATTTTTACAAAATACCACATATTTCAATTGATGTCATTGATTTCTAAATCTTGAAGCATCCTCCATATATCAAGGAAATAAATTCAGCGAATTCAAATGAAATCGTGATGACTGCAAATTTATTGCCAGTTCTTGGGTCATTTTCTCTTACAACACTAAACTTATAAACGAAACTTATTCAACTTTCATACAATATAATATTGATATAAAAATAATACAACTAAAATATCACACAACTTAAAACCGAGAGGTTGTGAGTTCGAGTCTCCCCAAGAGCAAGGTGGGAAGTTCTTGGAGGGAAGGATGCCGGGGGTCTATTTGGAAACAGCCTCTCTACCCCAGGGTAGGGGTAAGGTCTGCGTACACACTACCCTCCCCAGACCCCACTAAGTGGAATTATACTGGATTGTTATTCTTGTTCTTATTTTTCTACACCACCCAGCCCCCACCCTACCCCCTACCCCCTATAATCCTCCCCCAAAAATTATTTTTTTACCTCAATTTTTTTTGCAATTATTTTTTCTTCTTTTTATTTTTCTGCACCACCTAGCCCCCCACTGCCACCCCCTCCCTCCCCCCTCCACAAAATAAGTATTTTTTTACCTCAAATTTTTGTTTTGAAATTTTAAATTTCTATTTTTTTTCGTTTTACATACCCCTAGCCCCGCTCCCACCCTCTGCCCCCCCCCCCCTCCTAAAATTAAAATATATTTTCAGTTTTTAATTTTATTATTTATCGATTTAAAGACTCAAAATTTTACAAGTTCCAAAATTATGAGTTTGGAGATTTATGTGTTTGGAAGTTTACGGGTCTAAAAATTATAAAGTTTACGGGTTCGAAAATATGCGATCACCACTAGTTCCTTTAGATTGTGTCAATTTTTAGAGACTTAGGGAAGGGGTGGGGGGAGGGGTGAGGAGAGTTGCATAAAAAATATTTTTCTAAAAAAAAAACTATTTTCTACTCTCTAACCAAACAATAGAAAATATTTTCCGAAAAATATTTTCCACTTACCAACCAAACAAGAGAAAATAAGTGATAAAACCACTCATTTTCCATGAAAACATTTTCTAGGAAAATATTTTCTATGGAAAACATTTTCCTTCATACCAAACACACCCTTAATTAGTACAATTTTAATACATGTATATAACTTTCATATTATACATCTACACCAGAATACGATTTCCATACAAATTTCATACAACTATAGTACATCTTTAATATAATTTTGATAAATAAATACAACTTTATGTAAAAGAGAGTAATCAAAACTTAAATACAAATTTCATACATCGATTCATATAATATATTTATATACAACTTTCATTCGATATTCATACAAAAAAAAATACAAGTATAACATAATACAATTAAGTGCAATTTTCATATAACTATAATACATCTTCTTCCTCTTTGAATTGTAATATGAAAATTCATCCAGTATCAACTCTAATCTTCACAGAACATCCTCAAAATTGAGATATAAGCTCGAAAGTATTCCTGATCATTTGCAACAATACCCTGTTATATAAATAAAGATCATCATCATCATCATACCCTATATAATCCAACATGTGGGGTTTGTGAAAGGTAATATATACGTAGATCTTACCCCTACCTGGAGAGATAGTGAGCCATATCTAAATAAATAATAATTTTTAAAAATTCGAATGCATAATCAAAGATTTGAAATCTTTTTTAATGTCTGTCAATGTCCGGGGAGGCCCAATGTTAAAACTTTCTTTTTCAGAAAACAAAAAAACAATTAATTTATTATCAGAATCTCGAATTACTCTACAGATTTACTTAATTTTCAACTAAGGAACTTCCTTTCGCTTTCTCCCTAATGTGCTAGGAGAGATGGTACTAAATTACTAATGTAGGAATTAGTTTTAGAATATAGTTAATTTAAAACAATTTAAAAATATAAAAGCTGCAGAAAAAAACTCGTAGGGCTTAAATGGGAATAAGGAAAGAAGAAAATGTAGTGCAGATGTTCAAAACTAGCTCCTTTATATAGTTACGATCATATAACCAAAACAAAATAGAGAAAGGGGAATTATTTAAGTTTAGGTAACCATTTGATCAGCTTGATTAAAGAAGAATAATACAATTAGTGTTTGATTTTGCCAAGATTGTATACGGGTACAAACGAGAGTAACATATATATCGATCTTTTGGTGAGTCAAACGAAGCAAAGATATGACTGCATGGGATCAGAATCGAAGCTAGGGGGTTCTCGTACCAGGGGCCGAACGGAGTGCTCGCCACCGGTCTTGACAAGACAACACCCCCGACCCAAAGCGAGCTCCTAAACCCCGGAAAGCACTGTGAATGGTTGTACAGAACTAACAAGAAAGTCGTGGTGCGGTACCGGATATCACGGCGTAAATCTCGCCCGCCGTCGGTAGCATATCATTAATTGACGAGAAATGAGGATTTTTTTTTAAAACTTTTTTAGAGTTGTACTAGGTATGAAACACTGTATAAAGGGGAAGCTTTTTCTTTCAATACGCATTGTAACACACATATTAAGGCAACACAAACTAATTTTCTTGAAAATTCTTATTAATCATAGTTCTCATAATATTTGGCTGTGAATCGATGGTCCGGTCGAGGGTAGAAATATAGTTAAGCTTAAATCCAAGCCTGGACTTAACGTCACAATTGGTTGGTTATTTATTTTATATAAATTTCCATAACACATTAATTCTATTTTATGCTTGTTCTTTAAGGTTTCAATTTCAGGACTTTGTGGACCCAAAATCCACTAGTCGTGTTGGCACCTAACTCAACCCGCTAGGTAAGCCAACCAATAACTATCCAATTTCAATTAACTTTTTAATAAGACAATTAAAGAAAGAAATTATCTAAATCTTATTCATTCCCCAAGGACTAATAGTACAAATTATGAACTTATAAAGAGTTTACAAATACAATATGAACTAAATACACTTTCTATTTGAAAAGTACATAAACAGAGTTTTGTCATGTATGAACATATTCTGATTATTATTGGAATATAATTACATTATTTTTCTTTCTAATTTCTTTTTTATTACGAGAATATTGATTTTCTTGATTATCAACAGCCCAAATACTTCTAAAAACGGGGTTTGACCGAAATTACTATCTTTTGGCTAAACAAGCAAAGTGATCCAGACCAAAGCATTATTGATAGGCTGTATTAAAAGAAACCGCTATGAATATGGAATGATTAGTAGATATGAAAAGAACAAATATAATCTATATCAAGAACTTATATTGGTGTCAATTTTTAGGGGGGCCTTAAGTTAAGCTTTCCCCTAACAACAATTAATTGTGGTTAGCATTACAAGAGGTTAATCTTTAGAAAACAAAAGTACAAGTAAAAAAATGGTACAAACTACTCAAAGGGAAGAAGGGACAGTTAATGTGGTGCAACCAAATGGTGGAAAGAGCTAATGAATACAAGGGTGAAATTAGGTCATTTGATTAATTTCCACAACCAATGTGGAAATTAATAAATTTCCCTTCTCCTTCTGGTTGATTTCTTCTCCTTTATGAACTCCTAATGGGAGCCCATTTTTTCTTATCTTCCTTTAAGCAATCCCCAAAATACTCCAAAAAGTGTATAAAGGTGCAATCATATCAACCCAAGTGCTTACTTTTCCTTTCCAAGGCCTAGTGACTCTCATAACTCCAGATAGTGTTTTCCTTGAAAATGCCATAAATGTATCAAGCAAAGTTGCATTTTCTTGTATTTTACTTATGGGAAAGTCATGTACTAGTACTGGTACTAGGTCTCTGTGTACTGTTACTGTTTTTGAAGGTATCACTTGATGATAGAATGTGTTGGCTGCTTGCCTTGTGGCAACAAACAATCCTTGGCTCACTTCAATTTTCTCATAAACTTCAAAACTTGGAGAATTTGAAAAACCATCTGTGTCTTCATCATCCAAGAAGCTCTCATTACCAAATCCTAATGAGAAATTGTTTGCTTCTCTTTCATTCAAGCTGTTATGCATACCACTGGCTTCTCCTGTAATCGGAGCATAAAGAGTTTAACTTTTGTACACTGACAATATAGAAAATGTGCACCATTACTGTACTTTAACGTTGATAACTTAGAAAAATAAAACGCGTTACTTGCTACAAAATGTTAGTAAAATGTACTTATAGCTAGTGCATATTGCATGTATAAATTCTTTACACTGTTAGCGATAATTATAAGTTAAAAGCAAAAAGAAAAGAACTAAATCAAAAGAAGAAACATTTCTAATACCTTGGAGGTCTTGTTCTTCTATATGGGGACCTGAAATATTTTCTATTGGAACCGTCTTGTAGTCCTCAAAAAATGTCTGGCCAGTGCAACAGAAAGCAAAAGTTAGTTATCTAATTAAGTATATTGGATTCTAAGAAATAATGCAAAAAAATAAAATAAAGTTGATTGCATAGGTTATATTAGTAGCATTAATTACCTTGTCATCAAAATCACTGACTGCAATGGACCTAGCATTGTGATCTTCCTTAAGTTGTTCCATGAAATTAAAGGAATTACCCAAGTCATGGATTTGAATATTATTATGAGGAAGAAAAGAAAAGTCATCACTAGTAGGAGCATAATTGTAATTTCCACCCCATGAATCTTGATTTGTAAGATCATGTGAAGCTTGGGCTACGGATAGGATTTCTTGTACAATATCTGTTTGATTTGTGCTTTGATGATACATAAGATGATCTTTTGATTGAGAATCAACATAGCCTACTTGGGGAAAATCTTGCACCTCCAATGGAGGTAATGCAAACCTATGCTGCAACCTCGCACACTCTAATGCTATATCAACCTTTAATTAAAAATAACAACATATTAGAAACAAGAATTCGGCAAAGGATTTAACTTAAATACATCGACAGTACTATTAAAAATAATGACATTTTAACATGTTGTAGCAAACAATCTCACTTATTTGTTAGATTACTGAACTTACTTTTTAAGAACAGTTACATGTATTTATCGGGTGATTTGATAAACTTTAATTTTACTGTAAAAGTAAAACTCTTAAAAGCAAAAGCTGGAAAAAAAAAAAAAAAGCTAACCAAAAGGAAGCTCTCTTTTGTTTTGGTTATGGTTTATTCATTATTTCATGATTTCGTCATATTAATGTTCTAATGCATAATGTCTATATAGCAATAACACAGTCCAAGTTATATATATATATGTGTGTGTGTGTGTGTGTGTATTCATCAACCTGTTGGCATTACCTTAGAAGGATGATATGGAAAAGTTCCATTACTAGTGGAAAATGAAGGATTAATGGAAGTGAAAGCTTCATCAGATAAGTATTGCATCCATTTATCATCATGACTTGTACCAGCAACATTCATTAATGGAGAACCATGGACAGCCATGGATGAGCTTGTAGCTGCAGATGGCATTCCATAGTCAGAGCTCTGATCCATATCATCAAATCTTGATCCCTCAGTATACACATCAATGCTAGAGGATCGATCACTAGCTGCGCTAGCATAGTGATCTCCAATTTTTGGGGCATTCAAACTTTTCTTGAATACACGACAAAGTGCATATGCATCCTGCAAATCTCATGCAAAATTAACATCATCAGATGGTTTAAACTTAGATACAACTGGAGACAGCATATTTTAAAAAGGGGATTGGATTCAAACAGAAACGAAGAATGTCACAACAGGAATTTCAATCTGACCTAAAACAATTTTTGAACCAACTCTGACACCATATTAAAATCTTTCCTTATGTCAAAGATATTCAACAACACACATATATATGTGTGTATACATATACACACACATACTGTAGAAAAAGTTATTTTGCTCTATATTTACACAATATAAATATGGTTAAAATGATGGATATAACTTACTTAAAATAACTTTAAAAGCATAAGTATTAAGTATGTACGTACCTGCATGCCATTAGCAACTTCACATTCTCTTTCTTCTAAACGATACTCATGCATGACCCAACCAGTTCGAGTTCCATGGGGTGCTCTCCCTCTGTAATATACTAGGGTTTTCTTCATTCCAATAGGCCTCATCTGTGAATTTACTTTTCTGTCCTTTCCCGTAGCCTTCCAGTACCCAGCTTTCGTTGCACGGTTAGTCCTCGTTCCATTAGGGTATTTTCGATCACGAGGACTGAAGAAGTACCATTCCATATCTTTACTAGGCAAAAGAGACTTATCTGTAACATAATAAATTAACAACAAAATGAGAAAGCAACAAAAGAATAAATAAATTGAAAGTGATTCTTGAAAATATGGTAATCATCAAATTAAGGAACTGGCCCTTGTTTTATTATATATAGTATAAAGATCCCAACAGAAAAATTAGAATGAAATCATGTTATAGTTCTTTTTCCATTTGCCTTTTGACTTCAGATATTTCACCTAAGTAGTAAAGTACACATCTTTAAGCTTCAATAGGAAATCAAAAGTAGGGACCAACAAAATTCCTTTAAGGAAAGAAACATACATTGCAATGATAAGAAATAATTCCATATATGTGTAAAGCATATGTTTTTGACTACTAAAGTGTGGTCAAAGTATCCAGAATCAGAATATATTAGCTTGCACGCGTATGGAATTATAAGGAAATTAACTAACTGAAGCTTGTAATTATTACGTGAGTATCTTAGCTGAAGACTACCTTTACAAGAAAACACCTTTAAATTCTTCAATTTCTGATCTTTTTTTTTTTAGCATTATTAACTTGTCATCATTTCCTTTCTCAAGTTTTTAAAACATACAGTAATTACATGTTAAAAATACACATGAGTAGTCTTTCAATAGTATATCAAAGTAAAAAGGAAACACTAGTAGTTAGTAAAATATTGTCTTTAATTGCTATACCTTTCTTGACAATCACTTTGGAATTTTCAAGCTAGCTAGGTAATGTTTCTTTTTCTTTCTCTGAGCATTTCTCCCAGAGACACGTTACAATGACAAATTAGGAAAAATATACATTATGCTCCCACATCGTAATTTTCCTTTTGACACACATCTTCTATGACACATAGCTTGATCGATTTAGAGATGATGATATGATGTAAAAAAAAGAGGACCAAAACAAAAAAAATGGAAATAAAGCTATAACAACAACAATCCAGTATAATCTCATTTAGTTAGATCTGGGGAGGATAGTGTGTACGCAAACCTTACCCCTATCCTGGGACAGTGTAGAGAGGCGGAAATATAGTTATAAATACCTGGTAAATCCCATGGCTCACATTTGTAGAGATCAACTTCAGGAATGACCTCAAGTTCAATTTTCCTACCATTGATCTTTCTTTTCAAATAGTAAGCAACAAGTTCTTCATCTGTTGGATGAAACCTGAAACCAGGGGGCAATGAAACAGGTGCCATATATTATATATATAATCTTCTTTGGAACTTCTCTTTATAATTTTCTACTTTTATTATCTTCTTGATCAGAGAAATTCCAAAGAAGAAGAAGAAGAAGAATGAAAGGTATAGAAGATAAGAAATTTATGGAGATAAGTTTGGCGGAAAAATGATGAGGAAGTTGTAGGATTGAATAATATAAGAAGACAAAAAGAGAAGGAAGTCTAAAAAGCAAATGAAAGTTATCACCCCCCCCCTCTTGGCTACTTTTGCCTTTAAAATTGTTTTTTCAACTTTAATAATCTTTCTTCTCAAGCTCAAGGCCAATAACTCTAGCTACGTTCAATTCCTGACACTTTCTCTGCATGCATATAGTAAATGGTTGAATGTATACATACAAAGTTACAATATATAGAGTATTTTTTTGAGTCTTAGCAAAATTCTATGCTTCCAAGTTGTCCTTTCTTGGAATCTGAGCTTCCTTGTACACGTGGTGATATCTAATTTGTCACATTACCGGCCTAGTGGGGCATCTATATACGTAATTTAAGGATTAAAAACAATACTTTTTTTTTGTTTGTTTAGAAGGAGAGCGAGGAAGAGGATCTTTGTCCCTCTACAACTACGTTAACGAGAAACTGTCTGTATGGAAACGAATTGGCGGCTTTTCTTAACTGTCAATCTGCCAAAAATGTTCCTTTCACATGCTCATTTCTACTTCTACCGACAATTTTAATTTCTTTTTCCCCTATATATATATATATATATATATATATATATATATATATATATATATATATATATATATATATATTCTTCTTACCTATAATATTCATTTTTAGTCATAGACAAAATATACTCCCTCCGTTTCAATTTATGTGAACATATTTCCTTTTTAGTCCGTGCCAAAAAGAATGACATCTTTCCTTATTTGGAAACAATTTACCTTTATGCAATTATTTATAGCCACACAAAATAAAAATGCCTCATTTTACACCACAAGATCAAAAATCTTTTCTCTTTTCTTAAACTCCGTGCCCAATCAAATAAGTTTACATAAATTGAAACGGATGGAGTATAAGTTAAATATTCTCAAACTATATTAAATGGAAATTCTAAATCTATTTTCTGTGGATGACTTAATTAGTGTATAATTAATGTTACTCAAACAACCAGGTAAGCTTAAACAATATTTCAAAATGTAAAAGCAGGTTTGAACAAATTATATTCTGGTCATATTGCTCAATTAATTGAAGTGACATTGATTCATCACTTAATTGTTCAAAACTGTTAATTTAAATGCATCAAATAATCATAAGGAAATGAATAAAAAAAAGTTATCATTGCATTAACATATTTCAACACCTAATTAAAGCAGAGGTAGACGAAACTTTTATCTGGTTGTGATGAAATACAATATACTCTTTTATTCTTAATTAAAAGTTTGAATTTCAATGCAATACAAAACACAGAATGAGAATTGAAAAAAAAAAAAAAAAAAAAAAAAAAGAAAAGCCGTAACAAAAAGCTAGAGTGGCGTGATGGGGCCTACTTTTGCCACGTGAAGATCCAACGTGGCAAAGTGGGGAGCAAGGATCAAATGTTGGCAGCTTTTGTCGTTGTCATCCTTTCTCTTTCACAGTGATACCAATATTCTCTTGTGTGCTTTTCCTTTTGATCAATCTATCTTTTTGTGCTTTTCTCCTTTTTGGGTTTTAATGTTCTTTCTTCTCTAGTTTTATACCCAATATTTTATTTTATTTATTTAAATGTAGCTTCTCTGCTCTTCTTCTTCCCTTCCTGACAATGGAATGGAAAGAATGAGAATCCATCCAAGTGGTCCCCTGCAAGCTACGATTTTTGATTCACTACTTTGCAAATGAAGTAATTTTTACTTCCTTCATATTTTAAATATAAATCTCTCTTTACATATAGGTGGATATATGTGCAGAGTTTCTAGCAAATAAATATCACAAGCATCAATTGAAGAAAATTATTTGACAAGCTGCGATCAAGAGAATAGAATTTTGATTCAATTCACATGCCTTATGAAAGTTATAATCTATTGTACTTTAATGTACCAAAAATAATTTTTATATTCTCGCAAATCACAAATGAAATGATAATTTATGAATGAACAAATATTCTCTACAAAGAAAACTAAGTAAATAAAAATGTATTCTCTCTAATAGCTTAAACTTTTAAATGAGATGATCACACACTTCAACATGGTATCAAAGCAGATAATGGTCATGGGTTCGAGTCTCACCGCCACCCAATATCAAAAAGAATTTTCACGTTCAAAAGGAATCAAGCCCGCATGTGAGGGGGTCGTTTGGATTAGCTGTTTGTAAATAGTTGATAAGCTTGAAGTGCAAAAACAAACTGTTTAATAGCCCATATGGCTTAGCTGATTTAGAGTAGCTGATAAGCATTAGGTGTTGAAAAGTGCTTAGTGTTGAAGCTAATTTGAAAAATAAGTAGTTACGTATATGGATAAAAGTGCTGAATTAATAATATGCAGTTGAAGAACTGGGTATACGAAGAGTTTTGTTTTAAAAGAAGTATTTTATGGATAGAATAGTAAATTTTTTGTCAAACTTAAAGTGCTTATAAGCTTAAATTTGATAAGCTGGGGAGACCAACTTATGACTTTTGGCTTATTTTTGGCTTATATAAGCACATAACTTATAAATACTTTTAATTTTATCAAATGCGTAGATAAGCCAAAAAGTGCTTATAAGCCAGGTTTACCAACTTATAAGCTTGGCCAAACACTCCCTAAATAAGCATTTATATGTTTGGATAGACATGCTGAAACTAATAATAAGTAGCTAATGTGTTTGGTAGAAAAGTGCTGATGAGTTGTTCTTTTACTAACATGACTAAAATATCCTTTAAAACTTATAAAAGATTATAAAGTAAAAGGTTTCTTAGTAAAGAAAAAGATGAACAATGAATATGAAAATAAAAGACAGTTAGAAAAAAAATGGAAAAAATATTTTGTGCATTAGAAAATATTATTAAGGATAATTAGTAAAATTATTGTCAAATTAAAAGTGTCTATAAGCTAAAAAACCATAAGTTGAGGTGACCAACTTATGACTTATAGCCGATTTTAGCTTATAAGCACTTTGGATGTTTATCAAATGCGTAGATAAGTGAGAAGCTGCTTATAAGCCAGTTTGACCAGCTTATAAGCTCAGATAAACGCCTTCATAATTAAGTAAATAAAAATGTGTTCTCTCTAACAACTTACATTTTGTTCGGATCATTGTTTCCCATCGTTTTATAAATTCAAAGTAAAATAAAAAACATTCTTTTAATCTAGTTTTTAATTAAAAGATATTTATTGTTTTCATGCAATTTTGCTTTATTACGACTTATTATATGGAAAATAGACGTACTACAAACTCAGTCGTTTAGACACTAAGTAATGCATAAAATGGATAACATAAGGAAATTTTGTATGATAATTAACCATTGATTAATATATAAGAACTGAGATATTGGTGGTGTAGGAAAATATCCCAGCATTCAGACCTCACTCTTTCAAGTCAAAAACAATGAATAATCGTTAATGGAGATCTAGGAACTAAACACTTTAACATTTGATAATAATTTCTCTTATTTTTTCAAGAAAGTTTGTCTTATTGGAAACGCTAAAGAATAATAAGAGGGATATAAAAAAGATAGTAAGTTGTGATGAGGAAACATAGTTTGAACATAAATTCAAAGTAACGTGATGATAATTAATTTCCTAATAAAAAATAAATACTGCTTTAATTTTCTCTGTCTAGCTATCAGACTCTAAAAAAAATTGCCGAAAGGATATCATCTCCGCCAAAATCTTCTTTTTCTCGTCTGAATGCACAGAACGGACGTCATAAGAATCTACATTCTACAACCCTAAAGAAAGAAACGAGAGAAAAAAAGAAGAAGATGAAAGTAATTAAAGAAATGTATTTGGACTAATTTAATTAAAAGGCATAAAAGCATTCACTTGTTTCCTTCTAATCATCAAAGCATTTTGTGCTTTTCTTTTTTTTAAGGTATTTGACTATTATATTAATAATTTCCATAACCGAGACGTAGTAGGGAATTAAAAAGATTAATACTATAATTATTATTTCTCCCCATGCATAAAGCTACTGTATTACTTTATCCAACTCATCTTAAAAATTGGTAATCATCATGTCTAAAGAATATCATTGACTGATTTGGGGTTTAGACATGTCATCTCAAGTGGATATAGTAAGAGCCCCGCTGAAGTTTTATACTCATTGATAGGATTTCTTCTTTAATTATTATATTAAGCCATATTTCTTATTAAGAAAAGGGCATCAAAATTTGACGAGATTTAGCATTGGAATGTGTGCTAGTTTTGCAAGAAAGTGTTACAGTTGAATATTATGGTTTGAATTTTGAGCCATTTCCAAATCAGGAAGCTAAACAGACAAGATCCTCTTTGAACAGAGTTTTGTGTCGATGTTAGAAACCTTTTCAACTGTCCTTAGTTGGTAAAATTCACTTGTTCTCGACTAGTAACCGATGTGACATTAGTCCACAAGAAACATCACTTAGTGATGGAACCACACTGAAATAGAAAGAATATAAAAAGCTAACAGGATTTGTTGATTCATAATTTTACAGTAACTACTAACTTTGGGGTGTTCAAACCGAATCGAAAAACTTCATCAAATCAAAAAATCAAACTAAACCAATTAAAAAACCCGGTTAGGTTTGGTTTGACTTGGTTTGGTATTGAGTAAAAAAATCTAAACCAAACCGACAAATTATTTTTAAAGCTTTATAATGAATTTTCTTTAGAAAATGTGAAAATATTTGGGATCCTCTCATGTATTAACCTTGAAAGCGTAAATTAATAAAAAATTATTGTTAGATAACTAAAAAAATAACTATCATGTGTTACTTAAAAAATTCTTCTATTAGAATATTTTAATAGATTATATATTTGTCAAATTTTTTCCATATTTACTAAGCATATATTTACTTATCAAAGCATTATTTATAATTTTAACTAAGGTTAAAATAATATTCATATAATTAAAAAAAATGAAAACCCAAAAAATCCAACAAAATCGAACCAATCCAAACCGATATAGTTGGTTTGGTTTGGTTTTGATAAAAGCTGAACCAACTCGATCTATGTACATCCCTAATACTAAGTATAATTGATTCAATGACCACTAAAATGTTGTAAGATGGATTAGATCAAAATGAACTAAGCAATAAGTCAATAGCCTAAACCCATTTCAATATTTGTTTTCTTATGATTTGAGGTGATTGAAAGGAATGGTCCCGTAAGGGGCTAGTCATAGTCGAATGTCTCCAAAATTAGTGATCAAACAGTTCTAACAATAATAGGTCATTAACCTTTTAATTTCACCACCAAACAAGGATTTCAAGCTTTAAATATTAAAGAATTACGATGTTCAAGATCAAAATGGGGCCATTTTGCTAAGACTAGTGCTGTATGGTGGTCCGGGCCCGGGCCTAAATGGACTAAACGGGTCGGGCTAAATAGACCTGGGCTTAGCGGTCCCGAGCTCTGGCAGTCCCGAGCTTCGTGGGCTCAATGGGTGGAACTAGCCTATGACGGGCCTAAGCCCATATGGTCCTGGGATAAATGGGTCGGGCTCGTGAGCTTAGCGGGATTAACGGGCTTTTTTATTTTCGGGCTTCTTTTTTTTTTAATTTTTTTTATTTAAGACAATTTCTTGTAAACCATATATTTATGTATATATAAAAATTGCTCTTATACATGACTATATAAACATATGTAGTATATATATAATATAAAAATCTAATTATTAAACTGATTGACGAAAAAGTAAAATAACAAAACAATAGTAAAACTAAATTGGCAAGCATAATAAATTAATAACAAAGTACAATGAAGCATAAATACGTCTAATAACTTTAAATTAACACAAATTGTTGAAAAATCTTAATGACGAATTTGCGGATAAATACCCTCAACACAATATTTTATATGCCTCGTTAAAATGCATGTGGTACACCCTGAATTCTTGCACTTTAATATTTGGCTTTGTTCATTTTCTTCAAGCACTTCATAGTATTGCGAAATAAATAAGCGCACTCTTTCCGAACGAGGCATGATTTAACTTGAAAATTGAGATTGTGATTTGGAGCATTGAAAATTGGAGATTGAGAGATTGAGAGAAATTTATATTGAGAAATGAGTATTGAGTATTGAAATAAAGAAGAAAGGAGAGGGGGGTATTTATAATGTTAGAAAAGGTTAGTTTTGTAAATTGAAAAAAAAAATGCTATTTGTGCAACATGACCGTTGGTGGTCATTGGCGGTAGGGCCTTCATTTTGAAAAATCTTGTTTTGTAGTATATATATATATATATATATATATATATATATATATATATATATATATATATATTCTAGTAGGTTGGTTGGCGATTACTTTCACCAATTTTAGCTTTTTCCTTACCACCAAATATTTTTTTCAAAGAAAATACCATATTAATTACAATTATGTAAACTAAAACACACAAAAATATATTCTTAAAATTTAAGAGTTGGAACGAGTTTACCGAATTGCTGAACAACTTCTTGAAAATTAAAAATCGTTGAAGACTTGAATACTTCAATTCACCAACTTCACAACTTTTTGCGAAATTTCAATAATAAAATAAGCAATTATAGAAGAGAAATTAGATATAGATTGAGAGAGATTGATGAATTGGTGAGTAAAAATGAAAGAATGAGGGGTATTTATAGTTGAGAATTGAGAAAAAGTATAACTATATAAAGTGGGCTTAAAATAAAGTTTGGGGGTCAAATGCTATTTTTTAAAGTGGCCAACGGATAAATTATGAAGGCCAGCGGCTAGATTTTAAAATTTTGACCGTTATTTTTTTAAAAAAAAAAGAGCCGTTGGAGCCCATTAGGCCCGGTTGAACCAGCCCAGGCCCGCCTGCCAGTTCTGGGCTCATGGGCGTAAAGAAGTGAACCGGCCTGCCATGGGCTTCCTACACCATTGGAGACCGGTGCACCAGGACCGACCTGCCAAAACCGTTTAGCCCGTTAAGACTGCGGGCCCGATCCGGTCCCGCTCCCAGCCCGGCCACCATACAGCATTAGCTAAGACTAGTAAAAAAAACAGGACAATCTGCCAAGACTAACCCCGTTGTACACTTTTTTGTGCGATCTGTTTATTGTGAAACAAGATTTTTTTTTTTTCTTTTTATCACTCTATCTAACATATCAAGCACAAAAATAATATTTTTTTTAAAAAAAAAAGGAACATTTTGACAAGTTTTCTTGTGGATCAATTAGATACATATTTAACCCAAATGAGCACAAGGTATCCACTTTTAGGACCAATGTGCAAGTCTTATTGTCTTAACATACCCTTGCAAATTATTTAATGTTTAACCACAACCTGTCCTAAAAAGCAGGCAAATATCGCTTCTTCTTCTCTGCTTCCTCAAACTTTAGAGCAATATGTTTACTTTTTATGTTCAAAACTTCAGGACGCTAACTCATAAGTTCAGTTTTCAATTCAGAACTTGAAGATATTATGTCCTTAGTTCAAGTTTTTAGTTCAAAACTTCAAGATATTGTGTGATTAATCTCATTTTTTCAGTTCGAAACTTCAGGACAATGTGTCGTTGAGTTTAGCTTTTCATTTCAAATTCAAATATAAGGTCCTAATTTCAGCCTTTTGAATTCAAACTTCAGGGACAATGTGTCCCGAAGTTCAAACTTGAGGCTTATGTGTTGGAAGTTCCATTGTTGTGATTCCAATTTCAGGTCATCGAAGAAGAAGATGAAAGAATAAGGAAACTAAGAAATAAGTTATAGTACTGACTGTTTAACTCAAAAGTTATTAAACATTTTCTAAGCAAATTAATCAAAAGAAGTGAAGGAGTAAATCGTAATCGAAAATAATAAAACTCTAGGATGTTCTTCACAATTGGTTTTTGCAACAATAGCATATAAAAGAGAGATAGAGAGTAAGAGGACTTGTATATACCTCTTACAAAGCTTACATCCCCTTTATATAGTGGGGATCCTTATTTAAATATTAAAAGATAGAAACAAAGTACACGCTATAGAGGGGCCGACGAAGTTATGAAGTCGTTTCTCCTAGTACCCCTAAGTCGTCCTTCTGTCTCAGCTTATACATGTCCACGGTCGGTCGGGCTGGTTTAGGGACGTGCTCGGTCAAATTCGACCCATACAGTTAGTTCATCCGCTCGTTGGGATCGCAGCGAGATGCGTCCTCAATGGGCAGAATCGGTGCCCCCGCTCAAGGAGAGTTTGACTTTGTCAACTAATTGTGACGTGACTGGTAGGAGACAACCATCATAATTGTCAGAGCGCCGAAACGAAATGCCTTTCTTTGTATGACGTCAACGCTCGCACACATCATCATTGCGCGTATTCTCGAGGGAGGAAAATAGGTGCTTCCGCGCTTGGTTTCCCACGCTAATTCGAAGTCTGCCTCTTCGATTCTGCCGCCACCCAACTCGATAAATAGGGGAAGGATTTAACCTGATTCAAACTTTGATCGCTTGTAAGAGCATTCCAACCCTTCAGTGTCCATTTTCGCATTCTGGTACTTTTCCTTTGGTTGAAAATTTCTTTCTTCTTCATTGTGTTGCGTGCAATTCTTTCTCAAACAATATCATGCCTAAACCCTGCCGAGACAATGGACCTACAATTGGGAGGGGGGGGGTCCAGAAAGCTGCTCCATCAAACATGACGCCCCTTTCCGATGGCGGAGAGATGGAGGAAGAAGAGGACATCAGTCCTCTTACGGTGGAAGAACTCTTATCGAAGCATCTCTTGTCCCGAAGTGATTTCAACAACGACTCTCTCATACCGACTCTGGTTCTTTCCGAGTTGCTGCAAAATCACTTAGACGATCTCCGTATGAAGTATGACACCCGCCCATGTAGAGATCGTTCCAGCGGGGAGAGATCACGTAGATGTTCACAGACCAGGGTACTGTGCCTTTTACGAATATCCCTTTTTGATCGGTTATGGCCTTCCTTATTTCCCTTTGACGAAAGAGCTTTATCGATTCTATAACATGTGGTCGGCTCAACTTATGTCGTATACCCTAAAAGTGTTTCGGCTACGGACCATGTATGTAGAGTTGGTCGGATGTGAAGTCTTGATCCATCACCTCTTATAATTGTTTAGTGCCAGTTATCTGAGAGGGACCATGGTGCATTTAAAAAGCCGTGGTGCGAAGTGGTTGGTGGTCAAAACCGACGATCGAGCTAGTCGTGGGTTCTTGCATAAATATATTTTATTAGGACCGAGCATGTGGTCTC